>CM055903.1:6102747-6647747 GCA_029582155.1 Panopea generosa | reverse complement strand
GTATAAAAAGAACAAAATCACCTAGAAACCGAAATAAAGTAATGGGTCGTCTGCCAATGTATAAAGAACCAAATCCTCTAGAAACCGAAATAATGAACTGGGGCGTCTGACAATGTATAAAAAGAACGAAATCACATAGAAACCGAAATGAAGCATAAAACGGCAAATTGAGTTTAATAGACACTAGCTGTCCCTATATGTTGAAAACAAATTATTCTAACACGTCCAAACCAACAAGAATTAAATATATTTTATAAAATTATAGTTTATCAAAAACACCACAATTTTTGGAAGCAGGTGATTCTGTGACATCCATATAATGTAATACGTATAAAAAAGTGTACAATTTTATTATTTATTTTATTTGAAAATTTAAAGAAATATCACTTCATTAAATGGCAGGTAAACGGACAAAAATTTTAAAATGCAACTCATGTAATACTAAGTCAATGATACAATTATATGATATAATAACGAATAGCTTTAATTTCAAATATTATAAAGAACTAACACCATTAAGTACTAAGTCAAAATCCAGCAAACAATGGCAATTTTATTAGGCTCACAGCGTGACACACAACAAAAAAAATCCTGGGCAAATACATCATATTTCGTTGAAATGAAATGTCTTCATTGAAAGGAAGCCATTCTTCGACATTATGCTGAATATCGTCTTAAATGTCGCCCCCATTGTGTTCGATCATAGTACTGAACTGTAAGCATCCACAATGTAGAATATAGACACGGTGTTACAAAATGAAACCTCACAACGCTGGAATAAGATAACGTCAATAACGCCTGTAGATCTTGGCGGAGTTGTCAGGTGCTGTATGCACCTTTTTTCTAAACACGTGCGCCAGGCCATCTTTAGGCTTACTCTCCATTAGTCTTTAACTTATGCAAACCAAGCAGCCGTATAATTATGCAGTTTCATGACATCGCGGCAATGATACCAAGTTCCAAACAGGTATAACATCAAATTTATCATCAGAATTTAATTTAGCTGCCGAAGATTGGATCATTTCGCGCGTTCGATTTCACCTTTGATGCCGGACGACGCTCGTGTACAGGTAATAAAACCACGTGGAATATCACGGACACCCCGAGATGAGAGGCGCTCTGACTATAAATTGTCCTGACATTTGCATTAATTAATGAAGTCGAGAATAAAACAAGTGCAGTTTTTCGTAGCAACTACCGTAATGATCCGTTTATTATTGTAATTGAACCTAAAAGAGAAATATGTTACGCAAGATGAGTAGGTCACGCGTGAGTGACAATCTAACATTGTCTTGTTTTACCAGTTAATTGTTTTTCTTTTGCATTTTTTACATGTTTATTGCGATATCTCTAGTGAGGGGAAGAAGCTTGCTTATGTCGAATTTTATTTCGTGAATGCATTATACATAACCTCGGTCTGCAGTCACACTATTGGATACACATAGTGAAGTATGCTCCAGCAGGACCGGTGTCACCGGTGATAATTATATCGTAATTTTAATCATAATGACCCTTATCTTCGCCATTATAGCAGACATCTCTTAGCAGTCCAGGTGTCACCGGTGCTTCATTGTAGCAAATTTCATTTGCCTTCTTTTTTTTATACTAATGCAAATGCAATGAGAATATCTGATATTTGACCTACCAATTTGCAGGAAATAGCGCTGCCCTGGGTCAAATGACTAAGATTTGATCGGCACATATCCAACTTTCAACCGACTTGGATAATACAATGATCTTGGGATAATGTACGTATTGCACGCTTAACAAACTTAATGAGCTATCATGTAGTTTCATTTATTTATCAAGCAATCAATGTGTTTTATGCATTTTTATGTATTCAGCGTAATTAAGCTTTTTTTCTAACTGTGGACCCGTTCATAGAAGGTTATCGTCAACGAATACATTACTCGGATATAAATGTGGAGCCACCGATATTTTACATGCAAATTTATCATTTCCGTTGATGTTTTGTACAGTATTAAAATGTGTTCATTCATTGTACTAATGAATTGAATTGTTTTTTTACGTTCAATTTATACATTGTTAATGCTGTTATATATATACTGAACGAAACAGCTAACCCACCAACGGATATTTATATACTGAACGGAACAGCAAATCCGCCAACCGATATATATATATATATATATATACTAAACGGAACAGCAAATCCGCCAACGGACATATATACTGAACGGAACAGCAAATCCGCCAACGGACATATATACTGAACGGAACAGCTAACCTGCCAACATATATATATATACTGAACGGAACAGCAAATCCGCCAACGGACATATATACTGAACGGAACAGCTAACCTGCCAACGGATATATATACTGAACGGAACAGCAAATCCGCCAACGGATATATATACTGAACGGAACAGCTAACCTGCCAACGGATATATATACTGAACGGAACAGCAAATCTGCCAACGGACATATACTGAACGGAACAGCTAATCTGCCAACGGACATATATACTGAACGGAACAGCTAACCTGCCAACGGATATATATACTGAACAGAACAGCTAACCTGCCAACGGATATATATACTGAACAGAACAGCTAACCCGCCAACGGTCATATATACTGAACGGAACAGCAAATCCGCCAACGGATATATATATACTGAACGGAACAGCTAACCTGCCAACGGATATATATACTGAACAGAACAGCTAACCTGCCAACGGATATATATACTGAACAGAACAGCATAACCTGCCAACGGATATATATACTGAACGGAACAGCAAATCCGCCAACGGATATATATACTGAACGGAACAGCTAACCTGCCAACGGATATATATACTGAACGGAACAGCAAATCTGCCAACGGACATATACTGAACGGAACAGCTAATCTGCCAACGGACATATATACTGAACGGAACAGCTAACCTGCCAACGGATATATATACTGAACAGAACAGCTAACCCGCCAACGGTCATATATACTGAACGGAACAGCAAATCCGCCAACGGATATATATATACTGAACGGAACAGCTAACCTGCCAACGGATATATATACTGAACAGAACAGCTAACCTGCCAACGGATATATATACTGAACAGAACAGCATAACCTGCCAACGGACATATATACTGAACGGAACAGCTAACCTGTCAACGGACATATAACTGAACGGAACAGCTAACCTGCCAACGGATATATATACTGAACGGAACAGCTAACCCGCCAACGGACATATATACTGAACGGAACAGCTAACCTGCCAACGGATATATATACTGAACGGAACAACGAACCCGCCAACGGACATATATACTGAACGGAACAGCGAACCTGCCAACGGACATATATACTGAACAGAACAGCGAACCCGCCAACGGAAATATATACTGAACGGAACAGCTAACCTGTCAACGGACATATATACTGAACGGAACAGCTAACCTGCAAACGGATATATATACTGAACGGAACAGCGAACCCGCCAACGGACATATATACTGAACGGAACAGCTAACCTGCCAACGGACATATATACTGAACGGAACAGCCAACCTGCCAACGGACATTTTATGTACCTGGTATTTTATGTATTTGCTGAAAAAGTTTGAAAGCATTTTCTTTGAAATTTGGACTTGAATAAGAAAGAATACTTAAGGCCATGTAAAAGCTATAGATTATTTTCTATTAATGTCGTATGCAATTTTATGACGCTACTCAATATTTTGTCGATGATATAAGAAATACAATAAAGGCCGGTTAGTTGTTTCGTATATATACCTGCTATTACCAGAGACAGTTACAAATATAGATACGGCCGCCCTAATATAGACGAAGACATGGTTAGTGAGAGAGAATAGAAAAATGAGAAAAAAAGAGAGGGATAGCGACAGTGAGACAGAGAGGGTTAGAAAGAGAGAGACGGAGAGACACTGAGACAGAGAAAGTGAGAGAGCGATAGAAAGACAAAGAGTGCCAGAGTGACAGTATGTATTTATGTATAGTTTAATTAGCTTATGTTGTAGGGTTTATTAGATGAAGCTTTAACAACATACAGTTGTTTTAACGCTATTTAACAATTGATAGGTTACATTTGGCATAGTCAGTTTCATTGGTGAACATACGCCGCCCTTCAGCAAGTTACTGGAAAATTTTGCGCTAAATATTCCAACATAACAAGTTAAACATTTTGAACGCCGTTTATTTAATAACACAATGTTTAGTTAGAGAAATAACACACACTATATTGGGATTATTTTTGGTGGCTTTACATGTTAAAAAACAAACAAAAGATGTTAAATGTCTATTTCTATAACATATCACCTCGCTGTAGTTTATAATTCGCAACGTTCCGCAATTCACCTGTAACTTTAATATATATACGCATTTTCACACATGGAATAAACGTACGCACGCACAAACGCAGATAATCGCACTGGTAATGTACGTCATATTTAATTTTGCTATATTTCTTATTCTTATATTTGTACATAACCCCTTATTAGAGAGCCTCTCCCTAGATGACCTCATAAGCAGAAGCTATGCACCCTATCAACCGGCGCTTACATATTCATCGTGATCAAATCAGTTAATTGCAAATTTGATGTCAAGCAATTTCAGACATTGTTTGGTTAATAGTCGAGTTCCTTTATCAGCGGAATAATAGATGCAACAATTCCTTAGAGACATTCGAATAAAAAAGTAGTTCCAAAGTGTTGTACGGAGACTGCGTTTACACAATATGCTAATGTAATAATATTGACACAGGGTACAATTCTATACAGTTTAGATCAGTTTTATTGAGATTTCGTTCATTTGAAATTAAAAGCAATAATTATCGATGGAACCCAACACGTGCCACTAAATCGGTGATTTCAAAACTGGTCCGATTTCTTGATCACGGGCCGGTACAGCATATGTGTCGTAATCCCGTGGGACGACGGGAATCGTGCTCCGGAAAATCGAAAACTTTAAATGGTCGTTAATGCGATGATTGGTATAAAGCATGGCTAAATAAGATCACGAACTGAACAGATTTTGATAATCAATGCAATGAGAGGACCTTAAATCTGTTGGGATGGCGTAATTAAAACGTTAAAAGGTTGCAATTCTGATTGCGTTATGGTTTTGAATTTAACTTGTTTCAAACAAATCAAATTCCATTAGGTGATGAAAAGAGTTTTAATTATACTTTTCCTCGTGGACGACCATATCGTTGATTTTAACTTAAATGTTTTTCGTTGACTTTTCAGAAGTGTCTCATTATATTTCATACATTGATAAAAAGATGGTTTAAGTACTCTATGTTATATTTCAATAAACAAATACACAGGGGAATGTTTTATTTAATGTACCGTTAACATAACGATTTGCTTTTTTTGTTATATAAAGATTAAAAAACAATACGCGATAAAATTTCTAAATCCAAGGTAAAAAAGTATTCTAGGTGCTCAGCCTATTTCACTATGTAAGCAGGTAGTCGGTGTTTTTAAATTTTGTATTAACTCATTTCTATTAAAAAACAGTTGATGTCTCTCGCTTTTCTATCAAATTTTGTCAGGAATTCAGACATGACTATTAAAGGTGGACCAAAGAGATTACCATGAACCTTAGTGATTCTTTTTTTCACGCGTTCGAACTCAATCCAAAATTGTTACGTGAGAAAAGGACAGAAGGGCGATACTTCTTCTCAGAGTCATCACGAAGCCTACCTCCACCAATACAACTGGATGTGCCATGTATAACATAGTATATGGGTCTACCTCCACCAATACAGCTGGATATGTCATATATAACGTAGTATATGGGTGTTCCTCCACCAATACAATTGAATGTGTCATATATAACGTAGCATATAGGTATACCTCCACCAATACAGCTGGATATGTCATATATAACGTAGTATATGGGTGTTCCTCCACCAATACAAATGAATGTGTCATATATAACGTAGCATATAGGTATACCTCCACCAATACAACTGGATGTGTCATATATAACGTAGCATATAGGTATACCTCCACCAATACAACTGGATGTGTCATATATAACGTAGTATATATGTCTATTTCCACCAATACAACCGATGTGTCACATATAACGTAGTATGTGTTGAAAATAATGTTCATTCATAAATAATATATATAAGATCGTTAAACACGTGCAGATGATTTTTTGCACGTGAAAAATCATAATTAGGTTTTTGTCGCTTTCATTTCTTTGAACAATATGAATCGGCGATATAATATATGACTTTGCTCTAACCATGAGCATCATATGCTTTATCAGCCAATATCATCTAAAGATAGCAAACGGAGTAAATAAACCTTTTTTTAGGTGTTACTACGGTGTAACCTGTTTGAGCAGTCACCTCTATTAAGCGGTCATTTGTCTTCAGAAGCCATATTTGCTATTTCCCATTTCTATAATTTCAGAACAAATTAACCTGTATTAAACAACAACCTGTCTTAAAAAAAACTTTGTTCCTTCCCTTGACTGACTGCTTAAGACAGGTTTGACTGTATATATGTTAGGAAAACAAATAAATTTTCTAGATATTTTTTAAAGTTTCTAATTAACAGTCAGTGAGTCAATCATACAATATGAACTTCAACACCATCATACATTATTGTTAAATCTCATATACTGAACGGTACAGCTAACCCGCCTCTCTTGTATTTCCAATATCTTCGTCAAAATATTGATCTGACTTACCAAATTTTGTATACGAGTAATTCGACATTAACTGCAACGTATCATAGCCTAAATGTTCTTTCTTATTGCAATCCAAGTTTAAAGGAAATTGTTTCGATACTTTTGAGACAAATCAGAAAAAGGTCAGGTCCACAAAAGGTCAGGTGGCGGGTTAGCTGTTCCGTTCAGTATATCTTTGGTTAGTTATTTACTGGTTCTACTCCTTTACTCCAAGTGTAATTTACTTTGCGTATTTGTATTATAAATGATAATTCATATTTTAAGTCTTTTCGATGAATGAAATATTTTCCCACTATATTTACACGAGCAATGTAAACCTGATATTTTAGGTGTGTGCATACACATCCGATGTAAAAAATACCCTTAAGCTTTTTAACGTGCACTTGTTTTCTATAGATTATTACTAACTCTTTTTTCAAATCTAGCATCCTTTCATAATTCAATTGGAAACACGTGTCTGCAGATTGGTTGAGAGTGTGGGTAGACCATTATCTGGTAACCACTTACACTCGACGGTGGGTGTGACGGGTTGTCGTTTTATTACAAAATGAAGTCTATCATGGATTCACACAGCAAAATGTCCACTTGTGTCAAATTGAAATGCCTTTTTGAGATGAGTATTTCATTGATTTGACGTTGTAGAGCTGCTTTTCAAGTATACGTCTCTCATTCGATGCAATCGCAGCCTCTTTGTGTGTTTGTAGGGATTCTATCCGGCTATTAATAACAGTAGTAAGTTAAACACGACACATGACGGCCATCCGTTCTGATTGTTATTTAAGAGAGATTTTAATTGATTCTGATTCAAGTTCATGAACGTGATTTCTTTCATCGTTAATGTGTCATGACAAGTAATCACGAATTCAATCTAGTCAGTGGTTTTAATGTTTCTAATATTCAAGGCTCGGACATGTTTATTGTTTGTCTTATTCTCTTTTTATCCTCTAAAATTTCAAAAAGATGTTTCATTCGTAATTCGTCGCTTAGTTGTTTTGATCTTGTCAACTGACCATAGTTGTCACTGTATGTATGACACTTAATGTAATTATGATACATAGACTATGGTTATGTTTATACTAGTTTAGTTTTTTTCCAATGCATATGTTCTTTTCCCTTTTTTGTATCATTATATACAATCAAATCTGTGTTAACGGTCACCTCTATTAAGCAATCATTTGTTTTAAACAGCCACATTTTCTATTTACTTTGTTTATGCTTTAAAATCAACCTTTATTAAGCAGTCACCTGTATTAAGAGGTCATCTTTGCTCTTTCCTTTGAGTGACTGCTTAAGACAGATTTGTCTTACTTTATGATTATTTATATCACATAATTAGATTTATGATATATATTCTAAAACCCATTTGTATTTTTAATGCTGAACAATTGCTTCAATAATGATAATTATCATTTTTTTGGTATTTTTGTTCATATCGTACTCTTGACAATTCCTGAAATATAATGAAGACTGTTAAAAAAAAGGAACATATTTCTAGATTATGACGTTGACTCCGAAGAAAAGTCGATACTATTACAGAACAGAAAATATATTTTATTTGAATTATACATAGTACATCGTCATATCTATACACATGTTAACAAATATATTTAGATCATGTCACGTGGAAAGATGGTTTTGAAGACGATGGTTACATTATGGAACGGTATTGCTTCGTATCAGTTGTCATGTAAATGTGTAAAACATGTGTTTTGCGTCAAGCAAATAGAAAACCTTAGAATAAATAAACATCAAACGTGTGTACTTGTTCTGTAGATATATATTGTGTGTACATATATACATCTTCCTACAGTATTTAACTTACTACTTAATTTCCCTATTTATGTATCTATATAAGGTGAATGCCTGTACTTACACAAACTGGTATATAATAAAATACTACTATTTCTCCCAATTGTTACTTGCATATACATAAAACGTACATATGTATATTTATTATTAATGTTTGACTTTTAGTTGTTTGTATAACAAACTTAGTCATATGACAAATTTATTTTGCGTTGTAATTAATAACTTACTGCACGTGATGGATAATTATAGAATAAAATGCGTTGTATCCCTTTGATAATTCATTTATTCAATTCAAATGTTAATGGCGACTTAAATCAACATGCCATTATAATACGTGTTTACTTTTCAACACTAGCATAAAGGCCAATACATGTAAAGAAACACTCAGCTTAAAATACATATTAGTCATTTTGTTATCAAAATTGCAATTACTTCATAACATATGTAAATATATATAAAGACGGGAAATTGCATGTTTAACATAAAAGACAACCGCAACAAAACAAAACAAAACACAATTAGTATAATAATGAAATAATTATAATAATACCATTGGTCAATGAATGCAATGAATACATATGCGTTATATTGATCATGTTTTCAAATTTCAGGGCTATACAGACCACTATATATGGAAAGGTATGAGATGTATGTAGAAAATTTGACATACTTGAAGGATTTTATATTATGTATTTAATTTAGTTTAAACATATTTTATTACTTATATTACATATATCATCATAAACAAATGAACATAAAATAATAACAAATATATGGCAAATGGATTGAACTACAAGCTATAACAACATTACTGAGTTACAGTTCCCTCCAATAGTATGTATACGTAAGTTGTTATCCGTCACTAAGACACTCACGAAACTGTCATGTTCTTTTCTTGCTTTCCTTGTATACTTCTTTAATATACTCTGACACATATTACATATTAAGTGTATGTGAGTACCACAGCATATGTAACGGCGACATCCTCTGAGTAAGAGTGCATGTCAATATAGTATGTCTATTTTAGCCGCTCTTTATGACAAAGGCATAGCCCTGTTTATGCCGTCGTAATCAATCTTTGCAGTGTTGATCACCGTCAAAATGGTCATACGCGACAGGGACTACTTTCTATTCCTCGAATTTCATTTTTTTTCATGTATTTATCATAAGCAAGCAGAAATAAATCAAACAATAAATGAAAAATATATTGCCCACATTGTTTCATGTCATTTTTACAAAAGAAAGTTGCATAAAATAAAACAAAGCTACAAAAATGTCAATCAAATTAGGACGGCGTATGAATATTCATTAAAGTCCGGCTATAAGTACGGTCAAGTACTGTGGTTATAAATTGTTGTGTTAAAACAAATCATGCTTCAGTCGATACCATCTTAAATTTATCTTATAAACAAATAACTCCCTTATCATTCGTAAAAATACGTATACAGAATGTTGATCCATAGCGGTTTGCTGCTGTAGGAATATAAAAAATATTTGACATTTTAAAGAATACTGAATAAAAAAATGTTAAAACTTTATGCAATAACTATATTTAATTTAAATAGATTAATATATTCGCCTCTTAAATCGAATAATTTGGTACATGGTTGTATTTTCAATGTATTTTAATAAAACGTATTTTCATTGGGTCCCAACCTTTTATAAACCAAGTAGCAAAATTAATTGAACTATAATCATAACCAAGTTCTTTTTATTGTTCGGTAATTTGTATAACCGGCCCTTGGCTATTGAAATCAAGTGCGCTTAATATAATTAAAATGAAATCTTTTGTAGTTTCAACTACTTATTTACACTTAACAATTTTGCTTTTTATCAGGTTCCACAACAGAAGTCATTGGATAAAGTAATTTACTTGTCAATTTTTCCCACGACTTGTCATATAAAGACAAACAAACTTTCAATTTTCAAGAGCCATTTTGTCCGTGAAAGCAAGAACGCGTGGAACGACTGCATGCTGTCTATATAGAATAGGGTTTTCATATTTGCTATAATTTACAAACATGTAACATGCACACCTGGGTCGTCATAAGTGGTATACACTCTGAACTTTTGTTTAAACCTTGCACCTGCAAACCAGGTTTAAGCTCACTAATCGCCGTTTTCATGTGTAGCCCGATTGTTAACCCCTCTGCCTCTGTATTTTAGTACACACGTTTGTTTTTATAACTTCTATCCTATTTTCTGTTGTGATTGGTGACTGTTTATGTTGTTCTCTGTTGTGACTGGTTGCTCTTTTAGTTGTGATCTATTGTGACTGGTTGCTGCTTCTGTTGTTCTCTATTGTGTTTGGTTGCTGTTTCTGTTGTTCTCTGTTGTGATTGGTTGCTGTTTCTGTTGTTCGCTATTGTGATCGGTGACTTTTTCTGTTGTTCTCTATTGTGATCGGTGACTTTTTCTGTTGTTCTGTATTGTGATTGGTTGCCGTTTCTGTTGTTCTCCGTTGTGATTGATGACTGTTTCTGTTGTTCTTGGTTGTGATTGGTTGATGTTTCTGTTGTTCTTTATTGTGATTGGTTGCTGTTTCTGTTGCTCTTTAAGTGTATAGATGTATAAGTGTCAGTATGTATTTATGTCAGTTACAAGCACAGTTGGTTGCCAAACAATGCCAATCATATTATGACAATATTCATTACTTATATACTATGAAGTATAAAGTGTTTTTATTGAAGAGAATGTCAATGTTTAGACCATAAATTCAGCCCGTATGTTGATAATCATTCTGAATCCTTTCATTGGAGTTAGGACTGCGTTTTATACCCCGCACACAATGTAAGATAGATACGGAGATGGTAGCCAGCATTCCATTTACTCCGTAACAACACGGCTGTAAAATGAACGAATGTTCATTTTTTTCCGAACTAGAAGTAGAGTGAACCAGTCCAGTGGAGTTTGAGTCAAATTACGGGGCGATATTTCAGGACCGCTACAGAACACTTAGACTGCTGGGGTGACAGTCGATGATATATGCTAGACGGATTCCACGGAAGCACACAACGTGCCCAAGACGTAAACATAGCAGACTCGGTGTTGTTGAGTCTGTTCATAAGTACACACGCGCCAAGCTCATAATTAGTAAGATGGTTAGTTACCTATTAGGAATATATAGTTTATGATTAACATTATTTGCAATATTCAATAGCGTCCTCTCAGGAATGTAGTAATAATAATTGCTTAAACCGAAAAAGATTACTTTTCTCAATATAGTTTCAATAAAAAACAGTGGTTTTAAAATAATATATTATAGGTCATATAGAACTAAATCATATCAAATCACAATTTAAATCTGAACGTTTACTATTCAGTGTTTGTTAACAATTTTCGCCTGACAGATAAGAAGGCGTTGACCTTGTCAAGTCAAAATCAAATTCAATGACCATTTAGTAAAATAAATAAAGATTCGTTTAACAAATTTGTTTAGACCGTACGCACATCAAAGTCGTGCGTGTTCTATTATATTACCGTCCAGTATTTCCTAGAAATATTAAAATTTAGTGACCAATTTAGTACGGAAAAGTTAGCATAAAGACTTGTAATAGAGGTACAATAAAACAGAACACCGTATAAATTAATGCCACTCAATGTACTGGCATACAAACTTTATCCGCTGCTGTCCTTCTACCCTTGCGATTGATAATGAAAGAAGCTGATACTCTGCATTTTCAGACATTTATACAGAGGTAGCATATAAAACAAATATTCCGTACTAATCAGTGACAAAACACATTCTGCAGAGGAAACGTCAACAAATATTCCGAACTAATCAGTGACAAAACATATTCTGCAGAGGAAACGACAACAAATATTCCGCACTAATCAGTGTCAGAACGGATTCTGCAGAGGAAACGACAACAAATATTCCGCACTAATCAGTGACAAAACAAATTCTGCAGAGGAAGCGACAACACATATTCTGCACTTATCAGTGACAAAACAGATTCTGCAGAGGAAACGACAACAACTATTTCGTACTAATCAGTGACAAAACAGATTCTGCAGAGGAAACGACAACAAATATTCCGTACTAAACAGTGACAAAACAGATTCTGCAGAGGAAACGACAACAAATATTCCGTACTAAACAGTGACAAAACAGATTCTGCAGAGGAAACGACAACAAATATTCCGTACTAATCAGTGACAAAACAGATTCTGCAGAGGAAACGACAACAAATATTCCACATTAATCAGTGACAAAACAGATTCTGCAGAGGAAACGACAACAAATATTCCACATTAATCAGTGACAAAACAGATTCTGCAGAGGAAACGACAACAAATATTCCACATTAATCAGTGACAAAACAGATTCTGTGTGCGGAGCTTAAACCTGCTTAACGAGAACAGTGACCTCCCTCTTCCCGCCGCTAGCTAAATCATAAATTGAGATGGCGTAAATAAAAAAGCAACCCATCAGACTACTCTGTAACAAAAGGCGGTAACACGCACGTACATTTGTAACAAGCAAATTAATGTATTTCCTGTGTGACAATCAGACCAGTGTAATGATAATAATCAAACTGGCGTTAACATGTAACTCTTGTGTAGCCTTCGTTAATTTGGCTTACTTCTGTATATATTTTATAATTATCACAATAATTCCGTGTTTCACAAATTAAAACTTTAATATTTCTTTTATGGCAGAATATAAACAAGGTTGACATCGTGTTAACTTTATTATATTGTTACAATGCTTTTAAATGCATATTTTGGTCATAATGTAGTATAGGACTTGTTGTGACATCGTATCTTATCTATATATATGACTTTGCTGTAACATACTATCATGTGCAATTTATTTTACTGGATTACTGAATAAAACAATTTCAAGCGAAATTAAAAGTTAAATATTTCAAGCAATTATAGCAAATTGTTAACATACTATACTTATATCATGTGCAACTTATTTTACTAGATTAAGGAATAAAACAACTGTTTAAGCGAAATTAAAAGTGTATTTAAAGCAAATACATCAAACTGTGTCTCACTTTTATGACATATTCATAACAAAGGACTCAACTCATTAACAATGGATAAAAAACAAATAAATAAAATCAAAAACTGATATGAATTATTTTATAGAAAGAAGCAAGTAACGTAAATATTTCAAACGGAATCTGGTAATATTGTTTAACTTTAAATACTTTGAAAAAGAAAATTAAACCTTTAATTTACTTAGAGGTAATTCCAAAGCCCAATAACCACATTTCACAATTGCCATAAAATTTGTTCCTACATTCAATTGTAATAGCATTGAATATTCATTGAGTGTTGAGTGTGTTTATAAAAGGTAATAGACTAACTAGAATTGTATAGAATTTTGATTCCGATATTAAAACGAAACGAGAAATTATAGGTTGTCTGTTTTTCATACATAACATATCATTTTGTGCATTAAAGACCTGTAATATTGTCAATTCACAGGCAAATATACGCTTTCCCTTTTTTTATATTTTTTAAGTATGCAAACATACCTTCAAAACACATTGATTATTTCTCTTAAGAAGATACGCCTTTTAAAATACGGGCACATGTTTAAAAAACTCGTCATTATAACACCAATTATACGTACCCCTTTTCATCGTTTTCGCAACAGCAAATTATAAACAGATAACAGAGGGTTCATTATTCAACTTAATATTTACCAAATTTGTTACTACAAAAGGACCAAACGATGAAATGAGTCTAAACCCCATGTGTAATATCGAGTTTAGCTCAAGATGGTTTGCAAATAAGAAAGTCCAAATATTTATTCTGCCCGTATTTGACTAGACTGTATTAAGTCGACAGAAGAATCAATTTCTATTCATATTTCAATATGGAAATTAAATAATAATCCTAAAGCCAGCTTGAAGGAGCAGAGTTTTGACAGTATTGTCTGGAATAAAGAAAAGTTTTACATTTTATTTGTAACCATCTTGCGTGTTCAATGTGTTCTTTTTTTTATTTAGTTGACAGTTTAATATCTTATCCCATGGCATCAGTTTGACAAGTGCATTTTTATTCTAAACCTTAATGTATTAAAGCAACTTCTTAATATTGACATGTTGTAGGTAACCATAGTATACATTGCATTATGGAATAAGAAAAGAAATATTAAAAAATACATTCTATATATTAAACAAAATTATTTAAAAGTGCGTTCTTTTTACAACGGCTTTCTTTCCTTTCAGTTTTTAAGAAAACAAATAGGTATCAGATGAACAGAGTTTTGTGGTGTCCAATGACGCTTAAGGAATCGCCTTTTATGGTACGGCGCAAAGTGTAGTGAAAGATATCAAATTAAAGTGGTTTTCCAATATATATTCATAAAAATGTTAAACACCTAAAAACTGTATTAATATGGAGACTAAGCATTCACGCCCTTGAATAACCTCAAAAGAAAATAGAAATGCATTGACAATAATAACGATACTAATATTAATAATAATTATAATAAAAATAATGATAATAATTATAATAATTATGATGATGAAAATAATAATAATAATAATAATAATTATTATTATTATTATTATTATTATTATGATGATAATAATAATAAATTATAATGATAATTATATTAATAATAATAATAAAAAAAAAAAAAAAAAATAATAATAATAATGATAAGTTGTTTTTTTTAAAATTCAGGTCCGAGCTAAGTATTATATTCATGTTTGTTAACGATTAATCAGTATAACTTAATTCGGTTTAGGGAAAAGAGAAGTTATGTTTCCTCGAAACGTTATCACGAAAACCGTGTATACGTTAATTTGTGTTTGTGTACCGAGAATCTACTAAATTCACATCTTTAATTTAAAAACAAAATCAATAGCTTATGATAGAAAGACATTGCTGATGTAATGATCATAACTGCTTATACCTTTGATAGTATGTTTTGGCTTATGAATAATGTAAAAACTCAGTTTATATTATGTTAATATACTAAATGTATGACATTCGTTTGAAAAATAATTTAACATTAGCTCAATTAAACTACATAAAATAAACTAAGGTATCCTAAATGATAAATGTTAGAAATGTGTGATTAAATGGATGTCGGTGCATTAAGGATGTATATTATGACCTCTAATGAGCTCTCATACAGACTCAAAAAAAAATAACGTGTCCTTTGTGCCCAATGGGTATTTTCATCAGATGTTTTTTATATGCTATGCGTACTTTAACTCTATTGCTTCAAGTTAAAAAGTGTTATACTTTATTTAAGTCTCATCATGGTTTATACATAGTATATACATCATTTAAAACAATCCTTACATCTAACACATTACCATGCCATTCTCAATAGAGAATTGTAAGAGACTATAATTAAAACATGTTTAACATTTTATCACACATCCGTTTATAAACATTCATGATATAAAACGCAAATTATTTAACAATACAAGTGTTAACGGCTATATAAACAGTAACAAAGAGAAGCCGGTGCTTATCTTGGCATATATTCTAAAATGTTATCAAAATGTATTTATGGTTACAATGTGAGCAGAAAAAGATTTGCTGATGCAACCGCTATTCAAAGCTTAAAAAATTATTTAAAAAATCGAATATCACTCTAGATCAGATCTACAGTGAACTAATTAACAACGACTTCTCGTCAAAGTATTAAAACGGTTTATATATCTAAATGAATAATTACATTATTCATATAAAATTTTATTACGATTTTGTTAATATATTAAAACAGGTTTTGGCACACATTCTTATCATTTCTTGATTGAAAAACAAAAAAGCCATTTTTTTCATTATCTGATAATTTATAAATGAAAATATTTAAATGGTAGTGTATATATCTGTTTCTAATAAAAACCTAGAGATCTTGATGGTATGATAGGTTCTATACTGATACCACGCACTTTAGAATATTTTTTTTACAAAACTCTGAAAATGCCAAATGTTAAAACAATCAGGCGCACCGATATATCGACTTTCTCCGCGTCTGTTGTGAGGGTTCCCGGATGTAAGTTTGCCGCTAGATGGCGGTGTAAATAGTCTGGATGAGAACAATTAGTCCTCCTACCAACATACAAATGTCTCATCTAATGAGATAATGGAACTTTTACTGTCGTCTGCTTATGCCTGCTATTTATTTATAGGATTTAGTGAAATTGATCATTTCGCATTGTCAACTACAAAATCCCATTTCATCCAATCACGTTCAGACTCTGTGTTCGCAGCTTCCGGTAACGCGGGTTAATAAATTGTTCTTTCTATGTTAGATTTCATATATGTTTTTCAGACAACATCCGGTGTTTGACTGCTTTCCATATAACTAACATTCTACTTCCGGAATGTCCCTACATTATATACACAAAGGTTCATTAGACGGGATCGTGTGTCGATTTAATCGGCGTGAAATGATTCTTGTGATACTAAGAAACATGCTGTTTTTATCTATTACTGGGAAAACCATATAATAAATAGAGAGAGAGAGAGAGAGTACGACTATAACCTCAATCGATGTATTAAGCAAACATTGTATTGCGTTTGTTTTGAATTCACTTATGAAAATAGACAAAGAGAAGATTGAAGTCAACGTTCTCATTCAGCATAATATTCCTAGTTTACTTAACAATTTAGACGGAAAATCGATGCTAAAAGTGGCAGAACTTTCAAGTTTTCTGGTTACATTATTATGTAAGAAATTTAGCATGTGGAGTTTTATTTAATAGCATTCTTTGGCCGATTTAATATAAAGATGAACAATGACAACAGCTTTAAAAATAATTCATATAATGTGATTTATAAGAAGATTTTAAGGCTTTAAGTCGATAATTTAGAATTGTATTAAAAAGTTAAAAAAAAAAATAGAAATTAAAATGTTATCAATAAGTGTGATGTTGACACAAAATTAAAATTAGTTATACGCAAGTTGGTAACGGAAGAAACATGTATTTGGTTAAGTATACTCAAGAGATATGAAAACGCAACGCAAGAAGACATGTGAAAACGCAACACAAGAAGAGATATGAAAACGCAACGCAGGAAAAGATGTGAAAACGCAACACAGGAAGAGATGTGAAAACGCAACACAAGAAGAGATATGAAAACGCAACACAAGAAGAGATATGAAAACACAACACAATAAGAGATGTGAAAACGCAACACAGAAAGAGATATGAAAACACAACACAATAAGAGATGTGAAGACGCAACACAAGAAGAGATGTGAAGAGATGTGAAAACGCAACACAAGAAGAGATGTGAAAACGCAACACAAAAAGATATGTGAAAACACAACACAAGAAGAGATGTGAAAACACACACAAGAAGAGATGTGAAAACGCAACACAATAAGAGATGTGAAAACGCAACAAAAGAAGATATGTGAAAACACAACACAAGAAGAGATGTGAAAACACAACACAAGAAGAGATATGAAAACACAACACAAGAAGAGATGTGAAAACGCAACACAAGAACAGACATGAAAACACAACACAAGAAGAGATGTGAAAACGCAACACAGAAAGAGATATGAAAACACAACTAAAGAAGAGATGTGAAAACGCAACACAAGAAGAGATGTGAAGAAATGTGAAAACGCAACACAAGAAGAGATGTGAAAACGCAACACAAGAAGAGATGTGAAAACGCAACACAAGAAGAGATGTGAAAACGCAACACAATAAGAGATGTGAAAACGCAACACAATAAGAGATGTGAAAACACAACACAAGAAGAGATGTGAAAACGCAACACAAGAAGAGATGTGAAAACCAACACAAGAAGAGATGTGAAAACACAACACAATAAGAGATGTAAAAACCAACGCAACACAAGAAGAGATGTGAAAACACAACACAAGAAGAGATGTGAAAACACAACACAATAAGAGATGTGAAAACCAACGCAACACAAGAAGAGATGTGAAAACACAACACAAGAAGAGATGTGAAAACACAACACAAGAAGAGATGTGAAAACGCAACACAAGAAGAGATGTGAAAACCAACACAAGAAGAGATGTGAAAACACAACACAATAAGAGATGTAAAAACCAACGCAACACAAGAAGAGATGTGAAAACACAACACAAGAAGAGATGTGAAAACACAACACAATAAGAGATGTGAAAACCAACGCAACACAAGAAGAGATGTGAAAACACAACACAAGAAGAGATGTGAAAACACAACACAATAAGAGATGTGAAAATGCAACACAAGAAGAGATGTGAAAACACAACACAAGAAGAGATGTGAAAACGCATCACAAGAAGAGATGTGAAGACGCAACACAAGAAGAGATGTGAAAACACAACACAAGAAGAGATGTGAAAACATAACACAAGAAGAGATGTGAAAACACAACACAAGAAGAGATGTGAAAACACAACACAAGAAGAGATGTGAAAACACAGCATATTTAGTACGAGTGTATATATCTATATATCCGTCACCCAAGTATGTTTAAATTTCTATCACTGTTGAAATTAATAAATAAACATGAACTTGTTAATTTAAGTAAATTTATTGTGGAAGCTTTTGCTATCAGACGAAGCATTACTTATACTATAAACATGCAATAATAATAATAATAATAATATATATTCCAGCAACAAGGGCATACTTTATTACACATTTATATTGATAAACTCATACTTTGAGGTTTATCCTCAGTTCTCTTTTAATATATTTTATAGCACACTTAATTCTATAATCATAAATCATTGTATGAAATATGTAGTTTATGACTACTCAAGCTTCTTCCGTGGTCGAGTGATCTAAGGTGACGTCTCAAAATCCCCTCACCGATGAGGCTGCAGATTCGAACCCATTTCGGTCGGAACAATTTATGTGAAAAATGTGCCGGTTTTTTGTGGAATGATATAGTTCAACTCAAAACGATGGCTATGGACCTAAATTAGACACCATACATACATGTACCACGTAATGTGTTGAGAATTACGTTAAAATCAATAAAAACAAAAATGACTGTTGAACGTGTTTCCTTTTTACTAGAAGGAATACTGAACTATGAAGTGATCCATTTGAACTAGTAACACCCTCCCACAGTGTTCATCAGATAGGAATGTCGAGCACATCAGCTTTGTTGTTATAACGAGATTCGTTCATTTGTTCTTTTATTTTTTTACGATAGCCCGTATTTGTACCTCTGTGTGTCCAGCGTTTAAAATGTCAATCAAATCGCCCGGTAAGTTGAAACACCCGCTGTGCAGACTGTTAAATACCCTTGTTCAAACTGCCAAAAGTGAAGGCGGTGAATAAGAGGCAGATATCACTGGGCCATCAGATTAATGTTGCGATAAGGCGATTAAATATGTACGGTGAGGCAGCTCAAATGTGTCATCATCTTCTGTATCTAGTCACCGGGCGAATCATCCAGGTGAGTGGCCTCTCCATTAGTTAAAGCTAATAAATGGGTCTTCTATCCTGAAACAAAAGTAAATACCGGAATTAAGTAGCATTTTTAGACGTTTAACGCTTTTACGAATGTTCATAAAGATGAAATCGAAAGGTTATATTCAAATAAAAGCATTTTAGGAAATTTAATTTTATTTGAAAAAATACTTATATATTGAATTTATACTAATTTTATTATAGCTCGATTGCGAAAAAAGTTTAAAATTTATAATAACCTCTCTCGAGTCCACTTCCTGGGCAGAGACAGTAGTGAGTATATTTTAAGAAGAATCAGGTCGAGCTGGGAATCGAATCAGCAACCACTGTTGTGAGCGTACAAATCGCTATCCACTGCATTACCGCTTTGCTTTTGTAAACCACAAACTCCGACATGAGACGCAGCATTCGTAAAATACAGAACCAAAGTCAGCACAATAGTTACAGAATCATAGTCAGCACAATAGTTACAGAACCATTGTCAGCACAATAGTTACAGAACATTAGTTAATACAATAGTTACAGAAACATAGTCAGCACAATAGTTACAGAACCATAGTCAGAACAATAGTAACAGAACCATAGTCAGCACAATAATAGTCAGCACAATAGTTACAGAACCATAGTCAGCACAATAGTTACAGAACCATAGTCAGCACAATAGTTACAGAACAATAACCAGAACCATAACCAGCACAATAGTTACAGAACCATAGTCAGTACAATAGTTGCAGAACAATAATCAGTTCAATAGTTACAGAACCATAGTCAGCACAATAGTTACATAACCATAGTCAGCACAATAGTTACAGTACCATAATCAGTATAACAGTTACAGAACCACAGTCAGCACAGTAGTAACATAACCATCGCCAGCACAATAGTTACAGAACCATAGTCAATACAATAGTAATAGAACCATAGTCAATACAAGCGGTACAGAACCATAGTCAGTGCAAATGTTTCAGAACCATAGTCAAAACAAATGTCACAGAACTATAGTCAGCACAATATTTACAGAACAATGTTACATAAACATAGTCAACACAAATGTTGCATAACCATAGCCAGTATAATAGTTACAGAACCATACCAGTACAAAAGTAACATAACCATAGTCAGTACAAGAGTAACATAACCATAGTCTGCTTAATAGTAACAGAACCATAGTTAGCACAATAGTTTGAGAACCATAGCCAGCACAATAATTGCAGAACCATAGCCAGTACAATAGTTACATAAACATAGTCACTTCAATAGTTACAGAACCATAGTTAGCACGATAGTTACATAATTATAGCCAGTACAATAGTTACAGAACCATAGGAAGTACAATAGTTATAGAACCATAGCCAGCACAGCATCGCAGAACCATAGCCAGTATAATAGTTACATAACCATTGTCATTTCAATAGTTACAGAACCATACCAGCACAAAAGTTACATAACCATAGTCAGTACAATAGTAACATAACCATAGTCTGCTTAATAGTATCAGAACCATACCAAGCACAATAATTGCAGAACAATAGCCAGTACACTAGTTACATAACCATAGTCATTTCAACAGTTACAGAATCATACCAGCACAAAAGTTACATAACCATAGTCAGAACAATAGTAACATAACCATAGTATGTTTAATAGTAACAGAACCATAGTAAGCACAAAAGTTACAGAACCATAGTTAGCACAATAATTGCAGAATCATGGCCAGTACAATAGTTATATAACCATAGTAAGCACAATAGTTACAGAATTATAGCCAGTACAATAGTTACAGAACCATAATAAGTACAATGGTTATAGAACCATAGTCGGCTCAATAGTTAGAGAAGTATTGTAATTACAATAGTTATAGAACAATAGTAAGTACAATAGTTACAGAACCATAGCCAGTACAATAGTTACATAACCATAGCCAGTACAATAGTTACATAACCATAGTAAGTACAATGGTTATAGAACCATAGTCAGCTCAATAGTTATAGAACCATTGTAAGCATAATAGTTACAGAACAATAGTAAGTACAATAGTTACAGAACCATAGTCAGCACAATAGTTATATAAACATAGCCAGTACAATAGTTACATTACCATAGTCAGCTCAATAGTTACAGAACCATAGTAAGTACAATAGTTACAGAACAATAGTAAGTACAATAGTTACAGAACCATAGTCAGTACAATAGTTACAGAACCATTGTAAGTACAATAGTTACAGAACCATAGCCAGTACAATAGTTACATTACCATAGTCAGCTCAGTAGTTACAGAAACATAATAAGTACAATAGTTACAGAACAATAGTAAGTACAATAGTTACAGAACCATAGTCAGCTCAATAGTTACAGAACCATAGTAAGTACAATAGTTACAGAACCATAGTCAGCTCAATAGTTACAGAACCATAGCCAGTATAATAGTTACAGACCATAGTAAGTACAATAGTTACAGAACCATAGCCAGTACAATAGTTACATTACCATAGCCAGTACAATAGTTACATAGCCATAGTAAGTACAATAGAAACAGAACCATAGCCAGTACAATAGTTACATTACCATAGTAAGCACAATAGTTACAGAACCATAGTAAGTACAATAGTTACAGAACCATAGCCAGTACAATAGTTACATTACCATAGCCAGTACAATAGTTACAGAACCATAGTAAGTACAATAGTTAAAGAGCCATAGCCAGTACAATAGTTACATTACCATAGTAAGCACAATAGTTACAGAACAATAGTAAGTACAATAGTTACAGAACAATAGTAAGCACAATAGTTACAGAACCATAGTCAGCACAAGAGTTATACAACCATAGCCAGTACAATAGTTACATTACCATAGTCAGCTCAATAGTTACAGAACCATAGTAAGTACAATAGTTACAGAAGCTCTTATGTGTCAATGAAATAAGTAAGGTATTTACTCTCTTACTGAAACGGATTAAAATATACACAGGCATATTAGTACGAAACGTTTTATTTGGTTTAATTCGTTAATTTGTATCACTTTACATGTTACGTTTCAAGGTTTTAGAAATTATCTTTTTAGCAAGATAATTAATAACTGTTGTTTTTGTTTGATTCAACTGTTCAATAAACGTGGACATATTTGGTCGTGTACAATACTATTTTCCAATATGCATTTTTCAGATATGTGTAAATTTGTCGCATAGTATTACGAAATGAAAATCGTCTTTGACTCCTGTGTTAAATAGTTAACATGTCTCAAGATTCTTGTTATGTTTTTATGTCTACCTTCTTCAGTATACGAAGATTTGAGCCATTATGAGTTTGAGATAAAGAAAATGCGTGTTGATTGTTCTTTAAATCATTAACTACACTTAAGCCCCAGTCATACCGGGCCTGCGACCAAGTTAAGCCCAAGTTATACCGGACCTGCGACCAAGTTAAGCCCCAGTCACACCGAACCTGCGACCAAGTTAAGCCCCAGTCACACCGGACCTGGGATCAAGTTCAGCCCCAGCTGCGATCGTAAAATGTTGGAATCGCAGGCAAATCATAGAAAGAGCGCGCGACTAGCCGCAGAGGTCGTGGGTAATCGCCAGAGCAAAATAGTCGCAGCAACGTCGGTGGTCATGTTCAAAACTTCTGACCTGCCATTCCAAATTATAAAATATATATAGTTTACTCTGACTTCTCAATCATTGGTTGTTCACTTCAGCTCTATATCAGACAGCTCTGGAGTTGAGTCGGTATTCACAGACAAATAAGTTCTAATATTCAATGCTGAAATTCATTTATTGGATAATGAAATATTAAAAACAAGAAACAGTCGGTATAATGCATGAATAATTATTAATCGACTACGGTAAATTACTTCCTATCCCCATGAGTGTTTTGCACCGGCAGCCACTCGCGTTGAGCTTTTCGGAAAAGCGACGTTTCTCACTTTTTTATAATTCAACTTAATTCAACAATGGAAATAGGCAGAAAATATAAATCGGACTTGTGAAGAACGTACTTAAGTGGCAGTAGCAATTAGAAAATAATGTACATCGATAATACAGCCCGGGCGGTAATTATTACTTTGTATCGGTGTAGTTTACATCGGGTTATTTCACAATTACCTTAAGAGATTTGTCTTTAAAAGGGCTAAACGGAAAGACCATGGGAACCGTGCTTCGTAATGAATTCGTTCTGGTAATTATAACATGAACTACGTTAAGACACAGTTTGAGATGGGAAAAGTATTTTGTGCCGAAACTTTAGTGAAAATCGGTAACGTCAGGTTTAGACGTGAGTGACAGATATACGCGTTTATTGACCTACTGAACAATGAAAGGCATTTAAAAAAATATACGTATTGTTTTATTGATGTTGTGGGTAATACAATTAACGGTCCAACGATGTTGACCTCACACGCCATAGGTCGCAAGTTCGATCACAAAATCGACATAAACACATCTCAAAAAACAATAATCAATAATGCTTCTACCCAGGAAACTCTTGGAGGGGGGGTGGGGGGGGGGAGGGGGGAGAGGGTTAACCTAAGCTTTGATCTTACTTCGTAGTCTATTCAAAATAAACGTTTTTAGTCTAAGGCGGTTAACATGGTATAAAATACATAAAAACGATGCGATAATCCGTCACTGAGTGGTCAGATATGCGTCTATGATAAAAAAAAAAGCAATTACCACTGAAGATTGGTTCAGATCATATTAAAGCGTTTAAGTGAATGTGACTGTTATTTGAGGAAAGAAGCGTCCACCAATACAAATACATTCTCCACTGTCTAAACTGACTGCATTTTTAATATGGAATGGTATAAAAATATAGAGATGATTTAATGATTTAGTCGTATCCAGAATTATTTTTATCAAATCCCATCCTTCCATAAACCTGTTAATTCATCAAACGCTACTTTGAATCAGATAGTAAAGTAAATAAAGTTGATATTTAAAAATGTCATTTCTGTGAAAATAAGTAAACCATGTAACTCATTGATAGCAGAATATCATAAAGTTTGTCTTTATGGTAAAGACAAAGCTGATATTATAACAACGTATCACTTGGCGCTCAGGTTGTAGGATCGGCCCCTAGATCGGTACACAATCTTTATATAAGAAAGTTCGCCAGTTACTTGCGAAAGGACGTTGGATCTACTCAGATTCATTCTAAGATCTTCTTCTACAAATAAAATAGAATATGCCATACATACCCTGCAATGTTTTAAAGATGACGCTAAAATGTAATTAAGAAGGACAGTCCCATTTCAAAATTACAATTCTCAAAACCAAGTCTTGAATTCGATTGGTTGTTTATTTTTACTTTCATCTGTCGATTGGCTATGTCGATCTTACCGATTAAAGACAAAAACAACCCGTGAATACAAAAGATTACATAGTGTCGTTTAACAACCACGGTGTCTTTTCTGGGTGATTTTTTATATCTATTATTAAATAAACGTCACCATGCGTAGAAACCTTAAGCTTGTTAAGTGACATCTGTGAAATTGGGCTTGACAAGCTTAAAAATTTGGATTTGAGATTATGGTATAATTAATAATAGCTCCAATATTTATAATTCTTAAACAACGCGACACATGCCCTACAAGATGATCCTAAAGACAGGCATATGTCACCCAGTGTCACTCGTCACCACACGGACAGTTGATTGGATACACTGCCGTTTTATCAAACTTGTTAATTTCATTTATTCTATTTGATCCGGTAATATTTATTCCTCGATCCGGTTCGTATCTCTCTTAAATTAATACGTTGCTTTTAATTGTGCGCGCGGAAGCGAATAAAAGAGACAATAGCCCCAGTGATTGTATCTGTCATTGACTGTGTTGCGATACGATAGAGATGATTTCGCCTCAACTACATTACGCATCGGATTTACGCATCGTCGCTTTTCGGTCCCTGAATCAGCTTCGCCATCAGAAATTTCTCTGGAAATTGATTAATTCATTAATTTGTATACGCAAGAATATTGTTAATCTGAAAGTGATACGGCTTTATACATTCTTATTGAGAAAAAAAACCGGTAACGCCAGCCGCAAAACATAATTTGCCAGTTAAACAACGTTTACATGTGATCTGCGTTTCCGCCATGCGGCGGAAGTAAATTTTGAAGGATTTGCTAAACCACCGAATACGCAATATCCGGTTGTCGTTTTGTGGCTTCAGAAAACATGTCCGGTAGTTTGTCTGTTTCTGGATTTTTCTTTAAAATTGTAAAACGGAAGAGTCAGCGGTTTTGAGAAATTAACATAAAGGACATATCAAAATGAAAAGATTTTTTAATGGGATTTGAGGTCATTTTCAACACATTTCAGGTTATCGATGGCATATCCATTTTTATTGGTAGAGGAATACCTCAGAATAGGAGTAGAATTTGAGTAGAACCACCGTCCTTCCGCAAGTAACTGGCAAACTTTCTCATATTTTTTTCTTGGAGCGAGCGGGACTCGTACCTACAACCTTAGCGGTGAGAGGTAAGTGATCTTGAGACGGTGCCTTAGACCAATAGGCCACGAAGGACCCCATCGAAAGATATGTACTGAGTTTATTTTAACGCTCTTGGTCTAAGGATAACTTATCAGTGTATTGTTTTCTTTCGTTCTTACTTCACAATCACTAAACATACAGCGCATCACACTTCTAACACGAATTATTCAAATGGACAAGAAAACGTTCCAGTATTTTACACACAAAAAATAGAAAGAAACTCAGAGAAGTCTTTAACTTTACTTTAAACGTATGTTATTGTTGTTGTTTTTTTCCATACATGGAATAGCAAAAGAGTTGAGCCACAAGTTATCCAGCATTTAAATCGACCCTTCCCAACAACAAATTATTTACATAAAAACAGTCAAGTTGGTTAACAAACGTAGTCATATAGGAAGGAAGAACAAGATGACATTTGAGACATTGCGTAAACTTAAATCATATTTTCTCCATTTATACGTCAAAAGATTATTTTATGTTTTATAAATTACTTGAAATGGTATTAAAGTAATTGATACATGGATGGATTATCTATAACCCGTATTACATCCAATCACACATAGAGAAACCAGCCTTCTTTAATGACGTCATTTGGGGCAGCCGTTAAGTTCATCCGGATATAAAGGACATTATATAGACAGTGTACACTCTGTTGAGTGTGACAGTCAGATTGTAAACCTGAGGAATTACTATTAACCACCGAAGTTGAAGGAAGGTCCGATTTTTGTACAAGCTATAAATTCAAACTAGTTGTGATCTCGAATTAGTTACCGTGATAGCTGGGTATTGATTCATTCACTCATGTTCGTCTCCCACGGCAGTTAAATTTTGCTCTATATAAAATGACGTCTGGGGTTTAGAAGGTACAAACATTTTTTAAAGTATTTTTTCCATAGCAGGAATGTATCTGCTCTTAAAATGTACACTAACTAGATAGTTGACCATCTTGTTTTTTAAATGACACTTGCACTTCTACTTGTTGTTTTTTAAACAATAAAGTCCTCCAATGCTCTAAAGTAATTCCAAAGGTTTTAAATCCTATACAACTCACTTTGTAACACCAGTGATGTCTGATTGCAGAGTATGCTATGCCAGAGGTTTTAAATCCTATACAACTCACTTTGTAACACCAGTGATGTCTGATTGCAGAGTATGCTATGTCAAGGTTTTAAATCCTGTACAACTCACTTTGTAACACCAGTGATGTCTGATTGCAGAGTATGCTATGTCAAAGGTTTTAAATCCTGTACAACTCACTTTGTAACACCAGTGATGTCTGATTACAAAGTATGCTATGCCAAAGGTTTTAAATCCTATACAAGTCACTTTGTAACACCAGTGATGTCTGATTGCAGAGTATGCTATGTCAAAGGTTTTAAATCCTGTACAACTCACTTTGTAACACCAGTGATGTCTGATTGCAGAGTATGCTATGCCAAAGGTTTTAAATCCTATACAAGTCACTTTATAACACCAGTGATGTCTGATTGCAGAGTATGCTATGTCAAAGGTTTTAAATCCTGTACAACTCACTTTGTAACACCAGTGATGTCTAATTGCAGAGTATGCTATGTCAAGGTTTTAAATCCTGTACAACTCACTTTGTAACACCAGTGATGTCTGATTGCAGAGTATGCTATGTCAAAGGTTTTAAATCCTGTACAACTCACTTTGTAACACCAGTGATGTCTGATTGCAGAGTATGCTATGCCAAAGGTTTTAAATCCTATACAAGTCACTTTGTAACACCAGTGATGTCTGATTGCAGAGTATGCTATGTCAAAGGTTTTAAATCCTGTACAACTCACTTTGTAACACCAGTGATGTCTAATTGCAGAGTATGCTATGTCAAGGTTTTAAATCCTGTACAACTCACTTTGTAACACCAGTGATGTCTGATTGCAGAGTATGCTATGTCAAAGGTTTTAAATCCTGTACAACTCACTTTGTTACACCAGTGATGTCTGATTGCAGAGTATGCTATGTCAAGGTTTTAAATCCTGTACAACTCACTTTGTAACACCAGTGATGTCTGATTGCAGAGTATGCTATGTCAAGGTTTTAAATCCTGTACAACTCACTTTGTAACACCAGTGATGTCTGATTGCAGAGTATGCTATGTCAAAGGTTTTAAATCCTGTACAACTCACTTTGTAACACCAGTGATGTCTAATTGCAGAGTATGCTATGTCAAGGTTTTAAATCCTATACAACTCACTTTGTAACACCAGTGATGTCTAATTGCAGAGTATGCTATGCCAAGGTTTTAAATCCTATACAACTCACTTTGTAACACCAGTGATGTCTAATTGCAGAGTATGCTATGCCAAGGTTTTAAATCCTATACAACTCACTTTGTAACACCAGTGATGTCTGATTGCAGAGTATACTATGCCAAAGGTTTTAAATCCTATACAACTCACTTTGTAACACCAGTGATGTCTGATTACAGAGTATGCTATGCCAAAGGTTTTAAATCCTATACAACTCACTTTGTAACACCAGTGATGTCTGATTGCAGAGTAAGCTATGCCAAAGGTTTTAAATCCTATACAACTCACTTTGTAAAACCAGTGATGTCTGATAGCAGAGTATGCTATGCCAAAGGTTTTAAATCATATACAAGTCACTTTGTAACACCAGTGATGTCTAATTGCAGAGTATGCTATGTCAAGGTTTTAAATCATATACAAGTCACTTTGTAACTCCAGTGAAGTCTAATTGCAGAGTATGCTATGCCAAAGGTTTTAAATCATATACAAGTCACTTTGTAACACCAGTGATGTCTGATTACAGAGTATGCTATGCCAAAGGTTTTAAATCATATACAAGTCACTTTTTAACACCAGTGATGTCTGATTGCAGAGTATGCTATGCCAAGGTTTTAAATCCTATACAACTCACTTTGTAACACCAGTGATGTCTGATTACAGAGTATGCTATGCCAAAGGTTTTAAATCCTATACAACTCACTTTGTAACACCAGTGATGTCTGATTGCAGAGTATGCTATGCCAAAGGTTTTAAATCCTATACAACTCACTTTGTAACACCAGTGATGTCTAATTGCAGAGTATGCTATGCCAAAGGTTTTAAATCCTATACAACTCACTTTGTAACACCAGTGATGTCTGATTGCAGAGTATGCAATGCCAAAGGTTTTAAATCCTATACAAGTCACTTTGTAACACCAGTGATGTCTAATTGCAGAGTATGCTATGCCAAGGTTTTAAATCCTATACAACTCACTTTGTAACACCAGTGATGTCTGATTGCAGAGTATACTATGCCAAAGGTTTTAAATCCTATACAACTCACTTTGTAACACCAGTGATGTCTGATTACAGAGTATGCTATGCCAAAGGTTTTAAATCCTATACAACTCACTTTGTAACACCAGTGATGTCTGATTGCAGAGTAAGCTATGCCAAAGGTTTTAAATCCTATACAACTCACTTTGTAAAACCAGTGATGTCTGATAGCAGAGTATGCTATGCCAAAGGTTTTAAATCATATACAAGTCACTTTGTAACACCAGTGATGTCTAATTGCAGAGTATGCTATGTCAAGGTTTTAAATCATATACAAGTCACTTTGTAACTCCAGTGAAGTCTAATTGCAGAGTATGCTATGCCAAAGGTTTTAAATCATATACAAGTCACTTTGTAACACCAGTGATGTCTGATTACAGAGTATGCTATGCCAAAGGTTTTAAATCATATACAAGTCACTTTTTAACACCAGTGATGTCTGATTGCAGAGTATGCTATGCCAAGGTTTTAAATCCTATACAACTCACTTTGTAACACCAGTGATGTCTGATTACAGAGTATGCTATGCCAAAGGTTTTAAATCCTATACAACTCACTTTGTAACACCAGTGATGTCTGATTGCAGAGTATGCTATGCCAAAGGTTTTAAATCCTATACAACTCACTTTGTAACACCAGTGATGTCTAATTGCAGAGTATGCTATGCCAAAGGTTTTAAATCCTATACAACTCACTTTGTAACACCAGTGATGTCTGATTGCAGAGTATGCAATGCCAAAGGTTTTAAATCCTATACAAGTCACTTTGTAACACCAGTGATGTCTGATTGCAGAGTATGCTATGCCAAAGGTTTTAAATCCTTTATAACTCACTTTGTAACACCAGTGATGTCTAATTGCAGAGTATGCTATGCCAAAGGTTTTAAATCCTATACAACTCACTTTGTAACACCAGTGATGTCTGATTGCAGAGTATGCAATGCCAAAGGTTTTAAATCCTATACAAGTCACTTTGTAACACCAGTGATGTCTGATTGCAGAGTATGCTATGCCAAAGGTTTTAAATCCTTTACAACTCACTTTGTAACACCAGTGATGTCTGATTGCAGAGTATGCAATGCCAAAGGTTTTAAATCCTATACAAGTCACTTTGTAACACCAGTGATGTCTGATTGCAGAGTATGCTATGCCAAGGTTTTAAATCCTATACAACTCACTTTGTAACACCAGTGATGTCTGATTGCAGAGTATGCTATGCCAAAGGTTTTAAATCCTATACAACTCACTTTGTAACACCAGTGATGTCTGATTGCAGAGTATGCTATGCCAAAGGTTTTAAATCCTATACAACTCACTTTGTAACACCAGTGATGTCTAATTGCAGAGTATGCTATGCCAAAGGTTTTAAATCCTATACAACTCACTTTGTAACACCAGTGATGTCTGATTGCAGAGTATGCAATGCCAAAGGTTTTAAATCCTATACAAGTCACTTTGTAACACCAGTGATGTCTGATTGCAGAGTATGCTATGCCAAAGGTTTTAAATCCTTTACAACTCACTTTGTAACACCAGTGATGTCTAATTGCAGAGTATGCTATGCCAAAGGTTTTAAATCCTATACAACTCACTTTGTAACACCAGTGATGTCTGATTGCAGAGTATGCAATGCCAAAGGTTTTAAATCCTATACAAGTCACTTTGTAACACCAGTGATGTCTGATTGCAGAGTATGCTATGCCAAAGGTTTTAAATCCTTTACAACTCACTTTGTAACACCAGTGATGTCTAATTGCAGAGTATGCTATGCCAAAGGTTTTAAATCCTATACAAGTCACTTTGTAACACCAGTGATGTCTAATTGCAGAGTATGCTATGCCAAGGTTTGCTCTTTTCACCTGCAGTAATAAATCACAGTCCCTATGAGCCGTTGTGAAAATATTTCGAACCTAATTAAACAGGACTTTCTATTTTTTAGCGCAAGGATTGTGTTATCGCCACTCATAAAGTGATGAAACTGCAGCACCATAGCCTTTGTGTCATTAACCCTTTACTCCATAGATATGCGTTTTCCCGCACCAATCACAGAAGGTCAATGAAAACAGTGCAGGAAGAGTTCAGATTGCTCGTCACGAGCAATCTGAACACTTCCTGCACTGTTTTCCACTCTGTCAGTTAATATAAACATATTTCACCCATTGTTGATACGTGGTGAATTAATGCTTTCAATATTAAAGGTGTCCAAAGGTGTCTTTATGAAGTAAAGGGTTAAGCGGACATTTTAAATATGGTCATGTATGCATTGGTCCTATTGGGATTTTCAAATGTAATGTTTGCGGTTTAAATATATTTCATTGCCTGTATTTTTAGCAAAAGTGTACGCTATTTATAAACTAAATAATAATAATAATAAAAGAATACAATTCTCATGAAGGTTTTTTTTCTAAAATAGCATAACATTGACAATGTAACATTATGTTCATTAGAAATATGATAAAGGAAGCATTTTCTTGTAATTAAACATATAGTGCTGTATAAAAAGGTCAGTACTGAATCAAACTAGGAACAGTGAAATGTGGATAGTAATATGATTGAGTTTTAGGTCTAGCAAGCAGAGTATTTTTAGCAAAGGAAAACCTCGCTCCCTTCATTGTCTAGAATTTCAGCTCAAATATATATTATCAAACCTGTCTTAAGCAGTCAGTCAAGGGAAGCAGCAAAAGTGGACTTTTAAGACAGGCTGTTGCTTAATACAGGTTAATTTGCTCTGAAAGAATAGACATAGCAAATGTGGCTGTTTAAGACAGGAGGCTGCTCAATAGAGATAACCGCTTACACAAGGTTGATTGTATAAAGCAGTCTTGATATATAATACCAAAACGTTCTGCAATACGGCGTGGTGAATACAATCCATTAAAACATGTTTATCGTCAGCACAATCGACCTCTCATATTATACCGCATACCACAAAATATCATTTATCCGGGAAGTTATTTACAATTTGTCATATCCCACTTCCAAGCTACATTTACCCTGACATAAAAGTATTGTTTGCCATGCGTACATTATGACAGTTTTGCCATACAACTGAGACGGAAACCGTAAAATCAAAAGATCAAATGATCAAAACATTTTGACCTATTGTTAGATTAATGGAATGATCACTTACACAAATTGCTCTGTGTTTTGAAATGCACATCATCCAGTTGTTTGCGTTATCATTATTGTAAATATTTTATGTTAGAAAATTAATAGCAATACGGGAACCCGTCAAATTTCGTCACTATAGCGCGATGATTTTTCCTCGGGGATTTTCCAATCACGAGCGGGCTAACGTAAAAGGTATAAAATGTAACATTAAGTACAGACAGCATTCAAAAACACCATTGTCCAACAACATGGTTTGTTTATGATGTTTTACAAATATTAAATGGAGAACCGTTCAGGGATCAATAACGAAAAACGTTTTGTCAAAATGCAATCATGTGCTTTTTAACTAAATTACACATTTTATCAATACAGTTTCTACTGCGTCAAAAGTAATTTGCATATATTTGTTTGTCCATAAAGCATCTCCAAACAGTAAATGATTTATATTAAATTGATAAAGAACAATTAAACGGCGCTTATTTTATTGCTGTTAAAGTTACATTGTTGCCATTCAATAAATAACAAAAACACGGAGCAATTTGAAGTTTTTACTTTCTGAAAATATGTTATCTTTAAATACGAACTATCCATGAAACATGTATGCATGTGTTGATTAAGTTTGTGTCAAGTTGTCAATATGTCCTTGCCTATGTGCCGGGCCCGATTAACCAAGTCGGTTCCGCGTCTGACTATCAATCAAGGGGTCGTGAGTTCGAATCCCCGCCCGGCAACATTCTCCGCGATGATTGATATACGACAATGTGTCTCATTAGTATTCGTCTCTCACCGCTGATTCAAGTGGGGAAGTTATCAGTTACTTGCGGAGATGGGGTGTTCTCGAACACTGGTTAACCTTTCAGGATCCATGGAAACAGTAGTAAGTTTAACTGATCGTCTGCTAGCCCTCGAAGGCATAAACACGACGCTAAATATTCAATCAATCAATCAATCAATCAATCAATCAATCCTTGCCTATGTGACGTAAAAGACCACTGTGCCTGGTTTATCACGGTATATTTGAACGTAAATATTATAATAGTGTTGTAAATACATCACAAATAAACAGGTTTACTAACTTGCTAATAATTTGGTTATAAGAATAGAATATCAAGGAATCTAATGTGTTTAATATCTGAAACTGTTTTGTTAACAATGGACATGACTGTTTGTTTTGTATCACTGTATCATAAACGTCTTTTATCCTTCATAATCAACATTTGCATATCTTAAAACATTTGTTTGTACACTCAGTACTCCTTGTTGTAATTTAACCTTTATCCATCTACAACTACAGTCAAACCTGTGTAGGCGATCACCTCTATTGAGCGGCCACTTGTCCTATAGAGCAACATTTGCTTTTTCCTATAGCTATGCTTTCAGAGCGAATTAACCTGTATTAAGCAACAACCTGTCTCAAAATGTCATTTTTGTTCCTTCCCTTGACTGGCTGCTTAAGACAGATTTGACTGTGTATAATTACAATTGTTTTAATATAAAGACATTAATATAATATTGCTTCAAATGTTACCGATTTGTTATATCTCAGGTCTGTAAATTACAATTTGGTGATTATTTGTTCTAGGTCCAGATAGTTTTCGTTTCATAATATGACGACAGGTTGGCGGGTTAATTTTTAAACCAGGTTAATTGTCCACATGATGGTTTTAATATAATTTTCATTATCATTTTTTTTTATTATTATCAATTGTTTTAACCATTATTATTATCATTATTATTATAATTATTGTTATCATTATTTTATTATTATTATTATTATTATTATTATTATTATTATTATTATTATTATTATTATTATTATTATTATTACCATTATTATTTGTTTTATTTTTTGTTGTTGTTATTATGGTTATTATTATTGTTATCATTATCATTATTAATATTATTATCAATATTATTAGTATTATCATTATCGTTGTCATTATCAGTATCGTTGTCATTATCATTATCATTATCATAGGTTAAATAATGATGTGACGGCTGGGTCCATTGAATGCTATTTTTGGTGACGTTTTGTTTAAAGTAAACAGAGAAAATGTGCAGTTTTCAAAGGCATGCTTAGGACAGATAACTTGTTTAAATTACGTGCGGGTAATAGTTGTTTTGAATAAATAGTTAAGTCAAACTACCATCTCAATTAGAGCACAGACGCTGCTATATTGACTCCAGCTATTAAGCAGTATTGTTAAACACACTTTGCAGTCGGTTTGTTATTTGCTCGTTATTTATATTGCAAATTTTCAACAAAAATAAATTTCTTCATGATTAAAAATTGATTTTTTAATTACTAGATTTGTAAATCGTACCGTGGTAGCAGTTTATTAAAGAAAAGGCACACAAAGACATAATTCAATATGTTGAAAAGATACACGGTCCTGAGATGTTGGAACTAAGACTTGCGTTACCTCTGAAGTGGGACATTAACACATGTTTAAGTATATCGATTTGAAAAGTAAACAAAAACGTATGAAAAAGCTTTTAAGCTCCCAAAGTAATGACTGGATGTGTTAATGCCCCCGCTGATCATTTCAAATGTGACACAAAGCATGTGTCCACTTAAACCGACGTCATTTTTTTTAGGTTAAAATGCACTCTAATACAGAAACGATATTGATTGTTAAAATTAAGGTCTTGTGAATAAAAGACGCTTTTTTAAATGATCCATATACTTAAAAGACACGTGCATGCCAAATATTATAGAATACATAATACACTTTGAAATTGTGAGATTTTCTAACAAGTCAGAACATCAGATTTCGAAAAGAAATTGCAAGAACAATTTAAAAAAAACAGTTGGTTGTTGCCATTTAATTGTAAAAGATTCCGTTTTCGAAAGGAAACAGTAACTATATTTTAAATTACATTTACGTTTACACTTGTTATGGGAGTTTAAGATTTTGGCATAGCCTCTAGTGTCCCATTTTTCATCATTTTGATACCGTGGCGGTCTAGTCTGCGTTTGAAGGTGTTACTGAATCGGACGTGATAACACCCTGAGGAAGGTCATTCCAACCACTGATGACGCGAAGACTTAAATAGATTTTTCCCAATGTTGGTCCTATGTGGAGAGTTGGTACATGTATAAACAGCTTCATTTCGTGTCCATTAGAGAGTACAAAAATACTTCACCATCTATATTGTATGTGTTGGTCATCAGTTTGTATGTTTCAATAAGACCGCCCTATAGCCTCCTCTGGCTTAGGGAATATACATTTAGTGCCAGTAGCAAACTCCACGGACTGGTTCACTCTACTTCTCGTTCGGAGAAAGTGAACACTCCTGAATTTGACTACCATTTTGTTTATTTTGTTGCGGAGTAAAAATGGATTCCTGGTTGTCAGCTCTGTGTCAATCTTACATTGTATGCCGGGTATTATACGTAGTCCCAAATGCAGTGAAATCTGCGAATATTATAGAGGTGTCCGATTGCTTATCAACAAGAAGCGAAGACATTCACGCTCAGTCCCATTCTGGCAGGTATTTACTATATCAGAACTTAACATTGTTTACATATCTGTATGGTATCATAATGCTTGTTCAGGCTTCAAGGTTTATTTATGCATGGAAAGTGGTTACGCAAGGCTGCGCTTACCTCTATCTTGAACACCCTGTTGTAACCAATGAAAATCATACGGGCTGAATTTCGGGGTCAAAATATTGACATTCTCAAATAAACTACATTGTTTTATTTACGTATTTTTTTTAAAATTAAGACAAATTATTAAAACTTTTTAAAAACGTGCCAAAAGATTAATACGTGTTATTGTTTAATTAACTATTATTGTAAGCCCAATGGAAATGGACGCCAATTGCAGCAGGAGTCACAGTCAAGTAGACTGGCTACTGTATGCAGGTTATGCCAGTAGGCGCTCATAATACGAGAGTGTTTTGAACTCAGGTACTAGACGAGTCGCATAACTTTGGAGTCTTTCTAACGTCTCAATGTCTTTCAAACAATACGGGCATCAACACTTGACAGAATATTCCATAATGGGTCTCACATAGGTATTATAAATAAACGTCAATATCAATATATATAAACATACGTCACACAAATAAGTGTTGCATTGCTTTCTTGGCAACTTATGCACATTGTACACTTGGTTTGCACTTGTTTGTTATAGTTACTCCCAGATCTTTTCCATTTGGTGAAGATAGTTTTAGATTAAGATTTAAATCATAAAACTGTACGACCGAAATGTAGCGTTTTACACTTAAAATATTTCTTTTAATATTTTAAATGTCCGTGTCAAATATAAGAAATATAAATTCAACAGCCGGTGAGTATTCATCCAACGTACACATCCATTAAACACAATAATTTTAATCATTGTACTGAATTATCAAGGTTCAATCTCTTTCCAAAAATGGTTGGTTTTCTGGAAAAGTTTTTTTTTCTGATTTCATTTTTCAAACTAATTCCATATCATACTATGCAAATATTTTTTTAAAAGTAAACATATATATATATATATATGTGCTATCAAGCACATTCAACAATATACAAGTGACATAAGTGGCCAGAGCATCAAACCCAGGCCCGGAGGGTCGTGGGTTCGACCCCCACGGCAATGTGTGGTGTCCCCGAGCACGACACTCTTTGCATGGTACTGGTTCCGCCTAGGAAGAATCTGTGTTTGATTTGTATCAGTAGGAATGACTTGTTTCATAATCGAAGTGAAGTTAAATAAGTTTAAACTAAGTAAAGCTTTCTACAGTACTTTCTACCTAGGGGTCCTCATAGGCCGAGTGGGTCTAAGGCGCCGTCTCAAGATCGCTTACCTGTCACCGCTAAGGTCGTAGGTTCGAGTTCCGCTCGTTCCAAAAAGTTCATGTGAGAAAGTTTCCAGTTACTTGCGGAAGGACGGCGGTTCTACTCAGTCTGACTCATTATGAGGTTTTCTTCCACCAGTAAAACTAGATATGCCATATATAACCTGAAATGTGTTGAAAATGGCGTTATTAAACACCTATTCAATTGAATTCTTTCTACCTATGGCTTTAAGATTAGCCTGTGTATTAATCACGTCTACACTGTTTTAGTTGCTGTGTCCGTCGTACGCTAAGTCAGCTGTTAGTGTTATGCTAGTATTTTCTTTTCTGTTTTTATTATTATATATATATTGTTTCCTAACTGCACAGTTAACAATTATTTTTTATACAAATATACTAGTTCATAAATATAGTTATAATAATAAAGACTTTTATTAGCTACAGAACTCATTTGAATAAATTCAATCTTACATGAGGCCGTCAACATATTTACAAAATACAATATAATGTTGATTGGCATTACTTCACATTGGCCCCGCGTATTTTATATTGAGATGACAAATAAGTTAGTTACGAAGAATGGCAACAAAAAAACTGGCTCTATCTCAACAGCTTCAACTACAATAAGAGATTTCCAAATGATATGACCTGCATTTTATATCGGGTGAATCAGACTTGTTTCGTGTAAGAGTAAAAGCGATAACTACCATGTCAAGTAGGATAGACAGTAATTTCACATACCAACTCGCCATAAAACAGAGAAATCTGTAGCGGCAACGCTGGCCGTGCAGCGCGACAAGTTACACGTTTCACGTTACACGGGCCATTTTGGGGCAATCATCCATGTTTTATAGTCCGATACACCCGTCATCACCGGGACCAGTTAAGTTTTTGACGAAAATCGTTGTTGACGTGCTCACTTAACCGGCAAATTTTATTTACGGTGAAACAAGGCTTAATTTATTATCTGATGTCAGCTTTTATAACGTTCTCCCCGTGAAATTAAAGGGTGGGTCGATATCGGTTTTTGTTGTGGTTAGACACGAGCTCATTGGCTCGGAATAAACACCGCGAAAATGAGATAATAATCAAGTTGTGTTCACAGATCGTTATTAAATAAAGATATAGAAATGACATCTTGATACGTCAGGAATCATATGTATTGTGAATTGAACGTTTTCTTTCTTTATACTGAAGGCGTGTTTCTTACTTTATATCAAAGAATATGTCCTATATTTTTCTCTTCTGCAATAATTATGCTTCTAAGCCGATATTCCTCTACCATGCATGAGTTGAGACGATAACGTTCAAATAACTTAAATGATGTTACTTTTATAATACTGATCATTTTCTTCAGTAATCAAGCCAGTGAAGCGTGGGTTAATGCCATGGGAAGAAAGTGTTTCACATTCGTTTTATTGTCTTCCATTGTCACATGTTTAAGTCTCTCATAGTCAGAGAGTTTAGAAGTTTCACATTAGAAATTTTGAAACACGTTGTCGAATTTTCAAACTTTTAATTCAACTATCATTTGAAATGTTATTTATAAATCGTTCTGCCCATTAATACTCATACACTTTATAACATGTAATACAAAGATATAGAAAATACAATGTCAGTACCTGATAGTCTAATATTTATTTTTATTTATTTTTGGAGTCGAACCTAATAAACTGTAGACTATCCGGCATCAACATTGTATTATATTTATCATGTCCTTAATTGCGTGTTTATATTTATCATGTCCTTATTTGCGTGTTTATATTTATCATGTCCTTATTTGCGTGTTTATATTTATCATGTCCTTATTTGCGTGCTTATATTTATAACTATTACAAAAGCAACAACTAATTTTAATCCAGCAAGTAAACGCAAGCGGGGTGATAGTGCCGTGGATAGAGTGTTGGCTGCTCACGCCAGAGGAAGTGGGTTCGATCACCAGGTCGACCCGGTGTCTCTCATGAAACAGCACTCAGTACTGGTTCTAGCCAGAAATCAGACTTGAGAGCTGTTGATATAAGCTCTAAGCTTTCATCGCAATTGAGCTGAAATAAATAAGTATAAACTAAACGAAATGAGCTTGACAATTATTCAAAATTGATTACTGAAAATAAAACAAAACAAATGTAGTTTTTATATAACCTATTCGATTCAGTTATGATTGATAAACGAATAAGATATTGATGGACAGGTAATACATGTTATACATAGATAAACGAATTAGATATTGATGGACAGCTATTATATGTTATACTTAGATAAACGAATTAGATATTAATGGATAGGTATTACATGTTATACACAGATAAACGAATTAGATATCGATGGATAGGTATTACATGCTATACACAGATAAACGAACTAGATATCGATGGATAGGTATTACATGTTATACACAGATAAACTAATTAGATATCGATGGATAGGTATTACATGTTATACACAGATAAACGAATTAGATATTGATGGACAGGTATTATATGTTATACATAGATAAACGAATTAGAAATTAATGGATAGGTATTACATTTTATACACAGATAAAAGAATTAGATATCGATGGATAGGTATTACATGTTATACACAGATAAACGAATTAGGTATCGATGGATAGGTATTACATGTTATACACAGATAAACGAATTAGATATCGATGGATAGATATTACATGTTATACACAGATAAACGAATTAGATATCGATGGATAGGTATTACATGTTATACACAGATAAGCGAATAAGATATCGATGGATAGGTATTACATGTTATACATAGATAAGCGAATTAGATATCGATGGATAGGTATTACATGTTATTCATAGATAAACGAATCAGATATCGATTGATAGGTAATACATGTTATTCATAGATAAACGAATCAGATATTGATCGATAGGTTATACATGTTATCCATATATAAACGAATCAGATATTGATGGATAGGTATTACATGTTATTCATAGATAAACGAATAAGATACTGATGGAAAGGTAATACATGTTATACATGAATAAACGAATTAGATATTGATGGATAGGTATTACATGTAATACATAGATAAATAAATTAGATATCAACGGATAGGTTTTACATGTTATACATAGATAAACGAATCAGATATTGATGGATAGGTATTACATGTTATTCATAGATAAACGAATCATATATTGATGGATAGGTATTACATGTTATTCATAGATAAGCGAATAAGATACTGATGGAAAGGTAAAACATGTTATACATGAATAAACGAATTAGATACCGATTGATAGGTATTACATGTAATACATAGATGAATAATTTAGATATCGATGGATAGGTATTACATGTTATACATAGATAAATAAATTAGATATTGATGGATATCTATATCATGTAATACACAGATAAATAAATTAGATATCGATGGATAGGTATTACATGTTATTCATAGATAAACCTATAAGATACTGATGGAAAGGTAATACATGTTATACATGAATAAACGAATTAGATATTGATGGATAGGTATAACATGCAATACATAGATAAATGAATTATATATCGATGGATAGGTATTAGATAAACGTATAAGATACTGATGGAAAGGTTTTACATTTTATACATGAATAAACGTATTAGAAATTGATGGATAGGTATTGCATGTTATATATAGATAAACGAATAAGATATTGATGGATAGGTATTACACGTTATACATAAATTAACGTATTAGATATTGATGGATAGGTATTACATGTAATATATAGATAAACGAATTAGATATTGATTGATAGGTATTACATATAATACATAGATAAACGAATTAGATATTGATGGATAGGTGTTGCATGTTATACATAGATAAACGAATAAGATATTGATGGATAGGTATTACACGTTATACATAGATAAACATATTAGATATTGATGGATAGGTATTACATGTTATACATATATAAACAAATAAGATACTGATAGATATGTATTACACGTTATACATAGATAAACGTATAAGATATTGATGGATATGTATTACACGTTATACATAGATAAACGTATTAGATATTGATGGACAGGTATTACACGTAATACATAGATAAACGAATTAGATATTGATGGATAGGTATTACATGTTATACATAGATAAACGAATTAGATATTGATGGATAAGTTTTGCAGGTCATACATAGATAAACGAATAAGATATTGATGGATAGGTATTACACGTTATACATATATAAACGTATTATATATTGATTGATAGGTATTGCATGTTATACATAGATAAACGTTTTAGATATTGATGGATAGGTAGTGCAGGTCATACAAAGATAAATGAATTAGATATTGATGGATAGGTATTACACGTTATACATAGATTAACGAATTAGGTATTGATGGATAGGTATTGCATGTGATACATAGATAAACGTATTAGATATTGATAGAAAGGTATTACACGTTATACATAGATAAACGAATTAGATATTGATGGATAGGTATTGTATGTTATACATATATAAACGTTTTAGATATTGATGAATAGGTATTGCAGGTCATATATAGATAAACGAATAAGACATTGATTGATAGGTATTACACGTTATGCTTAAATAAACGAATTAGATATTGATTAATAGGTATTACATGTCATACATAGATAAACGTATTAGATATTGATGGATAGATATTGCACGTTATACATAGATAAAAGTATTATATATTGTAGATAGGTATTACATGTTATACATAGATAAACGTATTAGATATTGATGGATAATGTATTACATGTTATACATAGATAAACGTATTATATATTGTAGATAGGTATTACATGTTATACATAGATAAACGTATTAGATATTGATAGATAGGTATTACACGTTATACATAGATAAACGAATTAGATATTGATGGATAGGTATTGTATGTTATACATAGATAAACGTTTTAGATATTGATGAATAGGTATTGCAGGTCATACATAGATAAACGAATAAGACATTGATTGATAGGTATTAAACGTTATGCTTAAATAAACGAATTAGATATTGATTAATAGGTATTACATGTTAAATATAGATAAACGTATTCTATATTGTAGATAGGTATTACATGTTATACATAGATAAACGTATTAGATATTGATGGATATGTATTACATGTAATACATAGATAAACGTATTAGATATTGTAGATAGGTATTACATGTTATACATAGATAGCCGTATTAGATATTGATGGATATGTATTACATGTTATACATAGATAAAAGTATTAGATATAGTAGATAGGTATTACATGTTATACATAGATAAACGTATTAGATATTGTAGATGGATATTACATACTATATATAGATAAATGTATAAGATATTGATGGATAGGAATTACATGTTATACATAGATAAACGTATTAGATATTGATGGATAATGTATTACATGTTATACATAGATAAACGTATTATATATTGTAGATAGGTATTACATGTTATACATAGATAAACGTATTAGATATTGATAGATAGGTATTACACGTTATACATAGATAAACGAATTAGATATTGATGGATAGGTATTGTATGTTATACATAGATAAACGTTTTAGATATTGATGAATAGGTATTGCAGGTCATACATAGATAAACGAATAAGACATTGATTGATAGGTATTACACGTTATGCTTAAATAAACGAATTAGATATTGATTAATAGGTATTACATGTTATACATAGATAAACGTATTATATATTGTAGATAGGTATTACATGTTATACATAGATAAACGTATTAGATATTGATGGATATGTATTACATGTAATACATAGATAAACGTATTAGATATTGTAGATAGGTATTACATGTTATACATAGATAGCCGTATTAGATATTGATGGATATGTATTACATGTTATACATAGATAAAAGTATTATATATTGTAGATAAGTATTACATGTTATACATAAATAAACGTATTAGATATAGTAGATAAGTATTACATGTTATACATAGATAAACGTATTAGATATTGTAGATGGATATTACATACTATACATATATAAATGTATAAGATATTGATGGATAGGTATTACATGTTCTACAAAGATAAACGAATTAGATATTGATGGATAGGTACTACATGGTACACATAGATAAACGTATTAGATATTGATGGATAGGTGTTACACGTTATGCATAGATAAACGTAATTGATATTGATGGAAAGGTATTACATGTTATATATAGATAAACTTATTACCTATTGAAGGTACTCTTTCATACCAGACAATATAACATATATTACTTATATGTACAAGACACTGATTAGAATAAATAAATGTGTGTAGCAAAAATGTCTTCATAATCAAAATTTCAATGTTAAAAATAGGACAAAAATGGGGCAGGGAGTGAACATTCTTTTTAATTTTAACGTCTTTAGGGTCATTTCATGAATAGATGAACATAAAATTAAAAAATAGAATATGAAAATTTTTAACGAATGAAGTATATACGATACACCACGCTTTGCTGATAAAAACAAGTATTTAAAAGAAATGCATTTTGCAGGGTCGATATTTGGGATTTCATGAACTTGGTCTGTTATCAACTCGAAGGGTCTATGTTATCAGCGTTGTCGATATTAACGGCTGAATCATCCTGCCCCGGTAAATAAAAGAGGAAGATTGTCGTGTACATGCTTCGTAATTGTTCGTTAGAAGTCTAATATTAGACATGGTATATGCTAAATTGTACATGCTTTCTTCGCTTATTAACTAATAATAGTAATGAGTTTGGAAAACAGTTCAAATTACGTTACCATGGTGTTATATAGACAAAAACCCTCGCTGCATCGGCTATATTCGCTATATCATGACTTCATTAAGATTGTTATTTCTCTTGATATCGCATTATGTTACAAGAAAACATGTCATTCGCGCGTGACTGTGATGTATTTGAAGTCTTCATTTGGATCTTACAAGTTTTGCACTATGGTACCAATATTCCCGATATGTTATCTTTCTGCAATTACGCTTTAGTTTACAAGCTTATTTTTGCTTTAATTATTTCAATTAAATACATATTGGGTCTCGTTACTATACCTACGTGAACGTCATCATGATAAATTCCATAAAATGCAAAGTAATTCGTAAAAAATGAGTCTGTATAAAATATATTTGATAAAAGAAAAACATGGACAACATCAAATGGATCAGTTTAAAACTCAACAAAGCGTTCGATTAAGCGATTGGATTAACCATACATTACATAATGTAACTATGGAAAAAATATACAAAAATACCTGTTCTCCCATTATTACTTAAATATCACGCCTACAGACATTCTTAAGTGTTAAGAACAAAAAAGAAACAAAAATATTATTGACAAAAACATTTCAAGTGCCTGTAATAAGTTATCAGTAAATTTAAGTTGTTTGAATTCGAGACAGACACTTGTTTCCGATCACATTATATCCGACATAAGTTGTGTGGCCATCGAAAGTGTTCAGACGAGGTATTGTTATAAGTTAGACTTCTTTGAAACCACGGAACCAAATCAGTTTCTTTAAGTAGAAAAGTACTTGGCGGTGTAAGAGTTGTGGCAAAGTTCAATAATAATAATTAGAATAATAATTAGAAAAATAATAATAATAATAATAATAATAATAATAATAATAACAAAAATTATAACAATAATAATAATAGTAATAATAATTATTATAATAATAGTAAAATAATAATAATAATTTGAATAATAATAAAAATTTGATGAACTCATTTGAATAAATTAGTGTGTATATTTATTACGTCTAATTTTTGTTAATGGTTGGTGTGTTCTTGGCATTCCAATAGCAAACTTAATATCGCCTGCGGTACATAATATATAAACTATATCATATGTAATAGTTTGGGAATTCTATTATCCTTAGTAATAGTTCTATTCAAATCATAAAACTAATAAAATGATTGTAATATATAACACACAACGTGGTTTCTGGTATATCAACACAGAGTCATCCCACGATAGTCGTAATGAGATACTTCACACTTTCCGGCAAGTGCTACCCTCGAAAGGCAAATATTTAAATATAATTTGTTCAATTTCCGCCAAATTACCATACCCCTTGCGGTTTGTGCATTTTGTAATTAAGAGAGTCCCCTACCAAAACACATTAAAGCAGTAAAACTAAGTGTCATTACTAGGACACTTGAAGAACATTAGATACTTGTATCTGCTATTCAAACAGGTATGCTATTTAACGTCGAAGACACTTATAAGATGAAGAGAAGATCCGGTGTGAAGTATGCTGGAATGACGTATACTTGGTTTGTCTACTCCAAACAACATTGGTTTTAAAAGCTGTGTTTCGTACTTAGGGTAAAATATACGAAACTGTAAATAGATTGTCAATTTTTAACTTGATTAGAGCAAACATGATGTTTAATACTCTATAACGTATTTATTTTTCACACGTTATTGGCACGTTAATGATACCGGAGAACGGTTAAGTTTTTTTTCTGAATTTGTCACCGTAAAATAACACTGTAAAGAAACGATATGATCTGCCGTGTTGTTGATCACCAGAAAAAAATGTCTTCATGTTATGCTATATGTATTAATATGGCTATAATTATTATATAGTTTCTTTAATGCTAATAATTTATTCGTATTCATTAAACCATGTAAAGAGCACATCCTCTCATTTGTTATAATGCATTTTGAACTTTATTTCAAATTTCTATTATAATTTTGTTTGCAGGAGAAACTTTTATAATTTAAAATACATTTATTAAAATATTGATCATTCTCAATTACCCATTGAATGCAAGCTTTATACAGGGTAACATGGCAACACTCGGAAAGGAACGCTCGAATGTAGGGAAAAACACGGGTGGACCCCACAGGTGTGGAAATTCAGTTGGACTCTTTGCCGTCATAAAGTCACTTTATATAGTCTATTCTTACTTGGAATAAAGTGAAATAAAAGATTTAACATTTAGCTTGAATCACAAGTACGCAAAATGATGTTAAATGTGTTTGAAATATCGATTGTACAATATTTTTAAAACATTTGATTAGTTGCCTTTTTTGGCTGAGTAGTGCGTGTCACGCGCATGTTTCCATAGCTGCGTTTTGGCATGCGTTTGCATCAAAAACACTTGGACAGCGTTGCTTTTAATTGATGACTTGTTTTCTTTCTTTGTTTATTTCGTCTATATAATCTATAACTATCACATAATTAATAAACCACTGAAGAAATGACACTGCAATTAATAAAAAAATAATTATTCATTTTCTTGTGTTAAATATGAAGATTATCACATTTCGAAAGTTGTATTTATTGCAGTTTATCTAAAAAAAAAATATTTAAATATTCATAAAATAGGAGTAAAAAGTTCATTGACTAAGACAGTTTAAAATACAATTAAATAAATTAAGGTATGTTTGGTTTATGTGTGGACATTTATCTTGACGTTCACACATCCCTTATACATGACACATGAAGTATGAAGTATACAACTGTCTATCGAATCCAAATACAGTCAAACCTGTCTTAAGCAGCCAGTAAAGAGAGGGAGCAAAAGTGGTCTTTAAAGACAGGTTGTTGCTTAAAACAGGTTAATTTTCTCAGAAAGCATAGAGCTGGGAACTAGCAAATGTGGCTGCTTAAGATAAGTGGCTGCTTAATAGAAGTGACCACTAACCAAGGTTTGACTGTATGTCACAAAACAGAACACCCCGATGAGCCACACGACAGCAATCCATTTCTTTAGAAAACTGTTTTTGTTTTTAAATGGGTTTCACACCATTTTCAACACATAAGGCATAGTACCGCCATTGCAAAAAGGAAGTGCTTCCGTGGGGTAGTCGCATAATGGCGGTTATAAATAATCCTCGTTTCTTCTTCTTCAAAATAGCATTTTCCTTATTTTAATGCTATTTTTTTTATTTGAATGGCATTAATGATGTATTTTGAACATTTTGATAGCATTGTCATGTTTGAATTGTGAATAAAGAAAAAAAATGATGCAAAGTTCGCGTCTTTATTAATATAGCGAAGCACGTTGGTTTCTAATATCACTTGGTATAGACAATATTTCAGTATTGAAACATATTGCTATCCTGTGTGTGAGGTACATTTTTCTTACAGTCTGAACAAGCAAACAAACACAAGCATGTGTAAATATTAGTGGAAAAGGCCAAGTATGTTTAGGCTCTATTGTTTCCGTTTCGATATAAGAAAAGATTCTGTTAAACACAGCTAAAAACAACATGTTTCAAAGTTGCTATTTTTTCAATTCAACTAATTGTTTTCGCTATATGCTGGGATATCGGTAAGGATCAGCTTGTACGTTTTGTCTGAGCCGATATTTCAGCATATAGTAAATATTTTACACATTACCATCCTGTGCGAGAGGTATATTAATCTTACAGTCTGAAGAGGCGACTATTCACAAACATATGAACATATTAATGAAAAATACCAAGTACAGTCAACCTGTCTTAAGCAGCCAGTCAAGGGAAGGAGCAAAAGTGCCCTTTTAAGACAGGTTGTTGTTTAATGAAGATTAATTTGCTTCGAAAGCATATACATGGGAAAAACAAAGTGACTGCTTAAGACAAGTGGTTGCTAAATAGAGGTGACCGCGCATGCAGGTTTTACTTATATTTTAAATTTTAGCACTTATGTAATTACGAAACGAACGAACAATCAATGACTTAACGTTTTCGTTCGAGATCAGAAATGTTTTCTTACAGCCTGAACAACAAACATACACATACATGTGTAAATACTAGTTGAAAAGCCATGTCAAAACGATCAACAAATAAACATGTAACATGAGTTTAAAAAAACACTCATGAAAAGTTATTTTCACAGCTAAGTTACATCCATTTATGTATGGGTGTATGTTTGTGAGCGTTCGTGATTGCGTGTATTTGTGTTTTATTTATTTGTACACATTTTCACTTATTACACTATTTGGTATTTAATTGTATCATGTTGTATCCCGAAGGGTTTTATGGCCTATTGCAATTTCTTAACCGTTTACTCCATGGATACGCGTTTTCCCGCACGAATCACTGAAGGCATTTGAAAACAGTGGTACATCACTTAATTATGTAACACTTCATTATGCCCAAACTGTGTAATAAAAAATCTTCAGAAAGTACAGTTGTCTTAGTTTATACCGTTGTAATTTTATGGTGATCATAAAGTATTGTATCTCTTCAGTGCTTCCTGCACTGTTTTCCACTCTGTCAGTTAATATAAACATAATTCAACCAATAATTCATAAGTATTCTATATTAGGTGTCAAAAGGCGTCTATATTAGAGGTGTCCAAAGGCGTCTATATGAAATAAAGGGTAATCGATATAATTACATTTAATTACATCGCATATTTGAACGATGTTGTCGAATTCCATGCGCATTGCATTGCTGTTATCCATGGTTTTCTTTTATCAAATATTTATTTTTAAAGACACTTTTTTTACAAATTAATTTGCATTTTATTGAATTTATCATGATGACGTTCACGTAGGTGTAGTTACAAGACCCAATATGTATTTAATTAAAATAATTAAAGCAAAAATAAGCTTGAAATCTAAAGCGTAATTGCAGAAATATAACATATCGGGAATATTGGTACCATAATGGAAAACTTGTAAGATCCAAATGAAGACTTCAAATACATCACAGTCACGCGCGAATGACATGTTTTCTTGTAACATAATGCGATATCAAGAGAAATAACAATCTTAATGAAGTCATGATATAGCGAATATAGTCGATGCAGCGAGTGTTTTTGTTTATATAACACCACGGTAACGTAATTTGAACTGTTTTCCAAACTCATTACTATTATAAGTTAATAAACGAAGAAAGCATGTACAATTACGCGTATACCATGTCTAATATTAGACTTTTAACGAACAATTACGAAGCACATCCACGATAATCACCATTTTTAATCTGCTAGAGCAAGATATTTCTGTCTTTTAGATAGGGTATACCCTTGGTAAGTTTTTTAAAATCAAAAAACAAGGTTAAAGCTCACTAGTGGCAGCTTAGTCACAACCCGTTCCCAGTGGTGACTTAAATACAAGCCGTGCCAGTGACGGCTTACACATAAACCGTTCCCAGTGACGCCTTTGACACAAACCGTTCCAAGTGACGGTTTAGACACAAAGCGTTCCCAGTGACAGCTTAGTCACAAACTGTTCCCAGTGACGGCTTAGACACAAACCGTTCCAAGTGGCGGCTTAGACACAAGCCGTTCCCAGTGGCGACTTATTCACATACCGTTCCCAGTGGCGACTTAGTCACATATCCTTTCAAGTGGCGGCTTAGTCACAAACCGTTCCCAGTGGTAACTTAGACACAAGCCGTTCCCAGTGGCGACTTATTCACATACCGTTCCAAGTGTCGACTTAACCACAAACCGTTCCCGGTGGCGACTTAGTCACAAACCGTTCCCTGTAAAGGCTTAGACGCAAGCCGTTCCCAGTGGCGACTTATTCACATACCGTTCCCAGTGGCGGCTAAGTCACAAACCGTTCCCAGTGTCGACTTAACCACAAACCGTTTTCATTGGCGGCTTAGTCACAAACCGTTCCCAGTGGCAGCGTAGTCACAAATCGTTCCTAGTAACTGCTTAGTCACAAACTGTTTCCAGTGGCGGCTTAGTTAAAAACCGTTCCTAGTGGAGGATTTGTCACAATTTGTTCCCAGTGACGGCTTAGTCTAAGGTCGTTCCCAGTGGCGGCTTAGTTAAAAACCGTTCCCAGTGGCGACTTAGTCACAAACCGTTCCCAGTGGCGGCTTAGTCACAAACAGTTTCCAGTGGCGGCTTTGTTACAGATTGTTCCCGGTGGCGGCTTAGTCACAAACAGTTCCCAGTGGCGGCTTTGTCACAGACCGTTCCCAGTGGCGGCGTAGTCTGAAACTGTTCCCAGTGATGGCTTAGACACAAACTGTTCCCAGTGTTGGCTAAGTCTCAAGTCGTTCCCAGTGGCGGCTTAGTTAAAAACCGTTTCCAGCGGCGACTTAGTCACAAACCGTTCCCAGTGGCGACTTAGTCACAAAAGGTTCCCAACGGCGGCTTAGTCACAAACCGTTCCAAGTGGCGGCTTAGTCACAAACAGTTTCCAGTGGCGGCTTTGTCACAGACTGTTCCCGGTGGCGGCTTAGTCACAAACAATTCCCAGTGGCAGCTTTGTCACAGACCGTTCCCAGTGGCGGCGTAGTCACTAACTTTTCCCAGTGGCGGCTTAGTCACAAACCGTGTCCAGTGTAGACTTAGAAACAAACCGTTCCCATTGACGGCGTAGACACAAATCGTTCCCAGTGGCGGCTTAGTCACAAACCGTTCCCTGTAGCGGCGGCTTAGACACAATCGTTCCCAGTTGCGGCTTAGTCACAAACCGTTCCCAGTAGCGGGAGCTTAGTCACAAACCATTCCCAGTGGCGGCTTAGTCACAAACTGTTCCCAGTGGCGGCTTAGTCACAAACCGTTCCAAATGACGGCTTAAACACAAGCCGTTCCCAGTGACGGCTTAGACACAAACAGTTCCCAGTGGCGGCTTAGAAACAAACCGTTGCCAGCGGTGACTTATTCACATACCGTTCCCAATGGTGGCTTAGTCACAAACCGTTCTTAGTGTTGACTTAACCACAAACTGTTCCCAGTGGCGGCTTCGTCACAAATCGTTCCCAATAACGGCTTAGTCACAAACCGTTTCCACAGGCGGCTTAGTTATAAACCGTTCCCAGTGGTGGCTAAGTCACGAACCGTTTCCAGTGGCGGTTTAGTCACAAACCGTTCCCAGTTGCGGCTTAGTAACAAACCGTTTCTAGTGCCGGTTTAGTCACAAACCGTTCACAGTTGTGGCTTAGTCACAAACCATTCCCAGGGGCATCTTAGACACAAACCGTTCCCAGTGGCAACTTATTGACAATACGTTCCCAGTGGCGGCTTAGACACAAACCGTTTCCAGTGTCGGGTTAGTCACAAACCGTTCCCAGTGATGGCGACTGACATAAAGACCGTCAAAGCGCAGTTTCTTCGAAAGAGTGGGAGGGGGGGGGGGGGGGGGGGGGGAGGGAGCAGAATAATGTGTCCAATTTTTAAAAAAAAAATCATATTCTCCGTTTTTCTCAATCGGCAACTTTATAGAATATATTTTATATTATTCATTACTTTAAAATGACACGATTAAGAGGACAAGTCTTATTGCTTCCGACACATTTCAAGGTATATAATAATATGTCATATCAAGTTTTATTGGTGGAGGAAGACTTCAGAATGAATCTGAGTAAAATCACCGTTCTTGCATAATTTCTTTATCGTTATAAAATCACTTTATCATACTTACTTGGAATAAAGCGAAATAAAGTCTCAGCTTTTAGCTTGAATCAGAAGTAGACGTAATGGTGTTAAACAAATTTGAAATATTGATTGTACAATAGTTGAAGATGATTTTGTAAAACTTTTGATTAGTTGCCTTTATTGGTTGAGGAGTGCGTGTCACGCGCATGTTTTCAAAGCCGCGTTTTGGCGTGCATCTGTATCACAAACATTTGGGCAGCATTATTTTTGGGGGGTTTTTGTAGTTCTTTTGTATTTTGCCTCCTTGCTCTATAACGATCACGCAATTGATAAACCCCTGAAGAAAAAACAGTTAAATTAATAAAAAATAATCTTCTTTCATACAGATCATCTTAATTATATCTTGAGTCAAATAATTGTGATAAAGTATGAACATTACAGCATTTCAAAAGTATTATTGATGGAGGAAACCTCAGAAGGAATCAAGGTTCTTCCGTAAGTAACTGGACAATTTGCTCACTAGCTTAACCGTCAGAGCAGCCCAAGAGTCCGCGACCTCAGCGATGTTAAGACGATAGAGGCTCCGACTAATCGACGACGTAGGAACCATCCAACATATTTAACGATATGATCTAATTTCATCAATTAAATTTTATGATTTTTTCAACAACAGCCATAATTCTCATGTTATTCATGGTGTTTAATGTCATTTTCAACACATTATAGGTTATAGCTTTATTGGTGAAGTAATACCTCGGGATGAACCTGAGTACAATAACCGTCCTTCCACAAATAACTGACAAACCGTCTCTCATGATTTTTTGAATGAGCTGTACTCAAACACCACGGCCTTAAGGATGAGAGGTAAGTGCTTTTTGGACGGTTTCTCGGACCACTCGACAACGGAGGACAATTCCATTATTCTTCCATACCGGACAAGGATTTCCGTGTGTTTTACCGGGTCGGATTTTTTTTAAATGTCTTAAAAGTCATCGTGGTAAAATATAATAATTTAAATTAATATAAGTATTCAATGTATTTGATTTGCAAGAAAAATAATAGTTTTTATACTTTTTTTTTTCATTTCATAAATCAACAAAGTATAGCAATAAAAACATGGTCCCACTACAATTTAACATGATAATAAGTAACTGCATATTTAACAATTCATAATGCTTGACTTTTTCATCATAAAATTTGTTCCGATATAATTGTATAAGCACATGTTGCCCCAACTCTCAAAATATTAAGACCATGTTCGCTATAAAATAATGTTTGATGGAATAGTTTATATTTTGTATAAGAGAAAAAAGGTATTGAAGGAAGACAAAGGGGTGGGGGTTGGGTTAGACAACATAAGTTACATGGAGAAAAGAATACACACACACACACACACAAGTGTATGAATAGGTAAAAGACAAGAAGTGGAAAAGGAATAGTATGTAGCCTTCATGAAATTAGCAGATGGCTTATTTATTGGAAAAAAAATATTACATGACTTTTTTAGTTCGGATAGAAAATTCCGTCCCTCGGCAGAGCCATGTTCCCGCCAAAACAGTATCCGAACATCTAACCCATGTAAGATTCTCGTATATTCGTCCCTCGGCAGAGCCATGTTCCAGCCAAAACAGTATCCTTACATCTAACCCCCAGCCAGAACAGTATCCGAACATCTAACCCATGTAAGATTCTCGTATATTCGTCCCTCGGCAGAGCCATGTTCCCGCCAAAACAGTATCCGAACATCTAACCCATGTAAGATTCTCGTATATTCGTCCCTCGGCAGAGCCATGTTCCCGCCAAAACAGTATCCGAACATCTAACCTTTGTAAGATTCTCGTATATTCGTCCCTCGGCAGAGCCATATTCCAGCCAAAACAGTATCCGAACATGTAAGATTCTCATATATTCACGCAAGCGTGTTGGGGGTACGTTTCCAGTGAATTAACCTATGTTTTCTATATACTAGGTAACTTTATACGTCCGTGACCCGAGCTTCACTCCAAGTGTTTAAGAAACTGATATTACGATATATGCATCACCAAACGCATCCACTTAATGGTCTGGTACTCAATAAAGCAATCGGAAATAACGTTCATACTTTTATTATATGCTTAGATGTGAAACAATTACCAATTAGGGTTACCTTCAACTGACAATGAATCAATTTCTAATTACGAAAACTGCACCTGTGATTGCTCGGCGAGCGAGAAGAATCTAATATAGCTGCAAATGAGAAGCTTTTATGACGGCTTTATCTGGGATTCCATGCATAAAGTGTCACAACTTTTGCCGTTTATTGGGCCTCAAATTTCCGTTAGATAGGTTTTATCGGCGGAAAAGTAAACTTAGAAAGAAATTGATGTCAATTAATTACCATGTTACACAATGGACAGTGTCATTATTGTTCTGATAGGATAATGGAAGATAGAATGTATTGGGGTTTTATTGATTACATTATCCCTGTTAATTTATTAATTACTATAAAAGTTGGTGTCAATTTTTCAGAGGTCGGATTCTGCATGATTCAGAAAGGCCACCCGGGCTGTGCACTATACATGAGAAGTAGAGGCAAATCTGACTTTAGTTCTCGTATTTCAAGTCATTTCAATAAAGGTTCTCTTATCTGATGATTCTATTTCGTCGGATCAGATGACTGCAAACAAAATATTTCTAACAGTAAATTAAAAGTTTCAACTTTCTTAAAAATTGATTTAGTAATATAGAATTATTTATATTATAATGATGTTATGATTGTACAGATTGTATTACGTGTTTTTACATGAATGGACGAATAATCGAATGTTTCTTCCGCCTACTTCTAAATATGCAATCAGTTGAAAATACATATTTTTTTCTAAATTTTGATTTTTTTTTAATTTTAATCTAGAAAAAATGACGTCAGTGTGTTTGTTTTAGAAAATCAATCATTTTTGTTTTTACAACAGCTACTTTTCTTACGTAATTGTTGGTCAGGTTTGAGATAATGATGTCTATCGATTGCATTTTGTTCCGTGTTAGGAAACTAAGATACTTTATCGAAATTAATGTCAACCCCACGATATTATGTAATTCCATTATCGAGATTGTTGTCAACCCTTCAGTGTTATGCTGTACCATTATCGAGACTGTTGTCAAACCTTCAGTGTTATGTTGTACCATTATCGAGACTGTTGTCAACCTTTCATTGTTATGTTGTACCATTATCGAGACTGTTGTCAACCCTTCGGTGTTATGTTGTACCATTATCGAGATCGTTGTCAACCCTTCGGTGTTATGTTGTACCATTATCGAGACTGTTCTCAACCTTTCATTGTTATGTTGTACCATTATCGAGATCGTTGTCAACCCTTCAGTGTTATGTTGTACCATTATCGAGACTGTTGTCAACCCTTCAGTGTTATGTTGTACCATTATCGAGACTGTTGTCAACCTTTCATTGTTATGTTGTACCATTATCGAGATTGTTGTCAACCCTTAAGTGTTATGTTGTACCATTATCGAGATCGTTGTCAACCCATCATTGTTATGTTGTACCATTATCGAGATCGTTGTCAACCCTTCTTTGTTATGTTGTACCATTATCGAGATCGTTGTCAACCCTTCATTGTTATGTTGTACCATTATCGAGATCGTTGTTAACCCTTCGGTGTTATTTTGTTCCATTATCGAGATCGTTGTCAACCCTTCGGTGTTATTTTGTTCCATTATCGAGATCGTTGTCAACCCTTCTTTGTTATGTTGTACCATTATCGAGATCGTTGTCAACCCATCATTGTTATGTTGTACCATTATCGAGATCGTTGTCAACCCTTCTTTGTTATGTTGTACCATTATCGAGATCGTTGTCAACCCTTCGGTGTTATGTTGTACCATTATCGAGATCGTTGTCAACCCTTCGGTGTTATTTTGTTCCATTATCGAGATCGTTGTCAACCCTTCTTTGTTATGTTGTACCATTATCGAGATTGTTGTCAACCCTTCAGTGTTATGTTGTACCATTATCGAGATCGTTGTTAACCCTTCTTTGTTATGTTGTACCATTATCGAGATCGTTGTCAACCCTTCGGTGTTATGTTGTACCATTATCGAGATCGTTGTCAACCTTTCTTTGTTATGTTGTACCATTATCGAGATCGTTGTCAACCCTTCGGTGTTATGTTGTACCATTATCGAGATCGTTGTCAACCCTTCGGTGTTATGTTGTACCATTATCGAGATCGTTGTCAACCCTTAGGTGTTATGTTGTACCATTATCGAGATCGTTGTCAACCCTTCTTTGTTATGTTGTACCATTATCGAGATCGTTGTCAACCCTTCGGTGTTATGTTGTACCATTATCGAGATCGTTGTCAACCCTTCGGTGTTATTTTGTTCCATTATCGAGATCGTTGTCAACCCTTCTTTGTTATGTTGTACCATTATCGAGATTGCTGTCAACCCTTCAGTGTTATGTTGTACCATTATCGAGATCGTTGTTAACCCTTCAGTGTTATGTTGTACCATTATCGAGATCGTTGTCAACCCTTCAGTGTTATTTTGTTCCATTATCGAGATCGTTGTCAACCCTTCTTTGTTATGTTGTACCATTATCGAGATTGTTGTCAACCCTTCAGTATGATGTTGTTCCATTATCAAGATTATTGTCAACCCTTCATTGTTATGTTGTACCATTATCGAGATCGTTGTTAACCCTTCAGTGTTATGTTGTACCATTATCGAGATCGTTGTCAACCCTTCAGTGTTATTTTGTTCCATTATCGAGATCGTTGTCAACCCTTCTTTGTTATGTTGTACCATTATCGAGATTGTTGTCAACCCTTCAGTATGATGTTGTTCCATTATCAAGATTTTTGTCAACCCTTCAGTGTTATGTTGTACCATTATCGAGATTGTAGTGTGATGTTGGTCCATACCGCGATTGTTGTCAACCCTTCATTTTTTATGATGTACCATTACTTAGATTGTTGTCCACTCTACGGTTTGATGTTCGCCATTGGCAGAGAACGATGTCTTGTTGACGACATTTTGATACGATGTATGCCATTATTGAGAACATTGTTGTTGACAACATAACTGTGCGATGTTCGCCATTGGTAGAGAACGATGTCTTGTTGACGACAGTTTGATACGATGTATGACCATTATTGAGAACATTGTTGTTGACAACATAACTGTGCGATGTTCGCCATTGGTAGAGAACGATGTCTTGTTGACGACATTTTGATACGATGTATGACTATTATTGAGAACATTGTTGTTTACAACATATCTGTGCGATGTTCGCCATTGGTAGAGAACGATGTCTTGTTGACGACATTTTGATACGATGTATGACCATTATTGAGAACATTGTTGTTTACAACATAACTGTGCGATGTTCGCCATTGGTAGAGAACGATGTCTTGTTGACGACATTTTGATACGATGTATGACCATTATTGAGAACATTGTTGTTTACAACATAACTGTGCGATGTTCGCCATTGGTAGAGAACGATGTCTTGTTGACGACATTTTGATACGATGTATGACCATTATTGAGAACATTGTTGTTTACAACATATCTGTGCGATGTTCGCCATTGGTAGAGAACGATGTCTTGTTGACGACATTTTGATACGATGTATGACCATTATTGAGAACATTGTTGTTTACAACATATCTGTGCGATGTTCGCCATTGGTAGAGAACGATGTCTTGTTGACGACATTTTGATACGATGTATGACCATTATTGAGAACATTGTTGTTTACAACATAACTGTGCGATGTTCGCCATTGGCAGAGAACGATGTCTTGTTGACGACATTTTGATACGATGTATGACCATTATTGAGAACATTGTTGTTTACAACATATCTGTGCGATGTTCGCCATTGGTAGAGAACGATGTCTTGTTGACGACATTTTGATACGATGTATGACCATTATTGAGAACATTGTTGTTTACAACATAACTGTGCGATGTTTACCATTGGTAGAGAACGATGTCTTGTTGACGACATTTTGATACGATGTATGACCATTATTGAGAACATTGTTGTTTACAACATATCTGTGCGATGTTCGCCATTGGTAGAGAACGATGTCTTGTTGACGACATTTTGATACGATGTATGACCATTATTGAGAACATTGTTGTTTACAACATAACTGTGCGATGTTTACCATTGGTAGAGAACGATGTCTTGTTGACGACATTTTGATACGATGTATGACCATTATTGAAAACATTGTTGTTGACAACATATCTGTGCGATGTTCGCCATTGGTAGAGAACGATGTCTTGTTGACGACATTTTGATACGATGTATGACCATTATTGAGGACATTGTTGTTTACAATATAACTGTGCGGTGTTGTTCCATTATCGAGTTGACAACACTTTGATGCAAATAACCTGGCATTTAGAATGATATATTGACCAATTATTGATAACGATTTTTGTTGTTTTGTTTACAATATGCCGTTCCATATCATTTAACAATGTTGCTCTATTGGTTTGTTTACCATATGTTGGCCCATTACAACAATAATAGAACACAGACGGCAGAGAAGTAAACAGTAGCATCAAGAACAAATATTAAAAAAAAAAATATTTCGTTACATTATATATGTATGTAATAAATACTGAATTTAGACAAATTAATACCTCTACGTTTTATTTTTAAAAAAACATTTGAAAACGCTACACACAAGAAAAAATATCTTAATTCATAAAGTAAAATTCAATTACACCTGGGAACGCCTTTTCAAGATATGGCACTTTTTAGTTATTATAGCAAAGGCGTATTGAGAACATAATACGCCACAAGGTGTTGAGACCATATTATCTTAATGAAGTTTTAGCCACGTTTGCTTTTAGAAATAATATGTAATCTTGTAATCTGAATAGGCGTGGTCGTGCACAAAGAAACGAAAATGGTATATAATTACCCTTTGCTACAGGGTTAATTTAATTATAGTCGGATAATAAGTCCTTACCCATTTCATTATATACTTAAATAGGATATATGTCGGAAACAATAAGACTTCGCCGCTAAATTGTGTCATTTTTAATTAACATATAATATAGATTATATTTTATAATGCTGCCAATTGAGAAAATCGGAGTATATGGGGTTTTTTAAGATGTGGATACATTATTCTGCTCCCTACCTTCCCCCACTTCTTCGAAGAAGCGGTGTGTGTATAACTGCACTTTGTCGTTCTGTCTGGCGGTCGGTATGTTATCATAATTTTGGGACAACAACTGAATATTGCTTGACATTAAAGTCCACACTCGTTGTTGGGCGGCTCTTTCAGGTGAGTGGATGAGTCTTATTAATTATGGAGTCGGTAGGTCAATGTGAAGGTCACGGTAGCTATTTATAGAAAATATGTTTCCGAGCGTTAGAGCGTAAGCGGTTTGGCCTAGAGACCTCAAACGTTACAGGCTGGGTTTTTTTTTCTTGGTGAGTAGATAACACATTGTTATGCCTTCCTAAGTGTGTTGAGAATTAAAAGTCATCTTCACATTTCAGAGAATCAATATGTTTTCATCAGTATGGTGTGTGGTGCGTTGTGGTGAGGCGTGGCATGGCATGACGTGGCGTCGAATCGCGTGGCATGGCGTCGCATGTGATGTGGTGTGGTGTGGTGTGTGATGCGTTTTGGCGTGACGTGGCGTCGCATGTGATGTGTGATGTGATGTGGTGTGTGGTGCGTTGTGGCGTGGTGTGGCGTTGCGTGGCGTGGCGTGGCGTCGGGTCGCGCGGCGTCGCATGTGGTGTGTGGTGCGTTGTGGTGCGGCGTAGCATGGCATGACGTGGCGTCGAGTCGCGTGGCATGGCGTCGCATGTGATGTGGTGTGGTGTGTGCTGCGTTGTGGCGTGTCGTGGCGTCGGGACGTATGGCGTGGCGTTTCATGTGATGTGTGATGTAGTGTGGTGCGTTGTGGCGTCGCGTCGCGTCGCACGTGATATGTCATGTGTGGTGTGGCGTTGCGTTGCGTGGCGTGCGATGTGCGGTGCGGTGCGGTGCTTTATTTTACACAGATAGTTGGATGGATATGGCATCAATTAACCATGCTCGCTTTCTGACAGGGAAGTATATTCGGAAATCCTCCTTTAATTCGGTTGTACCAGTTCTGTTAAAACCCATGTATATAACCAATATCACTGTACGACGTCGTCTATATTGTGCTATTTATATAGTGTTGCCCACTTATAAGTACTAAAGGTGTGTGCGATCCCAGGCCCAGCCAGATAACCTCTCGTACCATAAATAACACCAAAGAATTAGAGATGTAAGTCCTTGATAATACCTGGTGCTGGTTGTCACTAGGAAACGCTTAAAACAGTTGAAATAAGAGGTAATATACTTTCAGATCTCATGATTAAAGGGAGGTAAATCCTAACCCCGACTTCATTATAGTACCGCTTCGGTTATCGTTCACAGTAGCTATAGGTTGTTGTTGTTGTAAAACGATATGGTTTATTCATCAAATTGTTTTAATGAAACCTTTACACAGGTTAAATATATATAAGCTACCGTTTGTTTTTTAACCAAATAATCTGTTTTCCGGGATTTTTGTTGAAATTAAAATAAAATCACTGACACACCAACAGTCGATGTTTGTAAACTACTTTAATATACTGTTGATATCAAATATGAATAGACATCTTATCAATTCTTGATGACATAAAAATATAACAAACACATTAATATGAATTAAATACAGAATCATTACCATGTGTTATAATAAAATAGATATGTACTGAAGACTAATCCGATGTACGTGGAGACTGATCAATGATCTGTTTGATATTAAATATATCTAAAAAAAAACATATGTTAAAATAGTCAAAACACATACCACTCAAATTCAGATCTAATACATGATTAAATCGTTTCAAAATGTTCAAAAAGTCAATCAGTTTATGTGGTATATAACAAGAACCTATTAAACTTTAATCATTTTAATTTTGGGGAGTAAAATTTCTGCCCATACTGATTCGATATTTTTATTGTCCAGATCAGGTCTTTCATTAAAAGCCAGGTCTTGACTTCTCGAACGGGCACACTCCACGCCCTTGTCTGTTCCAGTTCTTTCGGTTTACATGGTAGCCATAAATGTTTCTGCATCAGTTACACAGTTGTCCAGCCAAGTTTCTGTAAAGGCAGCTGCAAGTAGATGATGTATGTTTAATATCTGATAATTAAGGTAAAATCCACCATATGTTCTAATGAATGAAATGCAATCCTTTTCGTTTAATCAGTAAAAATCCCTTTTAATTTATTCCTGTTAGTGTGTAGATAAAAGTTCCTGTTCAAAGTTAAAACTATCTTCTAATTGGTGAAGTTGTAAGTCAATAAAACTACAATTATGATACGTAAAATTATCAATAGTCAAGTGTCACTGCATTGGGCGTATGATGTAGATGTATAGGGCGAAATCACAAAGTACGAAATATCTTAGTGAAATGTCTTGGGGCGAAACATCCTACTTCCGGTGAAAATGGAAAGTTATGATTCTTCCAAATTTAAAGAAAGCTCTTGCTCTGCTGAAATAACAGGCGTTTGCTGTTGTTCTTTTAAAAATAATGCCAAATAATACAGAAACTTGCAAAAAATTCTCTGATGCGAAATGTGTAACACAAAGACAGACTAGACAAGAGGCTGAGGGGTCCCGGAGCTCCAGCAATGAACCAGTGCTGTACCCATTTACTGGTCTATTTGATTATGGTCAAACAGTACTTGAAACTTACATCGAGACGAAACAAATGCCAGAAGATAAAGGTGCAAGATTAGCACTGGAAAAACTGTTGGAATTTTTTCTTTCAGGTTTGTATTTCTGTTAGAATTGTTTACAAATTTCTCGCCATAGAGCTGACTTGTTACAAAATTATTAAGTGATAAAAAAATCCTCTCTATTTTACTTATTACTGTTCTGACTTTTTACCAAACATACTGGCCATTATCAATTTGTTGGTTGTGTGCTCTTAGATTTGTGGGTATTAAAAACTGCATATGATATATATATTTTGCATTCTATGTTTTAATACATCATTTGTTTTCAGACGCCACCATAAACCGTGTAAATAGTAAAACAGCGCCCCATATCTTTCGGTGTGTTTCGGTTATCAGGTGTCTTTTGGTTTTTCCTATTCAAAACAAATGAGTGATATCACTCATTCGTAAAGGTGATATCACTCATTCGAATAAGTGATATCATCCATTCAAATCAGTGATATTACTCATTCGAAACGAAAATGATTCAGAATATATATATATATATTTGATGTAGCAGTAAATTTATGATGAAATATGGCTGAAGCAGCCAAAGAGCCGGTTTTAGAATTTATTAAAAAAAGTATAATAAACAATAGAATGTTAACATGTCCATTTATTTAAATGATTTGATACATAATAATTTCCACCTCTGCTGAATAAACGCATTGTTACAAGAATGCCCAAATTTGCCTGTTTTTTGGTCACACATTGGAACAATGCAAGCAAATCGATTTTATTGTTACAATCTTTCAAAACAGGTGTCTTGCTCAGTTATAAATACAATATTGATATCTTAAGTATGTTTACATGTCAATATAAAAACAGGAATGAGTGATATCACCTATTCGAATGAGTGATATCACCTATTCGAATGAGTGATATCACCTATTTGAATGAGTGATATCACTTATTGAGGTTAAATAGTAAAACGGCACCCCATAGAAAGATACCCAGATTTAGCTATTTAAGGCATAAATGGTCATGTTTCTATTATTTTAATTATCAGATATGATACTTTTTTGCAAAAAAAGCTTTAAAAAATGTACAATTTGAAGCGTTTTTACCCAATATTTGTGTCAATGTGTTTTTCATTTATTACGAGTTACTTCCCTTGATTTCGATTACAACCGAAATACACTTATTTTTATCAAATTCAGGTAAGTTTCTTTGTGATTATTTATGCCTTAATTAGTAAATCTAGGTGTCTTTTGGTTATCAAGTGTCTTTTGGTTTTTCCAGTCACCCATAACACAATGGTAGTATAAATAGATAACCAAGTGTGTTTGTCGATTTAGATTTACTATTTATTCGTCAAATTTCAAAAATATAAACTAAAGATGTATTCAATCTTAACATAATATATTTTTATATATTAATAAAATATAAAATATTATTTTATTATTAAATATTTTGAACATTTTAATGATTTTTGTTTTGAATTTTACAAGGACTTATATAAAAGGAAACTCTTTACATAATGTGCGTAAAATAGCATGCGATTAATTAAAAAGTTGGCAAATTTATCATTCACATTTCTTAGGCAACTGATTTCTTTTACATAAAATGTAAGGTAAATGTAATCTTAGAATAATAGTTTATCATTTTTAATTATACAAAATGATCTTGAATTTAAAATATTGCATTTTGAAGTAAAATTTCAAGTACTTTCCTTGATTTTTTAGTTGCAGTGAGTGTACAAATTTATTAATCATAAGAACTACAACAATTTTAAACACAATTTGCTTGGAATTGTATTGTTTTATAATGAATTCCATTGTACAAAAAAGAATTATTGATTTGTATTTCTGAGATGAATGGAAGGTAGGTTATTTGAAAATGAGATTTCGTGTGGTTTTGTGTGAATATGCAAGGGTTCATAACATCTCCATTAGTTACTTTTCTTTCTCTTTATAAGTCCTCCATGGCCGAGTGTTCTAAGGCACCGTCTCAAGATCACTTACCTCACACCGCTAAGGTCTTAGGTCCGAGTTCCGCTTGTTCCAAAAACTTTATGTGAGAAAGTTTCAAGTTTCTTGTGGAAGGATGGTGGTTCTTCTTCTACCAGTAAAACTGGATATGACATATATAACCTGAAATGTGTTGAAAATGGTGTTAAACCCTATTAAAAAATCAACATTAAAACATCCTTAACATAGCACTTTCAAAATTAATTCTGTCTAGCCTTGGTGCAAAGTGAGTTTAAATTTTTTGGAGTTCCAGTAAGAATTTCCACTACTGAAGATGATCCAGATGGAAGGAATGAAGTTGAAATAGAAAAAATGGCTTGGTTGATGACCAGTTCCTTGCAGAAACAATTGTTTTTTCTTTTGCACAAAAGAAATACCGTCCAGAATACGAAAATTATCTCATTCCAACAATTTCTATGTCAAAAACACATGCTGTGCTTTATTTTTATGATAGTGAATTTGATATTTTGATTGAAAGCCCACGTCTGATGTTGCCTGTGTCCGACAGGGAGGAAGTAGAAATTACTACAGTGCTGGCGCTTTGTCTTACAATAAATTACAAACATCTCTGTTTTGGTATAACTAAAAGGATGAAAGACCTTGCCTTTTATGCAGATTTCTTTGAAAAAAATGAACCAAAATTTAAAGAATATTGTATGAGGAAAAAAATCAGTTTGGTTGTGGATCATGCAGTTTACCAAACAAAAGACCATTTGAACCCTGGAGATATGGACTTGCTGAATTCGTCGAGGAAGATGAACCATACAAGCAACTTAGGTTATAGTTCAAAGAAAGGTTTTGTTTGCCTTATTTGAAAAGAAATATTGTTTAAAGGGGCACTCTGCAGTGTTGATACAATTTCACATATCAGTAACTGTTTCTTAAAATTACATGATTTTATGATGCAAATATTAATTAAAATGCCCCAGTGTGCATGCTGATTAAATTTCGATTTTATTTTAGAACTCTTAATAAAAGGTTTGAATGTCATTGTAATGAGCATATTTGTGGGCATCTGTGACAAAAAGAGTAAAATTTCTATTTTCACTTGTTTTTATTGACATGATCATGGTGATGGGGAAAAATATCAAGAAAGTATAAATTTGTATTTTTAAAGATTTCTTATATACATGTACTTATTTTCAATCAAAATAAACATGAAACCATTAGTTTTGTAAAAAAAAAGATATGTTCATAGTTTCGTAAATATGAAGCTCACAATAGTAATAGTTAATATACCCATGATCTACACTGGGGATGGCAGAATTCATAGTCATAGTCGAATTACACTGAGGTCCATAGTCCCGAGTTATCTGTGTCTTACATTTTCAAGTACAAACAAGTGAAATTTAAGGATTACCGGTACTTTTCGGCGGATGAGTGGATTTTCCTGTTCCAAATGACAAGTTGTCTGAGATTTTTTTATATCATAAAACAAGTGTTCAGATTTTATGTTTGAAATAAGTTATTTGAAATCATTTCAACTGATGGCAGTTTAAAAAAACAACAACTTTTCACCAAGTGGATTGTAAGCTATATTCTGGTATAGCTGCACTTAAACCATCTTAGGATACCCTTCCTGTGTCAATTCTGATACATGCAATAGATAAGTGCTGAGAACCAGCCAACCATATTATGCATTTTGTTTTGGACTAAACGGCAGTGGATGTCTAGTGATACAGCATCCGGTTCGCATTGCAAATGACATGGGTACATTCCCCTGTCGGGGTCACACCAAAGACTTGAAAATGGTATTAGAGGTTTCTCGCATGAGGCTTAGCATTGAGAGGAAAGTTCTAGGTCTGTTTGGCCCAGTGTCAGTATTAGGTAACTGGGTAGGGTACCATACCATATTTTTGTGGCATGATGTTCCATTGTGGCAGCGCTTAGAATACTGAGTTCTTTGGTAGTCTGGCAGATTCGCTATCAAAAAATTTAGTAGCTCTGCATGAACATTTGGTAGTCCCCCAGTCTCTGGGCAGAGGATTTGTTAAACCCTGAAATCATATGCATGACTAAAATTTATTTGAGCACTGTTTAGTGTTGCTTTAAATATAATTATATTAATTGAATTTTTTTTCTGTGCAATCTGTCAGTGTGGTAAAACTAAATTATATCAGAGATGTTTTAGTAGGAGAGTCAAGTGCGTGGTCCAGTGGTAGAGCATCTGACCCGGGATTGGAGGGTCGTTGATTCGGTTCTTCACTTAAGCTGTGTGTGGTGTCCTTAAGCAAGACACTTTATCAGCATATGGTTCTACCTAAAAACATTGGTCTAAGTTGTAACAACTTGTTTCACAGATAAAGTAAAACTTTCCCAATTAAATCAGTGAATCGAGACGACAATGAATGACCCCGATGTGCAGTGTTGCATATTGATCATCACTGAGACTGGCCAGACAGGGACTTAAACTCGTGATCCCTGGATAGACAATCTAACATACCAATGACTGAGATAACCTGGCCTAATCTATTTAAACTTAGTAGTTTAAAAGAAACCATTTTTATGCACCCACAGGTCAAAGACCAGCAGGGCATAAAGTGTTTGAACTGTCTGTTTGTCCAAATATATATCATAAACTTTGTGGCCTCAACTCCTACAGTTTTCATCAGATTCTAATTAAAATTTCTATACATCATCTGAACAAGCACATAAAATTGGGATTTTTCACCCTGATGAGTTAGTTATGCTCCCATTTATACCAATTATTGCTATCAGATCTTGGTCAAATCTTTCAAAAACTAGGGAAGAACCGCCGCTACATGGGAGGGATACTGAGAGAGAGAGACAGACAAACATAGAAAAAAGAAAGAGAGAGTGAGAGATGCAGGCAGACCGGCATGTTTATTCGAAGAAGAAAGTTTCGTTGTTTCAACTTTTCATCATCTTAGTTTTGTTGTTTATGCCGCGATGGCCCCAATGGAACACCGTATGTTGTCAAAACAACGATGGTGGTAAGTCAAAACTACGATGGTGAAAAGTTGAAACTTTGATGGTGAAAAGTTGAAACAACGGGACACAGTATGTCGTAGAAATAAAGATGGTGATAAGTCTAACCTACGATGGTGAAAAATTGAAACAACGAAATTATGATGGTGAAAAGTCGAAACAACGATGGCAAAAAGTCAAAACAACGAAGCAACGATAGTGAAAAGTTGTTGCTTCGTTGTTTTTACTCTTTGCCATCGTTGTTTCGTTATTTCAACTGTACTTAAATTAATCAATATTGCCCCAACAGGACACCGTAACAACGAAATTGTTATAAAAGATATTTAAAATCATTTAAGTACAATACATTTTTCCAATTCACCAAGAAAAAAGCTACTTTTAACTTTTATTTTTTTCAAACCACGTTCAAAGTCTTTCTGGGTAGAACCAGTACTAAATATCTATGGGGGAAAAAGTGTTTCACTCAAGGATACCACATCTTTTTTTAGCTCATCTGAGCAAAGCTCAGGTTGAGCTCTTGTGATCTTCCTTCATCTATCCGTCGTTAACTTTTGCTTCAAACTTCTTCTCTGAAACCACTTGACAGATTTTATATAAAGCTCTCAAGTTTATTCAAATGATGACCCTGGGGTTAAATTTGGCCCCAACCCAGGGGCTTATCAGTAATTATTTTCAAAATTTCAAAAATCTTCTTTGATATTTTGCCTGTAGTTTCATCTAATGGGTTTCTATTAAGTTTTAATCAAGCCATGACCCTAGGGTTAGAATTGGCCCCGCCCTGGGAACATGTATAAGGACAATCTACTAAAGAACTGTCCAATCAAATTCGTTCATATTTTGTATAACTAATCCCTATAACTAGGAGTTTAATATTTGTTCAAATAAAGGGGCTATGATTGATTGAGGCCCAGTAAGGGGACTTTGATTTTTAATTAGGAATACTATGGGAAAATGAAAAATTCTGCTTTTCTGATCTATTTGAGGAGTTATTTTAATTATCTTCATGTCTGAGCATTTGATATAAATAATGGACCAGCAGGGGCCCCAAAAAAGATAAAATTGTGAAATTTTAAAAATCTTCTCAAAAACAGATGAGCCAAATGTGTTAATATTTGTTTAAATGTTCACTATGAAAAGTGGTTTCAAAGTTGTTCAAATAAAAGGGTTAGGGTATACTGGGGTCTCGTAAGGGGACTTTGATTTTTACATAGGAAACAGATAACATAATTCTGTTTTTCTCACCTGTACATATTTGTTCAATTATCTTGAGGTCTGGAACATTGTTTACAACAGTTGAGAAAGGGGATTTGATATCCATAAGAGGTCAACAGGGGCCCACAAAGAGGTTAAAATGAATTTTCAAAAATTCTTCTCAAGAACTATCCAGCCAAATTTGTTCATATTTGGTATAAATAATCATTCATGTTTGTTCAAATGAAGGGGATTGGATCTATTAGGGTCATGTAAGGGGACTTAATGCTATGAGAAAACAGTTAATTCTCTAATAAAGTTGAAATTGGACAGAGTATTTCATTAAATAATGGGGGGGGGGGGGGAGGGCATGGTTCGGTCAGGAGCCTAAGTAGGTATGGGGTAATTGAGCCAAGAATGTTCAAACAATAATACAACGTATTTCTAATAAACAAATAACGATTCTATCGTATTCTATGCCACAATCAATATATATATATATAGATATATATAGAGAGAGATAATTATTTGTGAATAACCAAGACATAAATGTACAGACCAGACTACAGCGAGTGCGCCTAGCTACAATACAAACCATAGACACAATATCAAGGCCTCTGCCAAACCAATAAATTTGGTGTCGACCATGACTTATATACTATGGAATTGCATGCAACACATCTTGACAGGGTGGACAAATTTACATACATGAACTGATAGCATTTTTACAACAAAAACAGTTCCTATAAATATCCAAATATAATTTTGGACTCCAAAATACATAAGATACTGAACCCAAAAGACGTAATTTGCTATATGAAATATTAACAGAAACAAATAGAGCAAACATTTAGTTGAAAATTAATATAAGACATAAGAAAATAAGAATCATAAAACTAAAGTAAAAATAATGTCTTTATGTACAACTTACACCTAAACTTAACTTAATAACTTTTAAGCCCATTTTCTCCTTTTTAATCCGATATTTTGACTTGAGCTTAAACATAGCAGCCCTTTAATAGCACAAAAGTGTATAAGCATACATGTTTGTGCCATGTAACATTCACATAACTGTAAGTATGCATGTAGTAAACCACAACTTGCACCAAAACTTTAACATATTGTTTAAAAACAAAATATGACCTTTTAACCCTGCAATATGACATTGACCTGTACACTGGGAGCCATCTCTGCTATATAATGCCTCAGTATAAGTATGCACACGTATGCCAAGTTCCAGCATTATAACTGCAACGAGTGCAACTTGCACCAAAACTTAAACGTAAAGCGGCTACATCAAGTGGCTATTTAATCCCTATAAAAAGTATCGTTTCGGAAGTTTAATGAGCCTTTAATATTTTAATCGGATTTGCTCAGTATATAAAACGTTCTCTGAAATTAATAAATAACATTTTACGTGTTTAATGTGAAATTTAAATGAGGGTCTTTTTTGGGAAAGGGGGGGGGGGGGGGGGGGGGGTACCCATTTGGCATATGTAAAATATAAATGACCTCATATGGCATATGCAAAAATACTTTTTTTCTAAATGGAGAAAATAAAGTTTAAGATTGCGAGTTTCTAAATTGTATGTATATCTCTAATTTTCAGCAAGAATATGGTCAAACTGCATGAAAGGTCATCAAAGGTAATGTGTTCGTACTTATCATGCTTTTATCCGAGTTTCGGTGCACATGTACTGATCTGCAGTTATACATGTAATCAGACATGCTTAAACTAGCACAGTGTAACTGCAGTAAGGGTCAGGAAGCTTTTGACGTACGGTGATGATTTTAAGATCGTGTAAGGATCTTAAAGAGGCTTGAAAAAAGATCAAAAGACACAAAATAAAAAAAAATATTAGAATTTTAATTCAATTTTCGAATAGCATATGGAAAAAATCAATAACCTGATATGGTATATGCCAAAAAATATTTCGCCTATATATGGCATATGCAAAAATATAAATGGGCCCATATGGCATATTCAAAAAACCCTAACATACCCTCTTAAATATACGTATATTTGGCAATGAAAGAATAATATTCATTTAAATGTTAAATAAACATGTTCTTCTTCTTCTTCTTCTTCTTCTTCTTCTTCTTCTTCTTCCTCTTCTTCTTGAAGAACTTAGGTTTGAAAAGTATTTCTTGTATTATTTTGACATGTATATTTAATCCAATGATAATGCAATATGACGGCACTGGTGATGTACGGATTAACGATATACTATATATATAGTACGTGATATTATGAGTTGTAAATCTGTTATTATGACGATGTATTTATGTACAAGTCTGATATAAAATATATATAATATCTTTTCTGTTCTGTTTGTGTATGATTGACAGTTTGAAAGTCGGCATTTAGATTAGAAGATATTTTTCAGAAATAATCCCATGTGGTTCCGGCTAAAAATAGACTGCCGATCTCTGCAGATGGGTAGGAATCCTCCGAATGGATGTCATTTTCATTTTTTTTCATTTTTGTCATGTTCACTATTGTGGTTAAATTATCAACCCCTGTGTGGTTTCAGGGAGACATATGAGTGATGGCAAGAAAAGGACCACAGTGGCTCATGCATGTCGTAAGAAGTGACAATTTGAGTAATACGATATAATTTGCTGAAACTCTGCAGTTCTGCAGGTATCGAGGTTCTAGGTTTATTCTGCATATTCATTTGTTGGTGTATTTTTGTTTAAATTTGTATGTTAATTTGTTGTGTTTGTACATGTGGAGTGAACCTGGAATCTTCCTTCCTGTTGGCGTCGAATAACCTATAATGTGTTGGTACGCCGTAAAACCCTATTCATTCATTCAATAGGTGACAACTAATGAAGATATATGTAAAATGCAACACAGTGTTTAGAGAGTACTTACTTATTTTACAAAGTTTTCATTAACAGTTTAAATATATAACAAAAAACATCAACATGCAATATTTACTGTATGATAAAGACACTTACGTTCTTGTGAAAGATATTTAATTGTCATCCATTGTTGTCATGGTCGATACACACTACCACTTGATGTAAATAGCCCAGAAGCGATACACGAATATGGTTGACATATTATATATATGTGAGTACACGTACATATGATTAACAACAAGTGCTGCAGTATACTAGTAATACGATACATTAATATTGCCTGTTCTGTGATGAGTGCTATTCACGTTTGTGTTAACATGCGAATGGCTAGATTTATGTTCTGGTAAGTTATTTGCATTTTATCTTATTGCGATTTTAAACTGACTTTCTGTTCAATATGCTTCAGAATATATCAAATACGCATTGCTTAATTCCGTAATTCACGTTTTTGACAATGTTTATTAATATTCCCTTCATTAAATTTTAATTACTCTATAGGGGCGGGGAGGGGGGGGGGTCCTCTTTGGTTTTGGACAAGTTTTACTGCTCCTGTCGTTGGTTCGATCACAAACTGTTTCAAAAAATTTACACGGTATATAAGCTATTATAGTGTTGTTTTTTCTGAATCCTTTTCATTTGTAATGTAATGTGTATATTTACTACCATGTTTATTGTGATAAAATATTGTTTAAACTAAAAACTTTATGTGAGAAAGTTTACCAATTACTGTTCGAAGGACGTTGGTTGTACTCAGATTTATGTCCAAGGGTATTTCCACACCAATAAAACTGCCATGCACAGTCTGAAGTGCGGCTGAAGTGTGGCAGAAGTAGGTTAAACTCCCATTTAAAATACAACAGTGCATGTGATTAAGACCGATAATGTTTGTCATTGTATATTTATTCACTTGAAGTTACAAGAACAGATGTAAAATATATTGCATGTACATGTATATTAACATCATAGAACAGGACAGGCAATGTATTGATTCAGACGTGTACATAATGTATCGTCATTATACACATTATACATAACAACACAGAACAGGGCAGACCATGTCTTTATTCAGACGTGAACGTAATACATCGGCATTATATACATTATACATACCACCACAGAACAGGACAGACCATGTCTTTATTCAGACGTGTACATAACACATCGGCATTATATACATTATACATACCACCATAGAACAGGACAGACCGTGTCTTTATTCAGACGTAAACATAATACATCGTCATTATATACATTATACATACCGCCATAGAACAGGAAAGAAAATGCCTTTATTCAGACGTCTACATAACACATCGTCACTATATACATTATACATACCACCATAGAACAGGACAGACCGTGTCTTTATTCAGACGTGAACATAACACATCGTCATTATATACATTATACATACCAGCATAGAACAGGACAGACCATGTCTTTATTCAGACGTGTACATAATACATCGACATTATATACATTATACATACCACCATAGAACTGGACAGACCGTGTCTTTATTCAGACGTGAACATAACACATCGTCATTATATACATTATACATACCAGCATAGAACAGGACAGACCATGTCTTTATTCAGACGTGTACATAATACATCGACATTATATACATTATACATACCACCATAGAACTGGACAGAACATGTCTTTATTCAGACGTGTACATAACACATCGGCATTATATACATTATACATACCACCATAGAACAGGACAGACCGTGTCTTTATTCAGACGTGAACATAACACATCGTCATTATATACATTATACATACCAGCATAGAACAGGACAGTCCATGTCTTTATTCAGACGTGTACATAACACATCGGCATTATATACATTATACATACCACCATAGAACAGGACAGACCATGTCTTTATTCAGACGTGAACGTAATACATCGTCATTATATACATTATACATACCACCATAGAACAGGACAGACCGTGTCTTTATTCAGACGTGAACATAACACATCGTCATTATATACATTATACATACCACCATAGAACAGGACAGACCATGTCTTTATTCAGACGTGTACGTAATACATCGTCATTATATACATTATACATACCAGCATAGAACAGGACAGACCATGTCTTTATTCAGACGTGAACAGACCATGACTTTATTCAGACGTGAACGTAACACATTGTCACTATATACATTATACATACCAGCATAGAACAGGACAGACCATGTCTTTATTCAGACGTGAACAGACCATGACTTTATTCAGACGTGAACGTAACACATTGTCACTATAAACATTATACATATCAGCATAGAATAGGACAGACCATGTCTTTATTCAGACGTGTACATAACATATCGTCTCTATATACATTATACATACCAGCGTAGAACAGGACAGACCATGTCTTTATTCAGACGTGTACATAATACATCGACATTATATACATTATACATACCACCATAGAACAGGACAGACCATGTCTTTATTCAGACGTGAACAGACCATGTCTTTATTCAGACGTGAACGTATTACATCGTCATTATATTCATTAAACATAGCACCATAGAACTGGACAGACCATGTTTTTCTTCAGACGTGAACTTAATACATCGTCATTATATACATTATAAATACCACCGTAGAACAGAACAGACCATGTCTTTATTCAGACGTGAACGTAATACATCGTCATTATATTCTTTATACACACCACCATAGAACAGGACAGACCATGTCTTTATTCAGACGTGAACGTAATACATCGTCATTATATTCTTTATACATACCACCATAGAACAGGACAGACCATGTCTTTACTCAGACGTGAACATAACACATCGTCATTATATACATTATACATACCAGCATAGAACAGGACAGACCATGTCTTTATTCAGACGTGTACATAATACATCGACATTATATACATTATACATACCACCATAGAACTGGACAGACCGTGTCTTTATTCAGACGTGAACATAACACATCGTCATTATATACATTATACATACCAGCATAGAACAGGACAGACCGTGTCTTTATTCAGACGTGTACATAATACATCGACATTATATACATTATACATACCACCATAGAACTGGACAGAACATGTCTTTATTCAGACGTGTACATAACACATCGGCATTATATACATTATACATACCACCATAGAACAGGACAGACCGTGTCTTTATTCAGACGTGAACATAACACATCGTCATTATATACATTATACATACCAGCATAGAACAGGACAGTCCATGTCTTTATTCAGACGTGTACATAACACATCGGCATTATATACATTATACATACCACCATAGAACAGGACAGACCATGTCTTTATTCAGACGTGAACGTAATACATCGTCATTATATACATTATACATACCACCATAGAACAGGACAGACCGTGTCATTATTCAGACGTGAACATAACACATCGTCATTATATACATTATACATACCACCATAGAACAGGACAGACCATGTCTTTATTCAGACGTGTACGTAATACATCGTCATTATATACATTATACATACCACCATAGAACAGGACAGACCATGTCTTTATTCTGACGTGAACAGACCATGACTTTATTCAGACGTGAACGTAACACATTGTCACTATATACATTATACATACCAGCATAGAACAGGACAGACCATGTCATTATTCAGACGTGAACAGACCATGACTTTATTCAGACGTGAACGTAACACATTGTCACTATAAACATTATACATACCAGCATAGAACAGGACAGACCATGTCTTTATTCAGACGTGTACATAACATATCGTCTCTATATACATTATACATACCAGCGTAGAACAGGACAGACCATGTATTTATTCAGACGTGTACATAATACATCGACATTATATACATTATACATACCACCATAGAACAGGAAAGACCATGTCTTTATTCAGACGTGAACAGACCATGTCTTTATTCAGACGTGAACGTATTACATCGTCATTATATTCATTAAACATAGCACCATAGAACAGGACAGACCATGTTTTTCTTCAGACGTGAACTTAATACATCGTCATTATATACATTATACATATCACCGTAGAACAGAACAGACCATGTCTTTATTCAGACGTGAACGTAATACATCGTCATTATATTCTTTATACACACCACCTTAGAACAGGACAGACCATGTCTTTATTCAGACGTGAACGTAATACATCGTCATTATATTCTTTATACATACCACCATAGAACAGGACAGACCATGTCTTTATTCAGACGTGAACGTAATACATCGTCATTATATTCTTTAAACATACCACCATAGAACAGGACAGACCATGTTTTTATTCAGACGTGAACGTAATACATCGTCATTATATTCTTTATACACACCACCATAGAACAGGACAGACCATGTCTTAAGTCAGACGTGAACATAATACATCGTCATTATATACATTATGCATACTACCATAGAACAAGACAGAACAAGTCTTTATTCAGACGTGAACTTAATACATTGTCATTATATACATTATGCATACCACCATATAACAGGACAGACCATCTCTTTATTCAGACGTGAACGTAACACATCGTCATTATATACATTATACATACCACCATAGAACAGGACAGACCGTGTCTTTATTCAGACGTGAACGTAGTACATCGTAATTATATACATTATACATACCACCATAGAACAGGACAGACATTGTCTTTATTCAGACGTGAACGTAATACATCGTCATTATATACATTATACATACCACCATAGAACAGGACAGACCATGTATTTATTCAGACGTGAACATAATACATCGTCATTATATACATTATACATACCACCATAGAACAGAACAGACCATGTCTTTATTCAGACGTGAACGTAACACATCGTCATTATATACATTATGCATACAACCATAGAACAGGACAGACCATGTCTTTATTCAGACGTGAACGTAATACATTGTCATTATATACATTATACATACCACCATAGAACAGAACAGACCATGTCTTTATTCAGACGTGAACGTAACACATCGCCATTATATACATTATGCATACCACCATAGAACAGGACAGACCATGTCTTTATTCAGACGTGAACGTAATACATCGCCATTATATACATTATATATACCACCATAGAACAGGACAGACCATGTCTTTATTCAGACGTGAACATAATACATCGTCATTATATACATTATGCATACTACCATAGAACAGGAGAGACCATGTCTTTATTCAGACGTGAACATAATACATCGTCATTATAAACATTATGCATACCACCATAGAACAGGACAGACCATGTCTTTATTCAGACGTGAACATTATACATCGTCATTATATACATTATGCATACCACCATAGAACAGGACAGACCATGTCTTTATTCAGACGTGAATATAATACATCGCCATTATATACATTATGCATACCACCATAGAACAGGCCAGACCATGTCTTTATTCAGACGTGAACATAATACATCGTCATTATATACATTATTCATACCACCATAGAACAGGCCAGACCATATCTTTATTAAGACGTGAACATAATACATCGTCATTACATACATTATACATACCAGCATAGAACAGGACAGACCATGTCTTTATTCAGACGTGAACATAATACATCGTCATTATATACATTATACATACCACCATAGAACAGGACAGACCATGTCTTCATTCAGACGTGAACATAATACATTGTCATTATATACATACCAGCATAGAACAAGACAGACCATGTCTTTATTCAGGCGTGAACATAATACATCGTCATTATATACATTATACATACCAGCATAGAACAGGAGAGAACATGTCTTTATTCAGGCTTGAACGTAATACATCGTCATTATATACATTATACATACCAGCATGGAACAGGACAGAACATGTCTTTATTCAGGTGTAAACATAATACATCGTCATTATCTACATTATACAGACCAGTATGGAACAGGACAGACCATGTCTTTATTCAGGCGTGTACATAATACATCGACATTATAGACATTATACATACCACCATAGAACAGGACAGACCATGTCTTTATTCAGACGTGAACGTAATACATCGTCATTATATACATTATACATACCACCATAGAACAGGACAGACCACGTCTTTATTCAGACGTGAACGTAATACATCGTCATTATATACTTTATACATACCAGCATAGAACAGTACAGACCATGTTTTTATTCAGACGTGAACGTAATACATCGTCATTATATACATTATACATACCACCATAGAACAGGACAGACCATGTCTTTATTCAGACGTGAACGTAATACATCGCCATTATATACATCATGCATACTACCATAGAACAGGACAGACCATGTCTTTATTCAGACGTGAACGTAATACATCGTCATTATATTCTTTATACATACCACCATAGAACAGGACAGACCATGTCTTTACTCAGACGTGAACATAACACATCGTCATTATATACATTATACATACCAGCATAGAACAGGACAGACCATGTCTTTATTCAGACGTGTACATAATACATCGACATTATATACATTATACATACCACCATAGAACAGGACAGACCGTGTCTTTATTCAGACGTGAACATAACACATCGTCATTATATACATTATACATACCAGCATAGAACAGGACAGACCGTGTCTTTATTCAGACGTGTACATAATACATCGACATTATATACATTATACATACCACCATAGAACTGGACAGAACATGTCTTTATTCAGACGTGTACATAACACATCGGCATTATATACATTATACATACCACCATAGAACAGGACAGACCGTGTCTTTATTCAGAAGTGAACATAACACATCGTCATTATATACATTATACATACCACCATAGAACAGGACAGTCCATGTCTTTATTCAGACGTGTACATAACACATCGGCATTATATACATTATACATACCACCATAGAACAGGACAGACCATGTCTTTATTCAGACGTGAACGTAATACATCGTCATTATATACATTATACATACCACCATAGAACAGGACAGACCGTGTCTTTATTCAGACGTGAACATAACACATCGTCATTATATACATTATACATACCACCATAGAACAGGACAGACCATGTCTTTATTCAGACGTGTACGTAATACATCGTCATTATATACATTATACATACCACCATAGAACAGGACAGACCATGTCTTTATTCTGACGTGAACAGACCATGACTTTATTCAGACGTGAACATAACACATTGTCACTATATACATTATACATACCAGCATAGAACAGGACAGACCATGTCATTATTCAGACGTGAACAGACCATGACTTTATTCAGACGTGAACGTAACACATTGTCACTATAAACATTATACATACCAGCATAGAACAGGACAGACCATGTCTTTATTCAGACGTGTACATAACATATCGTCTCTATATACATTATACATACCAGCGTAGAACAGGACAGACCATGTATTTATTCAGACGTGTACATAATACATCGACATTATATACATTATACATACCACCATAGAACAGGAAAGACCATGTCTTTATTCAGACGTGAACAGACCATGTCTTTATTCAGACGTGAACGTATTACATCGTCATTATATTCATTAAACATAGCACCATAGAACAGGACAGACCATGTCTTTATTCAGACGTGAACTTAATACATCGTCATTATATACATTATACATATCACCGTAGAACAGAACAGACCATGTCTTTATTCAGACGTGAACGTAATACATCGTCATTATATTCTTTATACACACCACCATAGAACAGGACAGACCATGTCTTTATTCAGACGTGAACGTAATACATCGTCATTATATTCTTTATACATACCACCATAGAACAGGACAGACCATGTCTTTATTCAGACGTGAACGTAATACATCGTCATTATATTCTTTAAACATACCACCATAGAACAGGACAGACCATGTTTTTATTCAGACGTGAACATAATACATCGTCATTATATTCTTTATACACACCACCATAGAACAGGACAGACCATGTCTTAAGTCAGACGTGAACATAATACATCGTCATTATATACATTATGCATACTACCATAGAACAAGACAGACCAAGTCTTTATTCAGACGTGAACTTAATACATTGTCATTATATACATTATGCATACCACCATATAACAGGACAGACCATCTCTTTATTCAGACGTGAACGTAACACATCGTCATTATATACATTATACATACCACCATAGAACAGGACAGACCGTGTCTTTATTCAGACGTGAACGTAGTACATCGTAATTATATACATTATACATACCACCATAGAACAGGACAGACATTGTCTTTATTCAGACGTGAACGTAATACATCGTCATTATATACATTATACATACCACCATAGAACAGGACAGACCATGTATTTATTCAGACGTGAACATAATACATCGTCATTATATACATTATACATACCACCATAGAACAGAACAGACCATGTCTTTATTCAGACGTGAACGTAACACATCGTCATTATATACATTATGCATACAACCATAGAACAGGACAGACAATGTCTTTATTCAGACGTGAACGTAATACATTGTCATTATATACATTATACATACCACCATAGAACAGAACAGACCATGTCTTTATTCAGACGTGAACGTAATACATCGCCATTATATACTTTATATATACCACCATAGAACAGGACAGACCATGTCTTTATTCAGACGTGAACATAATACATCGTCATTATATACATTATGCATACTACCATAGAACAGGACAGACCATGTCTTTATTCAGACGTGAACATAATACATCGTCATTATATACATTATGCATACCACCATAGAACAGGACAGACCATGTCTTTATTCAGACGTGAACATTATACATCGTCATTATATACATTATGCATACCACCATAGAACAGGACAGACCATGTCTTTATTCAGACGTGAATATAATACATCGCCATTATATACATTATGCATACCACCATAGAACAGGCCAGACCATGTCTTTATTCAGATGTGAACATAATACATCGTCATTATATACATTATTCATACCACCATAGAACAGGCCAGACCATATCTTTATTAAGACGTGAACATAATACATCGTCATTATATACATTATACATACCAGCATAGAACAGGACAGACCATGTCTTTATTCAGACGTGAACATAATATATCGTCATTATATACATTATACATACCACCATAGAACAGGACAGACCATGTCTTCATTCAGACGTGAACATAATACATTGTCATTATATACATACCAGCATAGAACAGGACAGACCATGTCTTTATTCAGGCGTGAACATAATACATCGTCATTATATACATTATACATACCAGCATAGAACAGGAGAGAACATGTCTTTATTCAGGCTTGAACGTAATACATCGTCATTATATCCATTATACATACCAGCATGGAACAGGACAGAACATGTCTTTATTCAGGTGTAAACATAATACATCGTCATTATCTACATTATACAGACCAGCATGGAACAGGACAGACCATGTCTTTATTCAGGCGTGTACATAATACATCGACATTATAGACATTATACATACCACCATAGAACAGGACAGACCATGTCTTTATTCAGACGTGAACGTAATACATCGTCATTATATACATTATACATACCACCATAGAACAGGACAGACCACGTCTTTATTCAGACGTGAACGTAATACATCGTCATTATATACTTTATACATACCAGCATAGAACAGTACAGACCATGTTTTTATTCAGACGTGAACGTAATACATCGTCATTATATACATTATACATACCACCATAGAACAGGACAGACCATGTCTTTATTCAGACGTGAACGTAATACATCGCCATTATATACATCATGCATACTACCATAGAACAGGACAGACCATGTCTTTATTCAGACGTGAACATAATACATCGTCATTATATACTTTATACATTATGCATACCACCATAGAATAGGACAGACCATATCTTTATTCAAACGTGAACGTAATACATCGCCATTATATACATTATGCATACTACCATAGAACAGGACAGACCATGTCTTTATTCAGTCGTGAACATAATACATCGCCATTATATACATTATACATACCAGCATAGAACAGGACAGACGATGTCTTTATTCAGACGTGAACGTAACACATCGTCATTATATACATTATACATACCACCAAAGAACAGGACATACCATGTCTTTATTCAGACGTGAACGTAATACATCGCCATTATATACTTTATACATACCAGCATAGAACAGGAAAGACCATGTCTTTATTCAGACGAGAACGTAATAGATCGTCATTATATACATTATACATAGCAGCATAGCACAGGACAGACCATGTCTTTATTCAGACGTGAACGTAATACATCGTCATTATATACATTATACATACCAGCATAGAACAGGACAGACCATGTCTTTATTCAGACGTGAACGTAATACATCGACATTATATACATTATGCATACCACAATAGAACAGGACAGACCATGTCTTTATTCAGACGTGAACATAATACATCGCCATTATATACTTTATAAATACCGCCATAGAACAGCACAGACCATGTCTTTATTCAGACGTGAACGTAATACATCGTCATTATATACATTATACATACCGCCATAGAACAGGACAGACCATGTCTTTATCCAGACGTGAACGTAATACATCGCCATTATATACATTATGCATACCACCATAGAACATGACAGACCATGTCTTTATTCAGACTTGAACATATTACATCGTCATTATATAATTTATACATACCACCATAGAACAGGACAGACCATGTCTTTATTCAGACGTGAACGTAATACATCGTCATTATATACATTATACATACCAGCATAGAACAGGACAGAACTTGTCTTTTTTCAGACGTGGACGTAATGCATCGTCATTATATACATTATACATACCAGCATAGAACAGGACAGACCATGTCTTTATTCAGACGTGAACGTAATACATCGACATTATATACATTATGCATACCACAATAGAACAGGACAGACCATGTCTTTATTCAGACGTGAACGTAATACATCGTCATTATATACATTATATATACCAGCATAGAACAGAACAGACCATGTCTTTATTCAGACGTGTACGTAACACATCTTTATTATATACATTATACAAACCACCATAAAACAGGACAGACCATGTCTTTATTCAGACTTGAACGTAACACATCGTCATTCTATACATTATACATACCACCATAGAACAGGACAGACAATGTCTTTATTCAGACGTGAACGTAATACATCGCCATTTGATACATTATGCATACCACCATAAAACAGGACAGACCATGGCTTTATTCAGACGTGAACGTAATACATCGCCATTATATACATTATATATACCACCATAGAACATGACAGACCATATCTTGATTCAGACGTGAACATAATACATCGTCATTATATACATTATACATACCAGCATAGCACAGGACAGACCATGTCTTTATTCAGACGTGAACGTAATACATTGTCATTATGTACATTATACATACCAGCATAGAACAGGACAGACCATGTCTTTATTCAGACATGAACGTAATACATCGTCATTATATACATTATACATACCAGCATAGAACAGAACAGACCATGTCTTTATTCAGACGTGTACGTAATACATCGTCATTATATACATTATACATACCAGCATAGAACAGGACAGACCATGTCTTTATTGAGACGTGAACGTAATACATCGTCATTGTATACATTATGCATACCAGCATAGAACAGGACAGACCATGTCTTTATTCAGACGTGATCGTAATACATCGTCATTATATACATTATACATACCAGCATAGAATAGGACAGACCATGACTTTATTCAGACGTGAACGTAATACATCGTCATTATATACATTATACATACCAGCATAGAACAGGACAGACCATGTCTTTATTCAGACGTGAACATAATACATCGTCATTATATACATTATACATACCACCTTAGAACAGGACAGACCATGTCTTTATTCAGACTTCTACATAACACATCGCCATTATATACATTATACATACCACCATAGGCCAGGACAGGCCATGTCTTTATTCAGACTTGTACATAACACATCGCCATTATATACATTATACATACCACCATAGGCCAGGACAGACCATGTCTTTATTTAGACGTGATCGTAATACATCGTCATTATATACATTATACATACCAGCATAGAACAGGACAGACCATGTCTTTATTGAGACGTGAACATAATACATCGTCATTATATACATTATACATACCACCATAAAACAGGACAGACCATGGCTTTATTCAGACGTGAACGTAATACATCGCCATTATATACATTATATATACCACCATAGAACATGACAGACCATATCTTGATTCAGACGTGAACATAATACATCGTCATTATATACATTATACATACCAGCATAGCACAGGACAGACCATGTCTTTATTCAGACGTGAACGTAATACATTGTCATTATGTACATTATACATACCAGCATAGAACAGGACAGACCATGTCTTTATTCAGACGTGAACGTAATACATCGTCATTATATACATTATACATACCAGCATAGAACAGAACAGACCATGTCTTTATTCAGACGTGTACGTAATACATCGTCATTATATACATTATATATACCAGCATAGAACAGGACAGACCATGTCTTTATTGAGACGTGAACGTAATACATCGTCATTGTATACATTATGCATACCAGCATAGAACAGGACAGACCATGTCTTTATTCAGACGTGATCGTAATACATCGTCATTATATACATTATACATACCAGCATAGAATAGGACAGACCATGACTTTATTCAGACGTGAACGTAATACATCGTCATTATATACATTATACATACCAGCATAGAACAGGACAGACCATGTCTTTATTCAGACGTGAACATAATACATCGTCATTATATACATTATACATACCACCTTAGAACAGGACAGACCATGTCTTTATTCAGACTTGTACATAACACATCGCCATTATATACATTATACATACCACCATAGGCCAGGACAGGCCATGTCTTTATTCAGACTTGTACATAACACATCGCCATTATATACATTATACATACCACCATAGGCCAGGACAGACCATGTCTTTATTTAGACGTGATCGTAATACATCGTCATTATATACATTATACATACCAGCATAGAACAGGACAGACCATGTCTTTATTCAGACGTGAACATAATACATCGTCATTATATACATTATACATACCACCATAGAACAGCACAGACCATGTCTTTATTCAGACGTGAACGTAATACATCGTCATTATATACATTATACATACCAGCATAGAACAGGACAGACCATGTCTTTATTCAGACGTGAACGTAATACATCGTCATTATATTCTTTATACATACCAGCATAGAACAGGACAGAACATGTCTTTATTCAGACGTAAACGTAATACATCGTCATTATATACATTATACATACCACCATAGAACAGGACAGACCATGTCTTTATTCAGACGTGAACGTAACACATCGTCATTATATACATTATACATACCAGCATAGAACAGGACAGACCATGTCTTTATTCAGACGTGCACGTAATACATCGTCATTATATACATTATAATACCACCATAGAACAGGACAGACCATGTCTTTATTCAGACGTGCACGTAATACATCGTCATTATATACATTATAATACCACCATAGAACAGGACAGACCATGTCTTTATTCAGACGTGAACGTAGTACATCGTCATTATATACATTATACATACCAGCATAGAACAGGACAGACCATGTCTTTATTCAGACGTGAACGTAACACAACGTCATTATATACATTATACATACCACCATAGAACAGGACAGATCATGTCTTTATTCAGACGTGAACTTAACACATCGTCATTATATACATTATACATACCAGCATAGAACAGGACAGACCATGTCTTTATTCAGACGTGCACGTAATACATCGTCATTATATACATTATAATACCACCATAGAACAGGACAGACCATGTCTTTATTCAGACGTGAACGTAATACATCGTCATTATATACATTATACATTCCAGCATAGAACAGGACAGACCATGTCTTTATTCAGACGTGAACGTAATACATCGTCATTATATTCTTTATACATACCAGCATAGAACAGGACAGAACATGTCTTTATTCAGACGTGAACGTAATACATCGTCATTATATACATTATACATACCAGCATAGCACAGGACAGACCATGTCTTTATTCAGACGTGAACGTAATACATCGCCATTATATTCTTTATACATACCAGCATAAAACAGGACAGAACATGTCTTTATTCAGACGTGAACGTAATACATCGTCATTATATACATTATACATACCAGCATAGAACAGGACAGACCATGTCTTTATTCAGACGTGAACGTAATACATCGCCATTATATACATTATGCATACCAACATAGAACAGGACAGACCATGTCTTTATTCAGACGTGAACGTAATACATCGTCATTATATACATTATACATACCAGCATAGAACAGGACAGACCATGTCTTTATTCAGACGTGAACGTAATACATCGTCATTATATTCTTTATACATACCAGCATAGAACAGGACAGAACATGTCTTTATTGAGACGTGAACGTAATACATCGTTATTATATACATTATACATACCAGCATAGCACAGGACAGACCATGTCTTTATTCAGACGTGAACGTAATACATCGCCATTATATACATTATGCATACCACCATAGAACAGAACAGACCATGTCTTTATTCAGACGTGAACGTAATACATCGTCATTATATACATTATACATACCAGCATAGCACAGGACAGACCATGTCTTTATTCAGACGTGAACGTAATACATCGTCATTATATACATTATTCATACCACCATAGAACAGGACAGACCATGTTTTTATTCAGATCTGTACATAATACGTCGTCATTATATACTTTATACATACCACCATAGACATGACAGAACAGTGTTTACAGTAGCGTATATAACATCAAACATTCACTTGTATCATCTAACCGTGAATGCATTTTTATAATTGCAGGATGGCGATTTTCACACTCGTGTTTACAGTGGCGTGTATAACATTAAACACTCACTTCTTGTATCATCTAACCGTGAATGCCTTTTTATAATGACAGGATGGTGATATTCACACTCGTGTGTATAGTAACTTGTATAACATTAAACATTCACTTGTGTCGTCTAACCGTGGATGCCTTTTTATAATTACAGGATGGCGATTTTCACACTCGTGTTTACAGTAGCGTGTATAACATTAAACATTGACTTGTGTCATCTAACCGTGAATGTCTTTTTATAATTGCAGGATGGTTATATTCACGCTCGTGTTTACAGTAGCGTGTATAACTTTAAACATTTACTTCTATCATCTAACCGTGAATGCCTTTTTATTATTACAGGATGGTTATATTCACGCTCGTGTTTACAGTAGCGTGTATAACATTAAACATTCACTTCTATCGGTCACTGGATGGAGGAACACCGACGCGCTTTGAATGTCCAAATACCACAATGCCAAGTCTATATCAACCATCACGGCCAAAAGGAATTAACAGTAAAGCATCGGGAAATGACACATGCTCTGCGACATTTAAAACTTTGCATTTTATGGAAATCCAATCTGTAATGGGTCGGGTCGGCAATAATATGTTCCAATTGCTTATGCTTTTAGCAACTGCAGAAAAGTACTGTTACACGCCGTTGTTGTGGAATTTTAAATCTATTTTAGGTGATATATTTGATTTACAATACTCTCAAAAGTATTTACAAATAGCAAGATTATGCTGGGACACTTTGTCAGTGAAATCAAACACGTATGAACCATTTATAGAACGTCTTGACATAAATGTCAACTGGAGATTTAATGGATACTTTCAAAACTGGAAATACTTCCATTCTCAATCAAAGACTTTAAAATCGAAGTTTAAGTTTAAATCAGAAATTTTGGTTAACGTGGATTTTTTTTTAAAATCTTTAAAATTAAATAACGACATAAATGTATGTGTTCACGTGCGGCGTGGAGATTTTCTCAATCCTAGAAACAAGAATCTAGGATACCCAGTAGTTGATATCTCTTACCTACATAAAGCCATGGCGTATTATACAAACAAATATAACAATGGAACAACTAATTTCATATATCTGAGCGACGACATTAGTTGGTGTAAAACAAATATTGAGGCGAAGAATGTTTACTTCAGTCCTTTTAAATCACGTGATAACGGTCCCGGTACGGACCTGGCACTAATGGCGATGTGCGACCATACCATAATCACAAGCGGATCGTTTGGATGGATCGGGGCGTGGCTAAGCGGAGGAGAGGTGGTTTATTTTAAAGGATATCCAATACCAGGGACTTGGCTTGACAGTCAGATGAATACGGCAGAATATTATCTGCCACATTGGATAGGAATGGACTAAATGTTACTACAAATTGGTTTCTTTAAAAAGAATCACGTAAGGCAGAAGAAAGCAAACCAGCGCCAATATTTGATTGGTATATTTGGTGATGTCGATAAATTGGCATCTTTAAAAAGAATCACCAAAGCAGAGGAAAGCAAACCAGCGCCAATATTTGATTGGTATATTTGGTGATGTCGATAAATTGGCATCTTTAAAAAGAATCACCAAAGCAGAGGAAAGCAAACCAGCGCCAATATTTGATTGGTATATTTGGTGATGTCGATAAATTGGCATCTTTAAAAAGAATCACCAAAGCAGAGGAAAGCAAACCAACGCCAATATTTGATTGGTATATTTGGTGATGTCGATAAAGTGTTTGATTTATGTCTCTATTGACAATAAAAATATCATTATAGAATGGTTGCTGTGTTGGTAATACAAATTAGATAAGCATTTGACGAAGAATCGCTTGTGGACAAAGAAAAAAGAAACAACACAATTATATTAAGCTTTTTTTTGGCAGTTTTGTATACATTGATGAAATTACAAATTTCTGTTGTATTGAAATGGAGGAGTGATGTTTTTAAGATTATACAGAATTGTCGGTTGATCATGTTCATTTATATCTATATTGTGTTTATAAAAGAAAATCTGCAAAAGTGAAAGTCAGACGAACGGACGGACGGATGAACAATGACTGATTTTATTAATAGGTACAACATAAATACAAACTTCATAGAATATGAAGGATTGCTAGCATCTGTTAAAATGTACTTATCTAAACTTTCAATTGTTCATTTAGCTAGTAATGGAGGGTCACCTACATATCACTCATTATGAAAGATACAAAAGGATGTAGGGCAATTTATCAGTCTTGTATACAAGAAAGTATAATCCCTCAATCCTCTGCTAAATGGGAAAATGATTTGGATATAAGAACCAATTTAGTTGAAACCAAATTTTACTGCCTGCCATTAACATTACAAATGACACAAACTTACAATGGTTTCAGTACAGAAATCACCAAATATCAGGAACCAATTCTCTTCTTAAAAAAATGAAAATAAAGGATTCTGATATTTGCAGTTTATGCAACAGAGAAATAGAAACAAGTAAACATATTTTTATCGAATGTGACATTTCTAAACAATTTATCTCATGTTTGAATTTAAATTGGACAAATACAGACATTATGTTCGGAAATAAAATTTTTGACAAAGTTTTGAATAAAATAATATTAATTGCAAAGAAATTTATTTACACCCAGAAACTTAAAACAGTTAAACCTGCACTTGACAACTTTAAAAAAGCTTTATAAATCTGTATAATACAGAACGGTATCTTGCAAAAATAAATTGTAAAATACACACTTTTGATAATATTATTTGGAATGATTATAAGCCACTAATATCTTGATACAATTTTGAAACATTTTACATGTTACTCTTTCAGTTTTACTGAAGACACATTTGTTTGATTACAAATACATTTGTATTTTGTAGATAATTAATTATATCAATCCTGATCCCCTCCCCAAAGTGTTTTTATTTATTTTATTTTTTTTTTCATTTCTCCAATCAACTATAATATTTAACTGCTCATTATCAGAACTTGACCCGCAATAAGAACAATTATTTAATGTTTATATACATCAATAAAGCATTACTTTCTTTTCAAAATAATACGTTTACAAAGTCAGATAAAAGATTCAAAGCGGAATGTTTTATGACAATTGGATTGTGTTTTTTTAAGCATTTATCTATCATCAATAAATGAATTCAACATTCAATTTATTGTTGTTTTATAGTTTATACATTTCAAGAAGTGCAAAGCATTTTGATAACGTAACAAGGTTGACTCTCATCAATGTTTGTTAGACTGGATGAGTACTTATTTAGGATTTGTAAATGAAATTTTGCACTTTTTAAGCTGTGAAGTAATTGCTCAGGAATTTGCAGAGCTTAAGCTTATACACTTATTGTTTCAAAATATCTCTAATACAAATGATTAACCTGCCTGATGTTAAATGATATTCTACTATATAACTAACTACTTTATACTAAATTGAGAAAACTGATTTCAATTACATGTATATTGTTCTGCACGTCTACAAATGCATATAGGTACAAGTTATCTTAATGTTTGGTAGCCATTGAGTTGTTGACCTCGGTTTCACTAATTTAACATATTTTGATAGTTTCCTCAGCGATATTTTTAAATGCTAAAACATCACACTTACTGATTATGTTGCAAGTTATATTTTATCATTAAGTACAGAGGAGTTATGACTGTATGTGGTAATTAAACTGTGAAGTATTTCAAATAATAATTAAAAGAGAAACTGAAAAATAAAATGCTTGGGGAGGATTTCTGTTTGAACATTTTTATTTATTACGATAATACGGCCTTTGTGATTTAAGCTACACAAACAAACTATCTGGATTTAGTGGGCACTGTTTATTACTCGTTCAATTCCCACAGACAGTGAGACACTCGATGGCTATTAGAAATTTCTAAATGTATATATAACTGTCATGAACTACTTTGTATCAATATGTCTGTTTTTGTTCAACTGAATTGAAATAAAAGTTAAAAAATAATCAATACTAATATTTATGATATACGTATATATGAATTATGTTCATGTCTGTATGTATTGGTAAGCAAACACCCTTTCCTATGTTTAATATAAAAAGCAACACCAAAGATAAACACAAACAAAAACATTTGAACATTAATATTGCTTTAAAAATTAAGTTCTATTTGCCCTATGAACCCTGTTGGTAAACCTGGACATTTCCATATCCATATTTATTGTCTACTACCACATCTTTGCTTAAATTAAAATACATAAAACATATTCATAAATTTAAATTTTAATAATGGCCTAAAAGTTATTTTATTCGAATTCACATGCGCACATTAATATCTATTGAACAGGTATTTTTCTGTTTGTTATATAAAACGTATAAGGGAAATAACCGATACAAGTGTTAGTTTGACTATACTGAGTTGCCCTGCATATTTGATTTTTATTTTGCTACTCATACTTTCATTTAACTTATTAATGTTAATTAATTGAAATTAAACCACTATATTCACATTAAGAAATGTATTCAGGGCTCACTACACAGTTGAACTTTATTCTCTGTTCTAAATAAAATAAGGTATAGGATTTCCGCGGTAAAAAAATATTCCGCATAGAATTATTTGTTAAGGTTTTTTTTTCATAGCAGGAATGTATACCCACATTAAAATGTACAGTAACTGGTAGGTTGGTCAGCTTGTCTATTAAAGACTGTGCAGTGACACCCTAAGTTTTAAAAAAAGAAGTCCTCAAATACTCATATATACATTCATCGTTTAAAATCATAAAAGTGTCACTTTTAACACCAGTGATGTATTATTGCAGTATATGTTATGCCAGTTTTGCTCTACTGACCTGCAGCAAACAAAATCACAATTACTAACCATTTTGAATATTTTTCAAACCGAATTACTTTTTAAGCGCAAGAATCATTACCTCGTTCGTCTGTCTGATGAAAATTCTTGCGTCGTACCGAAACCCCTTCTTCTGTATTATGGCTATGATGTTATTATATAGGCACAGTACCACCAATGGAAACAGATAATACTTCCGTGGGGTATTTTCATAATGGCGATTATAAATAATCCTTGTTTCTTCTTCTTTAAAAATGTTTTTTTTTCCTTATTTTAATGCTCATCTTTTTATTTGAATGGCATTATTGATGTAGTTTGAACATTTTGAAAGCATTGTCATGTTTGAATTGTGAATTTAGAAATAAAAAAAATATGCTTAGAAATTGGGGTATGAATACATGATTTCGGAAGTCTATTTTCACTTTGTCAACAGTGTACACACTGAACAGAATAAAAATCTCTTACATGACCCCTACTGTTCTCATCATATATTGATAGTGCAGAGGTTGACAAACAATAAAATGTGAGTTTCACTTCTTTCATTTGGGTCTCTCTTTGAATGAAAAGCCTTCATTTTTTATTATTTACTATAGAATAAAAAAAATCAATGGTGGGCTTATACGGGACTGTGATATATGAGGCAAAGGTGTGTAGCAATAACACACATCCTACGCTGAAGGTTGATCGCATCCCGCACAGTTCGCACCCAACACATCCTATGCTGAAGGTAGTAGTTCGCTTCCTGCATAGTTTGCACCCCGCACATCCTATGCTGAAGGTAGTAGTTCGCATACCGCACGGTTCGCATATCGCAGTTTGCACCCCATACATCCTACGCTGAAGGTAGTTCGCATCCTACATAGTTCGCACCCCACACATCCTACGCCGAAGGTAGTTCGCATACCGCACAGTTCGCACCCCACATATCCTACATTGAAGGTACTTCGCACTTCACTATAGAAGCTTAATAAAAACCATTTTTAAAAAGCTGCACTTTTGTGACATATACTCCATTAAAGGTAAAAACAAAGCGGAATATGCCTGGTAAAGGTTATTCTCATTTAATCGCCATAAATAAAGTTTTTTTGTAACAACTGGTAAGTATCAATTATATACATATTTTAATAAATTGGCTTCCGCACTGAAATCGGTGCAGAAGGTCAACCCTTGAAAAAGCGGATGAACCATGCATGTAGAGGACGATCAAATAAAAAAATCCAGTACTTTGATATGCACTATGTAACGGTGGGTGTTTCCATAGCTGTAATGACCTATTTTGCATCATATACGAATTGTGACGATGACTGTAAATTAAGATTGAATACAAGTGTTGTATTATCATCTTTGCATGTGTTCATAACTCATGATTACTGTTTAGCATACTCTATAGCGTAGTTACTTCCCTTCACTAAGAAGAAATACTCTTATAATTTGCCTCTTTAATTACATGCGTTTCCATACCATGATTCACTTGCTACTTTGATACTGAGCATTAAACATCTTATTTAGAGCACACGCTTTTAGTTCCATTACTTCAATAGTATTATTATGTGTTCCTGTGTATACCACAAACACAACAACAAGATGCATTCAAGATACAATGCTTTTCTCGTTAACAAAGACCTTCGACCCAAATACATATCACTATATACAGCATGTGTAATAGTTGCGTATGAATATTATATTTGTAATTCATTTCTGTTTAACAGACAATTAATGTAATACGAATTTTTTTTTAGTTTATAAGTGTCTTCCAGTTGTAGAGACTTAATAGATCAGTTTCATCAGAGTGCCAAGAAAATAGAAAGTTATTATGTAAATCTGTGTGTCACGGACATTTAAAGAATTTATAACTTTGAAGATACTATATTCTAAATTTGATATACGAAATACTCTTTATATCGAATATATTCTTTACTTTAAAGTTTCATAATCAACATCGCACCACGGTGGTTGTATATCATATAGACTATTAAAGGTTTATTTTCCAAAACCATCGAATCCGTAGCTATGGCATTGATATTTGTAATAGCTTTGACCACTTTTTTGTATATTGAATTATTTGATCACGTGACTTTGTGAACAGCGTTGTTATTTTTGCTGGGTCATCCGTGACCGAGTGGTCAGAGGCATCGTTTCAAGATAACTTGCTTCTCACCAATAAGGTTGTAGGTTCGAGACCAGCTTGCTACAAAGACTTTATTTGAAAAAGTTTGCCAGTTATATGCGGAAGGACGGTGGTTCTACTCAGTCTGACTCAGTCTGAGGTCTTCCTCCACCGGTAAAACTGGTATGCCATATATAACCTGTTCTATGTTGAAAATATCGTTAAACCCCATTCAAAAAAAATATACGGCTGACGGCGACGGCGGCGACAAAGCGCCTGTGTTCAGAGCAGAGGTTTGATAGTAATTGTGGGAAACGGTACGTGGTCCATCTTTTTGCCATATTTCTTTTCATATATATATATATATATATATATATATATATATATATATATATATATATGTGTGTGTGTGTATATATATATATATATATATATATATTTGCTAAAACACATTTTATTCTCACATTTCCATCTATACTTTACGATATTAACAATTGCTTTAAAAAAAGCATTGCATTTTATAATTATTAAATAAAATAAAAACTGTGCATAAATAATAATATATTAAATGTCTTCATTAGTTACACAAGATAAACTATTCAATTTTGAACAGAAACGAGCGGCGCAAACTGCAGTAAAATAATACTCGGTTTTATCGGTATAAAAATTAACAGAAACTTTCGAATGAAAATCAGTATCTAATTAGTGCGATATACTTGGTAAATATAACGAGGTTACTCCTAACAATCACGTATATCACATACAATTAACCTAACCAAATCAATCATCTTTTGGATATGAATAGTTATCTTTTTCTAAATTGCTTCACACTATCTGTGCCTCTAATCACATCGGCAGCTTTCTCTGCAATCATTATTGTTGGAGCTTTGGTATTCCCTGATATAATGTTTGGCATGACTGATGCATCAACAACACCTAATCCAGAAATACCTCTGACCTTTAACCTTTAATTCGGGATCAACAACCGAAGCAATGTCATCTTCCTTACCCATTCTACATGCGCCAGACCGGTGGTAAACAGTAAAAGCAAGATGGCGGACTATGCATTCCCAGTAGGCTTCAGATTTGAAAGGATATTGGGAGCATATAGACAAATTCATACTGTCTAAATTGGCACTGATTGGCTTATTGGCAATGAACTTCTCCCAGGTTCGAATAGTTCAATGTATGCAAAAACTTCCCGTTACTAAAACTATTTATTCCAATATGGAGATTTTCCCTGCCAACAGCTCGTCCAAGAAATTCAAGTGAAGTGCTTCTATGGACTCCATTTCTTATAGTTAGCTGCATCGGACTAAAGCCTACCTGCGATTCTCCTTGTAATCCACAATGACATCCAATTTCCTGCCAAGCCTTTAAGTACATACCAGCTATAGGGGTCACTCCACCGGTGCTGATACCGAGATATTCTACGGTGTAAAGGTACTTGAATGACTTTAAGCTGTCGATCAGCATGTCTTCTGATTTAAGGAAATATGGAAGAACATCCTTGTATCCCCAACCTGTACATCCCAATTTCTCCCATTCTTCGTAATCATAGCGACTTCTACGTATATACTGCATAGCATTAAATATGCTACTACCACCGAGAATTTTCCTGCGCGACCAGTAACATTTTTGTTCTAGGATTCCTAGCAACGTCTGTGTTTGTGATATGGTGTAGTATTTATTGCCAATCAGCGTCTATCTTTTGGAGTTCGTACCAGCGAATAAGAACATGGTATGCATCGTTGTCGACGTAATCACCACCCGCTTCTATTAGCTATACACGCACATCAGGATCTTCTGACAGCCGAGATGCAACAACTGACCCTGCAGAACCAGCGCCTACTACAATATAGTCGTAGCTGGTATCCAGGACATCAGTGGCAGTGTGTGCATTTGACAAAAATAAAAAACGATAGAGAATATACGTCGCAAATACCAGAACAGTAAACGTCTGTAATAAGTCCATATTTCTGAAAATATAAAAGAAAAGAAAATGACTTTTAAAAAGCCCATATTGTTAATTATATATGACTGGAAGTTAACCATTCGGTATTTAATATTAAATGTGGCCAGCTTGTCTTAGATCATTAACTTCTCAGCACTGTTGTCGGGGTCAAAGCTTGCTCTAAACACGTTATGTGGGTAGGATTGCCAGTTATTTCAGGGGGAACGGTGGTTTTATTTATACTCGCTTTATAGTGAAAATATTTTTGTGAAAGTTAATGGAAGGAAATTGCAGATACTATGATGTTGGCAATTAAAATATGAGCGTGTATACTATATGCGATGTTTGGCTGGTCGATGAGTCTAGAACATGTAACTCCATGAACTCACCAAATAATTGCCGGCTTGGAATGAATTGATAACTTGGCCTTGATATTATGTGCTTTTGTACTTTCACGTTATAAATGTGAACGCTCGCGTAATAACGCAAAATCTCGCGTAACCTAGTTTTTGAAGTGTTTATATTGAAGTAATGCAAGTAAATTTTAAAATAAAAACTGGTTCTTGAAATTTTACTTGAACTTGACTGCAAAACATTTTGAATGTTTTAAACACGAGAAAATATGTAACGTTACACGCAGCTTCCATTTTATGTATAGGAAAGAAATTGCCTGTGAAATCTGAACGATTACTTTGCAAAACGATCAATTATTCGCGTGCTACTTTATCAAATTTAGTAGAGAAATGCAACTTTACTATAATGCTACATATCTTTGATTTTATAAGAAGATGAGATTTCATGATGGTATGTGTAGTACTTTACTAATTATTTTGTAAGGTTGTCAAACTACACCAGCTTAAACCTTAACAGTGTATCAATATTTGAACCTGCCCTGGTGACCTTTACATTCTGGTGACCTGTCCACTCTCGTTCTGTTATAAAGACAAAGGCAAGTGTCCATATGGGTCATGATGATGGTCTGGTAGCTAGGTCCACAATGGTTATTGGTGAAAGCTAAAATATGACAAGTTTTAAAACGTTAAAACAATGCCAATACCAACACTGCGCTACGTCAGATTACTACAATGTTCAATAGATACACTGGTTGGGTACATAGTAGTGCACGGTCTAGTGTTTGAGCATCTGTCCAAGGATCAGAGGTCTGTGGGTTCCATACCCCACCCATAACCATGGGTTGTGTTCTTGACAAAGACACTTTATCCGCACATTCCTAGTATATATTCAACCTAGGAATACATTGGGCTTGATTTGTCTTAGTGTTAAGAACTTGTTTCACAATCAATGTAAAAAATAAACAAACAGGCAGACAGCGGTTTAAAAAAATCCCTGTTATTGATCGAACATTCAAGGAAGTAGTTATTCAGTCTGTATGTTACAATGATATGGTTTGTCAGAAGACAACAAAGCTCGCCGATGGGATATAACTAACCACCCATACAAAGATTGAGATTGGAGGAAAACACCAAAACTTAAATGCAACGAAACGCAAAAGTTTAACCTGTGTGTCTACAGACGAAAAATTAAGTCCAAAAGGGCCATAACTCTGCCAATGCAACCCTGAGTTATGGTTCTTGTCTCTGTGTGTTTCATGAATGATGGTGAATACACATGCGAAGTTTCATTCATATACAATGAGTGGTTGCATAGATATCTTACCTGATAAAAAACTTTAACCTAAAAAATTAAGTTAAAAAAGGGCCTTAACTTTCCCAAAATGCAATCCAGAGGTATGGTTCTTGTCTCTGTGTGTTCCATTAATGATGGTGAACACACATGTCAAGTTTCATTCATATACAATGAGTGGTTGCATAGATATCTTACCTGATAAAAAACTTCAACCTGAAAAATTAAGTAAAAAAAGGGACATAACTGCGCCAAAATGCAACCCAGAATTATGGTTCTTGTCTCTTTGTGTTCCATTGATGATGATGAACACACATGTCAAGTTTCATTCATATACAATGAGTGGTTGCATAGATATCTTACCTGAAAAAAAACTTCAACCTGAAAAATTAAGTAAAAAAAGGGCCATAACTGTGTCAAAATGCAACCCAGAATTATGGTTCTTGTCTCTGTGTGTTCCATTGATGATGGTGAACACAAATGCGAAGTTTCATTCACATCCAATGAGTGGTTGCATAGGTATCTTAAACTTAAACGCAAAAATTTAACCTGGGTGTCCACAGACGACGACGACGATGCTGGGGTCATGGCAATAGCTCTCCTTGGACTTAATCCTGGCGAGCTTATAAAACAGAAAAGAGAAAACACCACTAGAATAAACAAGTAAATATTTATTAGATATTAGCATGATTAAAAAAAAACGGGTCAATTATATACATGGATGTACCTTGCCTTTGGCACATAGAAAATTGGACAATAACAACAAATACAGAAATGGCAGATGCTTTGCGGAATGTTGAACCATGGTTTTGTAACTTTTAAAACGACAAACTTCAGTGTGATAGAAAAAAGTGTAACATGATAGCATACAATACGAATGTGACGAAGTTTCAGTACATATAAGTGTATATAGAATTTCATTTAATATATACTGAACAGAACAGCTAACATGCCACGTTTGTATTTCCAAAATCTTGGTCAAAATATGGAGCAGTGCTATTATTATCTGTATATGCCATTAACAATTATGTATTTTTTATAGTCTAAATGTTTTTCCTTATTCCAAATTTCAAGGAAATTGCTTTGATACCTTTTCAGAAAATAAATAAAATGTCAGGTGGAGGGTTAGCTGTTCCATTCAGTATATTTTGAATGATTTAAAGATGTTTGTTTTCGGAAATTCAAACCACCAATACACGTTTTAAATTGTTGATAGCAGTTATATTTTTTGATATTTTATCTTGTGGGTTAAATCGCATAGAAATCTATATAAATGTTACTCATACTGATGTAGTACTTGTAATCTAGTCAAGAAAACGTTTTCTTTGTCAATTATGTCTCAGCGTCTCTGACGGGGGAAATTTCATTTCGACCATAAAAAATCCAATACAGTAGTTGGCTCTTATCTCAGTGACAGTTTACAGCCAATAGAAAAGTTGCACACACTATTCCCATAGAGGTTATTGGGGGAAAAAATGGATCATTTGATAGCTGGCTTCCTCAAGTTGTATATTTGTCAGTCAATAGCAATCCATAGCCAATGTTAGTTTGTGACATTCCAACTCTTAAACTCAGTTTTGTCAAATCATAATTTTCTGTAAGTGATTACCACACAAACATGTGCTATTTACACACCTTGAACAAGGAATTATATAGAGAAGGAAAGGCAACTGATTGAGATTTTGTGAATGCTCGCTTATTTACGCAAAATCTCGCAGATCTCGTTTTCCATTATCTTAACTTCCATTCATCTTAGGAACACAAAATCTAAATTCTTACATTGCAGAAATAAATTGTCACCAAAACAACCATTCTCAGCAATTTGTGTTTAAAATTGTTGAAGTACTTCTTATAACAAAATGTGTATACTGCAGCTAAATAACAACTAATTACAAGAAATTTTCTTTCGAACCTCAGTATCTTTAATTCAAGAGCATTTTGCATGATCAAAATATATTAAAGCATTTAATATTACAAACAACTTACATTTTATACAAGAAATCAGTTGAATGCAAATTATAAAGAGGGACCTCAATATAATTAGAATGTTGAAGTATACCTTTTCAATTATATCCATATTTAAAATCTAACCTCTTCAAATAAACAAACATGAGTAAAATTTTCCAGATCAATTAATAGCAATTGTCATATTTTTATGCTACAGACACACATAATTTTTTACTAGAAGTAACAACTACAATGTCAATTACCAATTCATTACAGTTTAGCTGGGGTTGAGCATAATCTAAACGATGCACTAGCCAGTGTCTTAACCCTTTACTTCATATAGACACCTGTGGACACCTCTAATATAGATGTTTGGACACCAAGTATAGAAGCAATCTGAACTCTTCCTGCACTGTTTTCAAAGGCCTTCTGTGATTGGTGCAGGAAAACGCGTATCTATGGAGTAAAGGGTTAAGATATCTAATGTTTGTTTGTACGTATGCGGTTTATACCATTTTTCAACAGTATTTCAGTTATTTAATGACAGCTGGCACATCTAATCATTGTTCCGCTAGACACATCTTATCAGATATTTTGGCAGGATCCATAAATTTCACAGACTTCAATCTGTCAATGAAGCATCACACATCTGAACTGGCACTGCCCATAGTTTAAATCTCACAGCTCAACCCCAGACATCCTTTATATCATGAATCTATTTTCTAGCAATAGAAATATCTATCTCACCTAAGTTCACAAACTGGAAAAAGAATGAAAACATGGGAAACAGATCTGTTTAGAATTCCGCATTCAAAACTAAACTGAAATTGTTCTGTTTACAATATATATATAATTTATTAATTGATTAATTACTCCAAATATATATCTAAGAAGACAGACAACTATGTATCGATTACAACTTACTTAACTGTACTAACTGCTTGTTAACAAGGCAGTAAATAGAAAAGTTTGATATTTGACCCTTCTTTATGTGCAATACATCAAAGGCACACAATACAACTGTGGAAGAAGCAGATTATCTTTAATTAACACTTTCAACTGGTAACATGATTACATATAACAGTCTGAATACAGCTTGAGCTCACACCATGTCACACTCACACAACTATACCTAACAACTGTCAACCACTCACTTTATCATTACACACTTTACACCATTTGAAATAAAAGTGTTAACTTAATCACTAGATATTATTCAGACAATAAATCAAAATTTTAACTTTCATTCATTGTAGTCCCTTCACTTTTAAAAAAGGGACAGCCACATTTACAGCATTACATGGACAGCCCTTTAGGTTTTTCCACCCCAATCAATCCCACCAGTCTTTATATAGTGCAAAATGGGGTTTTATGGGGGTCATCAGAAATGACAAAACAAAGTTAAGATTCACTGACTGTGGTAAAGTGCACACTTTTATTTTAATAGTGTAATTATTAATACAATATTTCTGTAGTATACAAAGAAACAAAGCATAATGTATCAAAGTGTGATGTATCAGTGATCATTTATCCTACCCTGTATTGTGTTGTTTTGGTCTGTTTTCTGTTTTTTAACTACACAATATACATTCATATTTTAATAAAGTGCCCCTAAATATCTTGGTCTTGACATGCTCACACTGTCAATTCTTTCTTCATTTCTATTTTGTAAAGCGGCACAACTCTTGCAAAGGTCAGAAAGGCATCCTATATGTTACCCAGATAAAATTTTAGAAAACTATCATTTTTTTAAAAATAAAATTCGAATTTTTACACATACTTTCAGAACAAGCGCGACTCACTAATTTTAGTAAATGTTTATAGTTCCCTAAATATGAAGGTTCAGAGAGTAATATTTTGATGTTTGCATTTTAAGAATATTCATTCATATGTGCAAAGATTTGATGAGTGAACTTGATTTCAACATTGCCGCATCTACCTTTAAATTAAATACAGCCAGGCACCATGAGAAATTTATTTAGTGTTTCGCTTGCATCATTTTACAAAGTTCTGTAAGCCTTGCAGATATTATTATTTAAAATTTGCAAAAATAATGCATCGATTACATGTTCCTAGCCTCCTAGGTGTCACATTTTGCTCGTACAAAAACTTAAAGACTTATGAAGATTACTGAAACTGACCCCAAGTTCATGATGATAATAAGAATAAACAATTCATGCTGTGTCTCATCAGTCAACTGTATATTTGTCATATTTTACCAATATCATAACCAATACCATCAAACAACTACTGCTACTAATAAAAACAAATAAATTACAGTATATATTGGAGTATTTTAAGAGTTTTAGTGAAAAATAAACAGTAAAACTTAACCTGAAAGTTGAAGATAAAATAATTGAATGTATAAAATGAACATTGTAGAATGTAATAAACAAAAAAAAAATCAAAATCAAATATTTGGAATTCTATAGGTATTTTTTATATCTTTGGATTAAACAAATAACTGTCCTTCTTACAATATTATATATATGTGTGCATACTATACATCAAGGGAAGTAACTCTTCCACATGGCATTATATATTACATCACATGCAGTTGTAGTTCTTTAACTATTTCACCCCTGTTATAAATTAATAATATCAAACTATAACATAACAAAATGGATAAAAAGTAAAAAAAAACTCTTTTTACATACCTAATCACTGATTATTACCTATAGCTTATCATGATACTACATTCAAATTCTTTATATTCATGGTTTTGACAGGGTAAAAATCGACAATAAAAATTAATTACAGAACGAAAGCCACAACAAGTATTCGAAAGTGTGCTGCAGAAAAAAACATGTTCGGTGCATGTTATGAAAATGTGGTGTAATTGCCAACAAAAGAGTAGGTCTCCAAATAGTCCTCGTGTTCATTCATACATTCATACATTATAAACTTCAAAATTGTGCAAAATACCATATTCCCTTATTTTGTGCACACTCATATATATATATATACATATATACATGCAGCTCTTCCACCCCAAAACCTCTAACCTCCAAATCTAGTGAAGATAAAATTATCATGAACTATTGTCATAAATGATTAACTATAAAATGTAACAATGGAAACATCTAAGGCAGATTAACTGTAACACATCAAACAAGCATAACGATTTGTCAATAACAATAACAGGATATGCATAACACGGTACTATAGTAACCCATTGTTGATATAACCATGAATTCTTAAGAAGGACATACTCTGCCAGACCAATGCAAGTAAATGAATACTACTCATCAATTTGTAAAACCAATTTTCCTACTTTGATATCAGAAGGATCTCAACTAAAATAAAATTCACTTAATTCAGAATTTAAGATTTTTCATTTCTCTTTCACAACCGTATTTTTTTTTCGAAGGTGTTTAACACGATTTTTAATACACAGAACGGGTTATACATGGCATACCTAGATTTACAAGTGGAGGAAGACTTCAGAATGACTCCGAGTAGAATCATCATTCTCAACAAGTAACTGGCAAAATTTCTCACAGAAAGTTTTTGGACAGAGCTGGGCTTGAACCAACAACCTAATAAGCAGTATTAAGCTTCCAACCCACTGAACAGTTAGACAAGATTTAAATCTGTTGATCATTCACACAAACTTTTAACAGAAAATGTAACGACAAATTGATGTGAAAAATTGGGCAATAAATTTTCACTTGAGATTTAACTACAAAGCTTTACGAATACAGGTTCAGTTCAAGTTATCATTTCTTATGTATGAATTGGTGTGTTATTAACTTGTACACAAACAGCAGCTGCAAATGACTTCCTGCTAACAGAAGCGTCGTACCTGTTATTCTTAAATTGACAGGTTAAAACTTTAAATAATAATGTTGCTTCTAAAAACTTCTCATATAAATGCGGTTTCATGATTTGAGATTCCGCTTTGGACAGTAAATTCAATAATTCAACAATTACATGTCTTGAAATTTTGACATACTCTATAATATATACTGAAATTAACACTTATTGACTCTCATATGGTTATTTATTGAATTATTAACTTTAGTAATTACATGTATGTACATATAAGTACTTAATGAGTAAAATTCTATGATTCTTTGAGTAATGAATTATCGGTTTATGCAGCTTTGAGCCTGAGCCTGTCAATTTTTACACATTTAAAAACACAACACCCAAGTAACCTGCCAAACCAACTGCATCTATAGTGAGTCATACTTGCAGCAAGTTTTATGATAAACTGCAATTTACATTGATTACATATACATGCTAAATAGCTGATAAACATGTAAGTCACTCTTGATGAAGTGAAGAAACACTTGAATATGTCTTCATGTGTACGGAACTAACGAACAGAGACTTCGTCTTAATGGGAAACTACCTTGAAAAACTGGTGTGAATGGTCCAGTAGAAGAGCAATGGACCCAGGACTGGAGGTTGTGGGTTCAATCCTTTGCCGTGGCTATATTTGGTGTCCTGGAGCAATACACTTTATCAGCACATGCTTAGTACTGGTTCTACCAAGGAAGACTTTAAGCGTGATTTGTCCAAGTTGTAATAACTTCTTTCACAATCGAAATAAAATGAATTTCAGCAAAAGACATTAAAACTCATACATTTTCAAAATAAAAACAGTGACCTGGACTACACACTACCCACTGGGTCACATGCCTTGTGTATTTGATTTATAAACACATTTTTAAAAATCATATACAGTCAAACCTGTGTAAGCAGCCACCTCTATTAAGCAGCCACTTGTCTTTAGCAGCCACAGTTGCTATTTCCCGTTTCATTGCTTTAAGAGCAAATTAACCTGCATTAAGCAACAACCTGTCTTACGGGCCAGTTCTGCTCCTTCCCTTGGCTGGCTGCTTAAGACAGGTTTGACTGTACATGTATAGCTCCTTGCTGTTGTAAATAAGATTGTTCACAAGTAAATAAAAATATCAATTTATATAAAAGTTACAATATTTTCTGAAAATGGCAACTTTTGATTTTCTATCGACTTCTATTTCACCTAAAAATACCTACATGTGTGCAAGTTACAAAAGTGTGACACGTTTAAATGTTACACAATCAATAACAGAATAAGGTGAAAAAATGTGTAGATGACCAACAGTTATTTAAGTGCTATATCGTTGTACAAATCATTTATCTAACAACAATAGCTTGGGTTTTACCAAAACAGTTATGTGCATCTTATTCTGCAATAAGTTTAACATGACCCTCTTCACAGTCCTGTGATAAAACTTAATTCAATGAAATCCATTTCAATGACCGAATTCAAAAATTGTCAAAGTGTAACTTTTTCCATACAGAACTAAAAAAATAAAATTAAGTAAATGTATACTAAGCTATAAAAAAAAAAATACCGGTACGCAATTTTGAATCTTAGTTAATACTTTTCAGTGGAGTGAATAAAAAATAATTAAGTAAAGAACATAACAAATCCTATACCTCCTAGTAATTTATATATTTACATGAATATACATGAGTGAAGTTTTAACAAGATAAATCCTCAACCTCATGGAGCAAGTGTTGGGAGATGGTATTTTGTTACTACTTCACTAAATAAATCTTGCTTAGCGTTCAACTTAACATTCAACCATCACTGGAAATGTCAGCATTCTCAACATTAGCATGCAAATGAGGCATCCCGGTTTTAATTGAAAATATGTATTCCAATGAAGCTTCCAAACTCACGACATATTTATTTTTTTCTGTCTTGTGTGCTGTTTGGCTGACCTTTCAGTGCTCCCAGCATAACTTTTAATAAAGCAGTACTTGATTGAATAGAAAGCTGACAACTGACAATCTGATACTAAATTTTAAATATATTTTTCAAAATCAATTAAGGGGAACTATGATACAGTATAACCCCTGATTAAATGTCCCCACCCCCAACCTACTTTAATAAAAATTAAAATGACTTTACACTCTTGTGTTTCAAGCCTGGTTTAAACATTTTTAAGTTGACAAAATATCTCATTTCTGGCAGTGTGTTTTACATGGATGACACACTTTTCAAACAAAATTTGAACTGCGATTTTCATTTGTCCAAATTAACGTCCCATTTTTTGCAAAATGCAGTGACCGCAGTTGCAGTCATTTTGAGATATACAGTATATACAGCATGGCTAAAGAATGCTAGGCGGTGCTTGAAATGAAAATATGCACAAATGAATTATAAATGGGATGCACAACCTAAATCCCATAAAAATATTGTACTATACCTGAAAGTTATACAGATATATTTAATTGAGATAAACATTATTGTTAACAGATATCATGTGATTATTTTTCACAAGCATACATACATAACAGTTACTGCAATTATAAATACCATCATTATAAAATATCAAAATTGAATGCACAATATTCCATTCATACATGCTACACTGATTCAGTTTCAAGTTTCTATTTACTTTTTTTATTCTATCTATAACACCATATAACTACAATTACAGAGGAATGTTTCACTTTGTTCTACAGAGTTAACAATCAGTATTCTTAAGAAATTGCCCAAAGATGTTCTACAGTTTAATCTTTACTTCCATCATTAAAAAAAAATGACACAAACATTTACATTTCACTTTAAGAGTTTAACAACTGCCCCGTCTTGAAACTGATTAAAATTCTGTTTTGGAGGGTGGGGATAGCAGGAGAGGGGGAAGGGGCAGGTACAAAATATTTGTATTTTTGTTAACCAAGCTCTCTAAAATGTTCATGATTTCCATGTATTTTCTCTTGTCACTTATATCTAGCACATTAATGACAGCTATCCGTATTTATATTCTCTGCGGGTCACCTTCTGCAGTTTGTCCGGGCATTGTAGGTGGTTTGGTCTCCTGCACCTTGTGCCACGGTGTTTCCTTGTACACGAACCAGAGGTTGCCAACCCATACTGCCATGTTGAGAAAACCGAACATCTGAAATAATCATAAGGGGAATGATATAGTAAAACAAAGGCAGTACTTTATATTTGAATATTTTCGCATTATATATAAATTACAAAATTAATATTCCACTTATTTTCATATTTAACAACATCTAGTTTCCTAATTCTGCATTTTCAGACTAAACAGTTATTGCTCCTTTATGTAAAGCAGCATTTTGTGAGATAAAATTGTTTATTGTTTAAATGAATCATTCAAATTGCATGATAGCAGAGAACATATATTATGCTCGGAACTAAAATGCCACAAATAATGTTTCTGAAAATAGATCTTGGTTCCTGCATAGGTATCCCAAGCAGCATGTCTTTAAAATACTGTAATTTGCATTAATTTAGAAATGTGTCTGTGACCATGAGTTGCAATTAAGTTTATATCTGGCCCAGTTAGCTCAGATGGTAGATCATCTAACTATCAATGTAAAAGTTGCGAGTTCCAATCACCGTACAGTCAAAGTCTCAGTGATGATTGATGTTTGACATTGTCTCTCATTATCACTCATTTTTCACTGCTGATTTAAGTAGAAAAGTTTTCAGTTACTTGCCGAGATGGGCATTAATCTTTCAAGATCCAAAAACAAGAGATTAAATTAACTGATCGTCTGCTAGCCCTTGACAGCATAAAAAAATGCTAAATATTCAATCAAACAAACATCATTCAAGGTGATAAATTAAATAGCACATGTTTGTGAATATGGCCATCACTTACAGAATATCATGATTATGAAAAACTGTGAGATAGATTTGGCACAATATAAATACTAACATTAGCTATCATTAGCTATTGACCGACATGCATACCTCTCAATGGCAATAAAATGACGCTAATTATTCAATCAATTAATCAGGCTGGAAAAGTTTTCATGGGTGACCTTCATCAGGCACGGTGAACAACACTCACTACAGACGGATTAGGACTGGCAAAGTGGGTGGTCTGAATGTCACTCGTCAAATATACAATAACAAAATTACAAAGTACCAAAAATAGTTCAAGGTTTGCTGCATTAAATATCTTTATATAACTTAATTAGAATAATCGGTGATGTGGAACTTTTTCACGAAGTCCTTCCGTTTTTGAAAATTGTGACTTTTTATAGAACATCGTTCTGTTTTACAAAGCTTGTAATGCAACTACTAAACCTAGGCAAATTTGTCCAGGTAAAAATCACTTACTATAGACGCATTGAGGCTGCCAAAGTTGGCAGTCTGGACCTGTTTACACATTCCTCCAGAACAATCTGGTACATGATCAAAGTAGCCACAAGTGCTAAGGTCAGTGTAGTATTTCAGATCAGTGACACCCTGCGCCCAGGCCGATGAGCAGATCAACCACAGCACCACAATCACAGCTGAGACCAGAAAATCCTGAAAAATGAAATACATATATACATGGTCATTTAGACATAATTTGTGATGACTTGTTCATTTTTTTTTTCAATTTTTTTTTTAATGGGGTTAAACGCTATTTTCTACACGTTTCAGGTTATATAATTATGGCATATCCAGTTATACTGGTGGAGGAAGACCGCCGACTTACTCATACTGAGTAGAACCACATCCTTCCGCAAGTAACTGTAAACTTTCTCACAAAGTTTTTGGAGCAAGCAGGACTCAAACCTACGACCTTAGTGGTGAGAGGTAAGATTGACTTGTTCAGTAAAATATACTTTATGCTTACAATCCACCAACTCTTATGGTAGTAAAACTAACTTTTATACCACATGTCAAACATGAACACACCCACACACTCTGAATATTTTTCATTTCATTGAAAATAAATCCAGTTACAGTTGAATCTTCCCACCAAGTCATGTTTAAATTAGATGTAGGTGAAGTTCTCTGGACAAGACTTTTAATTGTAAAAATGCAAAGGGCCGTTACTTCATTAAAAACCATCAAATTTGTATGTAAAAGAAACATGCACAACTTGACCTCACACTGATCCTTTTCAGAAAGTGTCGGCTAAATTCGACCACAGATGTAAGGGGAGTTCTTCGGACAAGGTTTTGTTAAAGACGGACAGACGAACATACAGCATGACTGTCAAGATATAAACTTAAGATCTGTGTAAAGGATCAAATAACAACAAGAGGACGCTCTACTGACTCATAGTGGCCATAGCACTTTTTGAAATTCTCCTATGCAATAGAAATATCAGGGCAGGGTCATTTTAAACCCAAGGGACACGATTTGAACTAATATAACAAAACTATAGTTGGTCATCATTACTAACTAAACATTTTGAAAATCTGTTGGGCCGTTTTTGAGAAGAAGGTTTTTTAAGTTTTGGACTAGTTTTAGTAACAGTGGCCATCTTGAATTTAAGATAGAGAAAAAAAATCTTCTGTATAATCTCCAATGCAATAGAAACATCCATGTGAAGTTTCAATTTAATTGGCCTAGTGGTTTCAGAATAAATGGAAAAAAAGAAGAGAATATTCTGTTTTCCCATAGTATCCCTATGTAAAATTCTAAGTCCCCTTAAAGGACCCCTATAAATTTTAGCCATTAAACTATTATCTGCATTCAAACCTATACACATAGGGATAATTTATATGAAATATGTGCAATTCTGACATATCGGTTCTTAAGAAAACGATTTTAGTAATTCCCAATTTGTACCCTTTTGGGGCCCCTCGTGACCCCTTAAGACATAGGAACCCAGTCATTTTTACAAATCTTAACCTCCTTTACCTAACAATGCTTTAGTGAAGATATAGGCAAAATTATTTCCATTTAAAAAAATAAAATAAAAAAAATATTATATTGACATGTGTCCCCTAATTGAACTCTCAGGGCAAGGTCATTTTTAACCCTAGGGACACGATTTGAACAAATCTAACAGAACTATAGTTGGTTATCATTACTACATAAACATTTTGAAAATCTGTTAAGCTGTTCATGAGAAGAAGATGTTTTAAGTTTTGGACTATTTTTAGTAAAGGCGGTCATCTTGAATTTCAGATCGAAAAAAAAAATATTCTGGATAGTCTCCTATGCAATAGAAACACCCATGTAAAGTTTCAGTTTAATTGGCCTAGTGGTTTAAGAACAGATGAAAGAAAAAGAGAATTTTCTGTTTTCCCATAGTATCCCTATGTAAAATTCTAAGTCCCCTTACAGGGCCCCTATAAATTTTAGCCCCTAAATTCTTATCTGCAATCAAACCCCTACACAAAAGGATAATTTATGCAAAATATGAACAAATCTGACACACCGGTTCTTAAGAAAACAAATTTAGTAATTCCCAATTTTTACCCTTTTGGGGCCCCTCCTGAACCCTTAAGACAGTGGAACCCAGTAATTTTTACAAATCTGAACCTACTTCACCAAACAATGCTTCTGTGAAGATATAGGCAAAATCATTTCCATTTTAAAAAAAAAAAATAAAAAAATATTATGACATGTGTCCCCTAATTGAACCCTCGGGCCGGGGTCATATTAAACCCTAGGGACACCATTTGAACAAATCTAACAAAACTATAGTTGGTCATCATTACTACATAAACATTTTGAAAATTTGTTGGGCCGTTCATGAGAAGAAGATTTTTAAAGTTTTGGACTATTTTTAGTAACGGCCGCCATCTTGAATTTCAGATCGAAAAAAAAAATCTTCTGTATAGTCTACTATGCAATAGAAACACCCATGTGAAGTTTCAGTTTAATTGGCCTAGTGGTTTCAGAGAAAGTGCTGCTAACAGACGACAGATGACAGACGACAGACGACAGACAACAGACGACGGACGACAGACAACGCGCCATCGCATAACCACTTCTAGCCTTTGGCCAGTAGAGCTAAAAATGACAACCAAATAATATATCGTCGCCCTCTTTTGATTTGGTCATCGCTCATGATCTACTTGCTATTTAGTCTTGTTTAGAACAAACTGTTATAAACGTTACACCATGGTGGTTCTAAAGATAGTTTAATTGATTGATTCATGCCAGTATTAAACATGAATATGATTTTTGCTTTCTTTTTTATAAATTTATACATATCTAAGTGTATCTTACATCACAAGACCATTCAGTCAGAGTCAGGCAGCATAATAGGTGTGAATAACCAACTTTGACTTTTTCAAGGTAAATTACATCTGTGTATATCGCAGTTTCATTCTGTGGACCCCAAGAGCATCATGTCATAATGTACTTCTGTATATAAGCGGGAAGAAGGGTGATAGTCCAATAGGTGTGCAGGTGTATTTCTGTTAAAATACACACTGGCACTATTCAGCATAACTGTTCTTCACCACATCATTCACTTTACTACACATGTTTTATACAATAAATACTTTTTTATACAACAGGTTTGAATCAAGAAGAAATCCAGTCGCGACCCAAAATATACTTGGTAGGAATATGTGGTAAATTATTTTAAATGAATTATTTTCCATTACTCAGAACAAAACATTTGACTTGCAGAATATTTTGACCATATCACACAAGTCTTCATCAGCTTTGTGCTAGGTCATTTATGCATAGTATCACATGACATAGGAAGATCATGTGATACAAGGAGAGCATTGTACACTGTGATCTTCCTATGTCACCCAATACTATGCATGAATGATCCAGTACAAATCCAGAATAGGAAAGCAACCATTATTGTTGTAACTTAGTGGGTGGTATATACTGGAATGTGAACTTCAAAGGAAATCTGGAAAAAGAGTCATACACAGATGATGGAGGGGAAGGGGGGGGGGGGGGGGAGTTGCTACATACATCCAGCGTATTCTGGACATTCCTCTTTGATTTGAACCTTAGTAGAATGGTTTTGACTGTAACTGGTCGAGCGGTCTATGGCACTGTCATCTAATAACCACTAACTTCTTACCATTGAGGTTGTGGGTTCGAGCCCAGTCCTGCTCAGTCAACAATTTTTTTTTTAGAAAGTTTGCAAGTTACATGGGGAAAGACAGTGGTTCTTCTCAGATATATTCTGATGTCTTCCTCCACTAACTGGATATGCCATATATATAACCTGTCATTCTGATGTTTTCTTCCACCAACTGGATATGCCATATAGATAACCTGTCATTCTGATGTCTTCCTCCACCAACTGAATATGCCATATATATAACCTGTCATTCTGATGTCTTTTCCACCAACTGGATATGCCATATAGATAACCTATCATTCTGATGTCTTCCTCCACCAACTGGATATTCCATATAGATAACCTGTCATTCTGATGTCTTTCTCCACAAACTGCTGGACCAAATTAGCTCAGTTGGTTATGCGTCTAACTATTAATCCAGGGGTTCGAATCCACGCCTGGCAACAGTCTCCATGGTAACTTTTAAAAACATTGTGTCTCATTATCATTTGTCTCTCACCGTTGATTCAAGTGGGAAAGTTATCAGTCACTTGCGGAGATGGGGTGTGCTTGAGTACTGGTTATCCTTTCAGGATCCCAGGAGACAGTGGGTAGGTTAACTGACCGTCTGTAAGTCCTCGATGGCATAAAAATGATGCTAAATATTCAATCAATCAATTTATCCTCCACAAACTGGATATGCCATTTAGATAACATGTCATGTGTTGAAAACTTTTATGGCTTTAAAATCCATTAAAAATAAATTAATAATAATGACAGTTTTTAAATCCCCAAAACAAAACGCTGTTCTATCTGCTTTTTTCTCTGATTTAATTTTGATACAATTACTTGTATTTATCAGAAACTGCTACAGATTTGACAGTGATGTCATGTCATTAAATAGAATGGTGCTATCTATCTAGTAAATATCACTTAAACAGGAATATATTCCCATAAGACATGGTTACACCATAATAGATTAATTCCTAGATTTTTATTTAAAAATTTGATTCAAAATATGGACAGGGAGTGCAATTTTATTTTTTTATCTTTAATTTTTAAGATATTTAAATGGAAATGTCGCATTAAGATTGGTAGAGCTAGTCTAGCTTGTAAATATTCTAAAGAATATAGAACCAGTCAAGCTTGTGAATATACTAAAGAAATATAGAACCAGTCAAGCTTGTAAATATACAAGGGAAATATGGAACCATTCCAGCTTGAAAATATACTAAAGAATATAGAACCAGTCAAGCTTGTAAATATATTAGAGAAATATAGAACCATGAGTCAAGCTTGTAAATATACTAGGGAAATATGGAACCATTCTAGCTTGAAAATATACTAAAGAAATATAGAACCAGTCTAGCTTGTAAATATATTAGAGAAATATAGAACCAGTCTAGCTTGCAAATATACTAGAGAAATATAGAACCAGTCTACAGACCGTAATCCGTTCAAGTACACCAAAAATGCATTTCAACTGCGTTCGTTTTGTGTGGCAAACGCGTTTGTTTTGCGTTTGAAATGCGTTTTATTTTCGTTAATGGTTTGCATTTTTTTATGATAAACGTTAGAGAAAATACGAAAATGCAGTTCAAAACGATAGTGAACATATTTTAGCCTGTGTTTGAGTTCGAATCGTTTACCGTGTATCTTTTACCATTTAACGTTTACACGATATGTTAACCAATCGCATCATCTCTGGTTGTCCAATTGTAACACCGCAGTAGAATAAATAATAAGAACTAGATATTTAAAGAAATTGCCGGGTTTTATATGATAATATAGTAATTTAATAAATTAAAATAATATTGATTAAAATCTTTCTGAAATATTGATTAAAATCATTCTGAAATATTGCTAACTAAGCCACCCTATGTTAGATATGGTCTACCATATAGTTGATGATTTGTAGCGTGACAGCAGATTAATATGTTACATAAAACACAATCATTGAAATTTAATACACATGGTACGAGGCATGTCAATTACATCAGATAAACACGTTACGGTCACGTAATCATTAGATTGGCCAAACATTGCCAGACTGGTTTACACTAACGTTAATATTACGGTATCGAAAAAGTATATAGTAAATAAATGTGAACCGTGTTTTTTTATATCTGCAGTGGTGTATAATCTGCTATTATATGCAAGAAACAGAGTATAGACGCCTCAGCAAGTATTTATTTTATTTACAGGAATAATGCATTATTTACAGGTATTTTTCCAATTTTAATTCCACTTATGAATTTCGATAGATTGTCATGTTAAAAAATTATAACAATTCATTAAACAAAATAATTTATATAATCCGCAAAGATAAAAATATTTACAAATACACATGCCTTAATTTATGTAGCGAGCGCACACACTGTCTATTACTCCGACACAATTTATTTTTGACCTCGTGGCAATGTGCAATGTCGTCACTCTGACAGTTTCTTGCATCATTTAAAGTCGCGTTCTATTTCACTATGGTAAATGCATGGGGGAGGCGGAGATAATTCCATAAAAAAGATGCCTTTAAGGGTAAAAGTTGTATGTCTTGTGGCATGGCTTCTAAAATCGCTGGTACATGTACTTCCGTCTGACGCTTTCAAGGACTTTTATGTACATTACACCGATAGAATTCCTCTGATATCCTTTTATCAAAAATTTCCAAGATACCCACTTAGTGAATAAAATGTTTGTTTCACTGGTGACGTCATCGGACATTGGCACAAGGTGATGGTGAAAGGGACAGCATGTTCATTCTGTACACAAATTTAGGTATGTGTAGTTATTAATAACTCTATCAGCTTAATAGAAATCTTTTTTAACAAATGCCTATATTGAAAACAAACATTTTGGAAGACACCCAGTAACAAACAAACACCAACCCTTTACGTGTTTGTTATATATATATATGTGAACTATTTTTATATACAATTTTGGAAAAGCCCTAAGGGTTTTTGGTGTAACAAACAGATTTTCTAAAATTGCGTGAAAACATTTTCTGATTGGCAATCATATAACAGAACAGCAACATACATAGTTTTTCTGATAATTAAATCAGTTAATTGGGGTACATGTAGTTGTGTAAGCAGGTATGCGTCATCTGATTGTTTTATCACACTTTTACAAGTAAAGAAACGATGCCCGAGGCAATGTTTTTCACGTATAATTCGGGATTAAAACTTTTAACAAAGAAATTGAATTAAAGTTACAGGTATAGCAATTTAAATATTTTAAATGACAAAGAGAGCAATCATTTCGTTTAATTATTTATTTTATTGTCAATATAACTACGACAATATTAGAGGATATCCGAATCTTTATTATTTGATGCGTTTAAGTTTGCATTATCGTTTTGTATCGTTCGCCCTATTGCGTCCGTGTATCGTTTCGTTTATCGTTTCGTTTCGTTTATCGTTTCATTTATCGTTTCGTTTCGTTTGCATTTTTTGTCCGTTTGTATATTGTTTAAAACGCGTTTGATATTCGTTTAGTTTGCGTCCGTTTGGTGTACTTGAACAGATTACAGTATGTAGCTTGCAAATAAACTAGAAACATATAGAACCAGTCTAGTTTGTAAATATACTAGAAAAATATAGAACCAGTCTAGCTTGTAAATATACTAGAAAAATATAGAACCAGTCTAGCTTGTAAATAAATTTATATTAGAGAACTGTAACTCACGATGATGACAATTTTTGTGTGTTTCCTGTACAATTCATCGCAGAAGATGTAGAGAACGAGTGCTGCCAGGCAGTACAGGAAGACCATTACTCCAACAAAAACGAAGAACTGAGATGACGACTTGGCACCTTGGAACAGGTTTGGGGCAGTCCTGTTACAAATATCACCAGCAATTCCGACATCCTCAAGTCTGTGAATATAATAAGCATATTTGTAGCAGGCTCCACTTATTCAATGATTTTTCACCCTTATTTATTTATTTCATTCTGATTCATTAGTGGAAAATCTAGGTTGGCATTGTATGAGGCTATGTAAAAGAGACAGTTACCTACATCAAAGCATTTTCATAGATCAGGAAAAAGAGAGATAATAATGTATATAGTACAATCGTAATTTCCATTTAATTCTTAAATTTTGTAATCAAATCAAATCAAGCAAAATTAAACTTATAAATGTTTGCAGTCTATATCTCTTCTAATCCAGCAGATATACTGAACGGAAAAGCTAACCTTCAAATTTATATTTCTAATATCTTTGTTAAAATATTGCATAACGTTATTAAATATATGTATATGACATTGAGAGACAATATATAATGGTTTTACAAAGCTTATATGTTCTTTCTTATTTAAGTCCAAATTTCAAGGAAATGGTTTGATATCTTTTGAGAAAATACATAAAATGTCAGGTGGCGGGTTAACTGTTCTGTTCAGTATAAGTCAGGTGGCGGTTAGCTGTTCTGTTTAGTATATGTCAGGTGGCGGGTTAGCTGTTCTGTTTAGTATATGTCAGGTGGCGGGTTAGCTGTTCTGTTCAGTATATGTCAGGTGGCAGGTTAGCTGTTTTGTTCAGTATAAGTCAGGAGACGGGTAAGCTGTTCTGTTCAGTATAAGTCATGTTGCAGGTTAGCTGTTTTGTTCAGTATATGTCAGGTGGCGGTTAGCTGTTCTGTTCAGTATATGTCAGGTGGCGGGTTAGCTGTTCTGTTCAGTATATGTCAGGTGGCGGGTTAGCTGTTCTGTTCAGTATAAGTCAGGTGGTGGTTAGCTGTTCTGTTCAGTATATGTCAGGTGGCGAGTTAGCTGTTCTGTTCAGTATATGTCAGGTGGCGGGTTTGATGTTCTGTTCAGTATATGTCAGGTGGCGGGTTAGCTGTTCTGTTCAGTATTTTTTTAGGTGGCGGGTTAGCTGTTCTGTTCAGTATATAGAACAAGTTTCCTCTTTACATTTGTGTGCAACTCTTCCATGAATTTGAAATGGCCGTAATATAACCATAATTAGGGGCTCACAGTACCTTGTTACCAAGTTGTGGCTAGTATGTATGGACCTTAAAGGGTACCGCATGTCAGAATATAAATGGCCATTTATCGTTAAATTGACATGTAACTAACACAAAAATCAACAAATTTTAATTGAACGAAATTTATCAAGTGAGAAAAACGATATTAGATATCATGATTTCAAGCGTTTCCTATATATCATGGGCGCCGCCATTTTAAAGCTCTTTTATGTTGGAGGTTTTCGGTGACGTCATAACTGCACTTCCGTTCTAGTTTTCGCGAAAATTTATTGTGTCGTTAGTGACTGCTCTCTACTGATACTCTTTTGTTTATACACTAATTCACGTAAACAATTGATAGATAGATATACAGTACATTAGTGAACATCGAAGGAAGACAATTAAACGCGAAAAATATTCTGAATTGAAGGACTTAACCATAAATATTGTTTTCTTCAGCGGAATAAGTGAGTGGAGTAATGCGATATGTTTTGTGGGCAGCGTTGTTTTTAGTTTTCCTAATATGTGATTTCACATTGCCTCAGTGTCAAGCTTCTGGTGACATCACGCGCAAAACGCCTTTATACTTTGGGGTAGGACTTAAGATTGTAGAATGAAGCGTAACAATGCCTTGGCGTACTACTACCCAAGGATACAATTTCTGATGATTTCAGTACGAAGATGACCATATGCGACATACATATAAACTTAGTGTATATTATCCAGTGGGAAGCACTTAAAAATGTGCTAATAACATATAGCTCAGCTGATTTCTGAAATTTAATTTGTAGTTTTATATACTCTTCCAAAATATTGCGAAATTGATATAGCAAACTTTCACAATATTATAATTGCAGGCTGTTTAAACAGGTGTGATAATCCAATTAACAATAAAAACAAGAGGTTAATGCCAAAACATAAGGTGTGAAAACGACATGGTATCTAAAAGTTAAATATTAAAATACAAATTAGGGCCAATTAATTGTGACAGGCCCGATTAGCTCAGTCAGTCACGTGTCTAACTATCAATCCTGGTGTCTCGAGTTCGAATCCCCACCCGGCGCACCTGACATACAACATTGTGTCTTAAAATCATTTGTCTCTCACTGCTGATTCGAGTGGAAAATTATCAGTTACTTTCGTTGTTGGGTGTGCTCGAGTACTGGTTAACTTTTGCAGGAAACAGTGGTTAGGTTAACTGAACATCTGTACAGTAAACCCTCGATGACAAAAAATGATGCTAAATTACAGTCAACCATTAATTGTTCATAAACTCATTTTATTAATTTTATAATCAATAGGCAATTTAATTCATTGATATATGGCTTTTTCACAGTCAACTAGGTCATTATTCTTGAATAGACATTTGAACTACCTCTACTTCGCAATGAAAAAAGATAAAGTAAAACCTTTGTTCCTTTATTTATTCATTAATACGTGAAAAGTTTTTTTTACTGTTAAAATAGTGTTCTGGTATACAGTTTATGAAAAATATTCATAAAACATAATTTTTTTACTTGTAAGTTTGCATTGATATTGAAACCCTAATTAACTGAAAATGTTTAAATTAGTAATAAGGCATAATACTATGTGATATAACATCCTGTCATAAACCCTTGGGTCATTAAACCTGGGGTGATCACGCTTATTAGGGTACAATATGCACACTGTGGCAGGGTATTTCTCATTACCACATGGTGTGAATGTGGTATTGGTGAATTATGAAAGCTCAGCAGGGTGCCAGTAGCTGGACAGTAACATACACTTTGTGCAATATGCCTGTAGACATTATGTTCCTTATGACACTCCCAATAAAGAAACACATTCATATATGTTCAGAGAACTGGTAGAATAGATAATCATCATATATCAAATTGGGTAGTAACACCATTTGAATAACCAAAAGACAGTGCCAGTTATGTAAAACAACACAAAAAACCCCCAACTCATTCATGCTTCATCTAAATTTACTAAAAAGGATATGAAATCAAAATTTTATCAGCCATTTCTCAGTACGCAACAATGGCCGCACCAGCTAAACACGATAAGAAAAGAGATATAATAGTATTTCTTATTCTCTCTTAGACAGGTGAATATATGTAACAAAACATTTTCCCTTAAATTCCATTCCTGGTCTAATTAGTGTTTTTTTGTTGTTTTTTTTTTGATAATGTATTGACTGAGTAGCAAACAGTATATACCCTGATAGTACAGCATGAATGTGCAGGCTCGCCTGGATCTACATCAACACTGACGGCAATAATTACTTTTTTTATCAAGCTAAGGGTAATTTTACTATTTTGAAAAATTCAATCATCAATGTCAGGCTACATGATAAGATGTCAGAGTTGTGATTGATGGGTTTCGGGTTTGATCTCTGGTCGATGATCGGTGAGACTGTTTAACAGTTATCATCTTTTTGGGTGAAAACTTCATAAGACATTGCTGTGACATCTCTGTATTATTTCTGTGATACATTCTAAATCTTCTAAATTTCCAATAGTGTGAAATTGCATCTGCAGCACGTATTTTCGTCAGACGAAAGCATCATTACACAGTTTTCGCAGCTACAAAATCTGTCACATGTGTGAACAACCTCACTATTTCTCTCGTCTTCTAATTCATTTAACTCTGCTTCTGAAAATTCTGGTTCAAAGTTGTAGGCCACAAGTCCTTCTCCGTTACTTAAATCCATTTTATTATTCTTGCGAGTACTTTTGCCGGTGACTATAATTGCACGTTTCTACATCTGCTGTAGCGTATAAATCAATTATGTTTTAAACCGGAAGTGCAGTTATGACGTCACGCAGGTATCCAATATGGCGACTTCCATCATAAAGTCGATGTGCGAAAATGATCGTTACAAAACGAGCTGATATATCTTTATGGACTCGAATTTATGCATAATAATACTATTAATAGAAAGCTGAACTCATAGCTATTCGTATTATCCTGTTTTATACACAGGGTTGCGTTCCCCTTTAAAGACAATATTGTCTGAACTTAAACTGGATTCACATGTGTTCTATTCCCATAAAACTCATTTAAGATACATATAATTTTGTGAAGATGAGTTAGACATATTGTGGCCTTATACATATAACTCACATAGTGGAGATATCATGGTAGTTATACGTATCTTATATATCTCATATATGTCCCATATAAAACTCATATAAGGTGCATATAAGTTACTATATGTTAGTGACTTTAGATTCCATAAGGTAGGCCGCAACTGAATGAAAACTTATGTAAATAGGTAGGTTTATATATATACTTCTACTCTTTCTCCATACAGCTGACTTTTGTATTCACAAAGCACATGTGAGATATGTCCAATAACCACTAAATGTTTACAAAAAATACAAGACCTCAGGGATTAAACCCATGACCTTTCTCATGTGAGGCAGATAGTGTACCACTAGTCACTGCTGCAGTCAACCGGTATTATTAAAGTGAATAACAACCTAAGTGTTGCGCAATCATTATTGCTCTTTCCCTTCAGTAAATTCTGAGGCTTGGATTTAAGAATGTCTTGGTTAAAGTGAACTTACACAAATGGATATGACGATGATAAATGGAAATCATTTGTTGATGTTGTGTTTCCTTCTTTGCACGATGCTTGAAAACTGATGCTCAATGTCACACCCGTCATTGTACCAAAGGCCAAGATTGACAGAATCTGAAATGTAATTAAAGAAATGATGGAATATATAGTATATTATTCTCACCTGCGTATCAGAGTATTGCAGTCCTATACGTTATATATATTTTATACTTATAGTCATCTACACACAACAAAATATTTAATTATTTGTTGCTGTCCCAATACATAGGGTAAATATGGTATTAATCAAATATATAGACTTTTTTAGAAAAAAAAGATCGAAAACCATTATCAACCAAAAATTAAGCTGAAAAAGGGTCATAACTCCTGTAAAATCTGATTGATTGACAAATACCTGAATTTTGTAATTAAACAGGTACATGCCAAATATTAATTAAACAATATTAGGCCATTATAAATTAATTTCTAGATTATCATCAAATTTTTTCCTAAAAACGGGGAAGGCGGGAGGATTTTATTTTTTATATTTTTATTTTTAACATTTTTTATGTTTTTTTGTTTAGTTTTTTTAATTTTATATAATGTATATTGTTTATTAAATGTATAAAAATGTGATGTTCTTGTAGAAGACTATATTAAAATTGGAAAAAAAGATATTATTTGTCACTGGGAATGGGACCGAATGAAGGCCCCAAAATTGGGCAAAGGGGAGTCTTGAACACTTACCGGTAATGCCCCTTTACCATTCTTTGAACAGTTGGGTGAGGACACCTCATAACAAGAGTTGTCAGAAGACAACAAAGCTTGCCCCTGGGTGTCTAAATCCAAAATGGACCATAACTGTGCCAAAATGCAATCCAGAGTTATGGTTCCTTGTCTGTGTGTGTTCCACTGATGATGGTGAACACACATGCAAAGTTTCATTCACATCCAATGAGTGGTTGCATAGATATCTTAAACTTAAATGCAAAAGTTTAACCTGGGTGTCTACAGACGACGACGCCGACAACGCCGCCGGGGTCATGGCAATAGCTCCTTGGACTTTGTCCCAACTATTTATAGTATTTGTTTACTATTTATACAAGTAATGTAACTTGTACAGTTTTGTATTCATGGAATTCTAGGTCTTCATCTTCATGGCTGATGCAGTTTGTTGCTGTTTTACTTCAAAATTTAAATAATAGATGTAGTCTGCATTTTGTGGCACTTACAACGTAATCAATGTACCTGCATTCTCCATTGTCAGACATATTCTTAAGTGTTTCCGGAATTTCTGACAAGAAACAACAGAAGAAATGTTTTATTTTTGATAAATTGAGCTGTTTCTTAATTTGAAATTGAATTTACTGGTGGTAATTGATAGGTATATGAGTATTATTTTGTGAGCGCATAATGCAGTCTCAACAGATTGACTGACTGACTGACTGACTGACTGACTGACTGACTGACTGAGTGAGTGAGTGAGTGAGAGAGAGAGAGAGAGAGAGAGAGAGTGAGTGAGTGAGTGAGTGAGTGAGTGAGTGAGTGATATAGTCAGCAGAGCAAAGTATAGTTAAGTGAAGGTGAATGGAGTGACTATGACTGGTCACCTGTCATTTCTATCCTGTATGCATAGACCAAAATGTCATGTAATAAAGATTCAGCTAGAAACCATTAAAATCGCAGTTATCTCTGACACAATGGCTGACAAATAATAGATTATTACAAAACAGAAAGATATTCTCGGAGGACCAGTTGTCATTATAATGCAAGATGATATACACAAATCAATAACAAGTAAAATATTAGAATCCTTGTTCATGTATTAGAAGATGTAACTTTCTAATGTAGAAAGAAATATTTAAAGAACAAATTTACAATGATATCATTGGTTGACACATTTATAATAGATACGTTGTTGAATACTATACAAAGATTGATACTGAGGATGAGGATATGTAATATTATGCAACCTTGTGTAACTTTAGGATAACTGTTAAAAAAGTAAACCATGCTCACGACTGAATATTGCAGCTAATAGCCAAACTTTTTTTATTGACTTTCAAACTAAGAGCTGAGTTTTATGTTTGCATGATATCTGTAAATCTTTGTTTAAAATGACAATACAAACTCAAAGCCTGGCAAAAATAACAACACCAAGAACTGGTTCTACCCAGGAAACGGACTCAAGAGCAGTTCATATAAGCTCTGAGCTTTCATCGCAATCGAGCTAAAATAAATTAGTATAAAATAAACTAATACTGTACATCGAGTGTAGTCTATATATGTCAGTACATACAGAAATAGCACCGTACATCGAGTGTAGTCTATATATGTCAGTACATACAGAAATAGCACCGTGCATCGAGTGTAGTCTATATATGTCAGTACATACAGAAATAGCACCGTACATCGAGTGTAGTCTATATATGTCAGTACATACAGAAAGAACACCGTACATCGAGTGTAGTCTATATGTGTCAGTTACATACAGAAATAACACCGTACATCGAGTGTAGTCTATATATGTCAGTACATACAGAAATAACACCGTACATTGAGTGTAGTCTATATATGTCAGTACATACAAGAATAACACCGTACATCGAGTGTAGTCTATATATGTCAGTTACATACAGAAATAACACCGTACATCGAGTGTAGTCTATATATGTCAGTACATACAGAAATAACACCGTACATTGAGTGTAGTCTATATATGTCAGTTACATACAGAAATAACACCGTACATTGAGTGTAGTCTATATATGTCAGTTACATACAGAAATAACACTGTACATTGAGTGTAGTCTATATATGTCAGTACATACAGAAATAACACCGTACATCGAGTGTAGTCTATATATGTCAGTACATACAGAAATAACACCGTACATCCAGTGTAGTCTATATATGTCAGTACATACAGAAATAACACCGTACATCCAGTGTAGACTATATATGTCAGTACATACAGCAATTACACCGTACATTGAGTGTAGTCTATATATATGTCAGTTACATACAGAAATAACACCGTACATTGAGTGCAGTCTATATATGTCAGTACATACAGAAATAACACCATACATCGAGTGTAGTCTATATATGTCAGTACATACAGAAATAACACCGTACATTGAGTGTAGTCTATTTATGTCAGTACATACAGAAATAACACCGTACATTGAGTGTAGTCTATATATGTCAGTTACATACAGAAATAACACCGTACACTGAGTGTAGTCTATATATGCCAGTACATATGGAAATAACCCCGAACTTTCAGTGTAGTATATATATGTCAGTACATACAGAAACTAGAGCTATTACTGAAGGTGATGAATACCCCGAACGCCGCCATGACAGAAAATGGTTTACCATTGTATGAAGTTTTATTAAATTATATCCAATAGGTTTAAAGTTATGCTCCAGACAAGGGAAATATATCAAAGGGCAATAACTCTGTAATTAGCAAGAATTGAGTTATGTTTCTTGTACACTGCACTTCCTCTCATTATATTCTACCATTGTATGAAGCTTGATGAAATTCCATCCGGTACTTTTCAAGTTATGCTCCGGACAAGGGAAATATATCAAAGGGCAATAACTCTGTTATTAGCAAGAATAGAGTTATGTTTCCTGTACACTGCAATTCCTGTCATTATATTCTACCATTGTTTGAAGTTTGATGAAATTCCATCCAGTACTTTAAAAGTAATGCTCTGGACAAGGGAAATATATCTAAGGGCAATAACTCTGTAATTAGCAAGAATAGAGTTATGTTTCTTGTACAATGCACTTCCTCTCATTATATTCTACCATTGTATGATGTTTGATGAAATTCCATCCAGTACTTTTCAAGTGATGCTCCGGACAGACCGACTGACAGACTGACAGACCGACAGACCGTATAACACCGTACACTGAGTGTAGTCTATATATGTTAGTACATACAGCAATAACAAGGTACATCGAGTGTAGTCTTTATATGTCAGTACATACAGAAATAACACCGTACATTGAGTGTAGTCTATATATGTCAGTAAACACAGAAATAACACCGTACATCGAGTGTAGTCTATATATGTCAGTTACATACAGAAATAACACCGTACATCGAGTGTAGTTTATATATGTCAGTACATACAGAAATAACACCGTACACTGAGTGTAGTCTATATATGTCAGTACATACAGAAATAACACCGTACACTGAGTCCGTACACTGAGTGTAGTCTATATATGTCAGTACATACAGAAATAACACCGTACACTGAGTGTAGTCTGTATATGTCAGTTACATACAGAAATAACACCGTACATCGAGTGTAGTCTATATATGTCAGTTACATACAGAAATAACACCGTACATCGAGTGTAGTCTATATATGTCAGTACATACAGAAATAACACCGTACATTGAGTGTAGTCTATATATGTCAGTTACATACAGAAATAACACCGTACACTGAGTGTAGTCTATATATGTCAGTACATACAGAAATAACACCGTACACTGAGTGTAGTCTATATATGTCAGTACATACAGAAATAACACCGTACATTGAGTGTAGTCTATATATGTCAGTTACATACAGAAATAACACCGTACATTGAGTGAAGTCTATATATGTCAGTTACATACAGAAATCACACCGTACATTGAGTGTAGTCTATATATGTCAGTACATACAGAAATAACACCGTACATCGAGTGTAGTCTATATATGTCAGTTACATACAGAAATAACACCGTACATCGAGTGTAGTCTATATATGTCAGTACATACAGAAATAACACCGTACATCGAGTGTAGTCTATATATGTCAGTTATATACAGAAATAACACCGTACACTGAGTGTAGTCTATATATATCAGTTACATACAGAAATAACACCGTACACTGAGTGTAGTCTATATATGTCAATATATGTCAGTACATACAGAAATAACACCGTACACTGAGTGTAGTCTATATATGTCAGTACATACACAAATAACACCGTACACTGAGTGTAGTCTATATATGTCAGTACATACAGAAATAACACCGTACACTGAATGTAGTCTATATATGTCAGTACATACAGACATAACACCGTACACTGAGTGTAGTCTATATATGTCAGTACATACAGAAATAACACCATACATCGAGTGTAGTCTATATATGTCAGTACATACAGATTAACACCGTACATCGAGTGTAGTCTATATATGTTAGTACATACAGAAATAACACCTTACATCGAGTGTAGTCTATATATGTCAGTACATACATAAATAACACCGAATATCGAGTGTAGTCTATATATGTCAGTAGTGTAGTCTATATATGTCAGTACATACAGAAATAACACCGTACACTGAGTGTAGTCTATATATGTCAGTACATACAGAAATAACACGGTACATCGAGTGTAGTCTATATATGTCAGTACATACAGAAATAACACAGTACACTGAGTGTAGTCCATATATGTCAGTACATACAGAAATAACACCGTACATCGAGTGTAGTCTATATATGTCAGTACATACAGAAATAACACCGTACATCGAGTGTAGTCTATATATGTCAGTACATACAGAAATAACACCGTATACTGAGTGTAGTCTATATATGTCAGTACATACAGAAATAACACCGTACATCGAGTGTAGTCTATATATGTCAGTTACATACAGAAATAACACCGTACATCGAGTGTAGTCTATATATGTCAGTACATACAGAAATAACACCGTACATCGAGTGTAGTCTATATATATCAGTACATACAGAAATAACACCGTACATCGAATGTAGTCTATATATGTCAGTTACATACAGAAATAACACCGTACATCGAGTGTAGTCTATATATGTCAGTACATACAAAAATAACACTGTACATCGAATGTAGTCTATATATGTCAGTTACATACAGAAATAACACCGTACATCGAGTGTAGTCTATATATGTCAGTACATACAGAAATAACACCGTACATTGAATGTAGTCTATATATGTCAGTTACATACAGAAATAACACCGTACATTGAGTGTAGTCTATATATGTCAGTTACATACAGAAATAACACCGTACATCGAGTGTAGTCTATATATGTCAGTTCATACAGAAATAACACCGTATACTGAGTGTAGTCTATATATGTTAGTACATACAGAAATAACACGGTACATCGAGTGTAGTCTATATATGTCAGTACATACAGAAATAACACCGTATACTGAATGTAGTCGATATATGTCAGTACATACAGAAATAACATGGTACATCGAGTGTAGTCTATATATGTCAGTTACATACAGAAATAACACCGTACATCGAGTGTAGTCTATATATGTCAGTACATACAGAAATAACACCGTACACTGAGTGTAGTCTATATATGTCAGTACATACAGAAATAACACTGTACATTGAATGTAGTCTATATATGTCACTTACATACAGAAATAACACTGTACATTGAATGTAGTCTATATATGTCAGTACATACAGAAATAACACCGTACATTGAGTGTAGTCTATATATGTCAGTTACATACAGAAATAACACCATACACTGAGTGTAGTCTATATATGTCAGTACATACAGAAATAACACCGTACACTGAGTGTAGTCTATATATGTCAATCACCGTACATTGAGTGTAGTCTATATATGTCAGTTACATACAGAAATAACACGGTACATCGAGTGTAGTCTATATATGTCAGTACATACAGAAATAACACCGTACATTGAATGTAGTCTATATATGTCAGTTACATACAGAAATAACACTGTACATCGAATGTAGTCTATATATGTCAGTACATACAGAAATAACACCGTACACTGGGTGTAGTCTATATATGTCATTACATACAGAAATAACACCGTACACTGAATGTAGTCTATATATGTAAGTACATACAGAAATAATACCGTACATCGAGTGTAGTCTATATATGTCAGTACATACAGAAATAACACCACACATCGAGTGTAGTCTATATATGTCAGTACATACAGAAATAACACCGTATACTGAGTGTAGTCTATATATGTCAGTACATACAGAAATAACACGGTACATCGAGTGTAGTGTATATATGTCAGTACATACAGAAATAACACCGTACATCGAGTGTAGTCTATATATGTCAGTACATGGAGAAATAACACCGTACATCGAGTGTAGTCTGTATATGTCAGTTACATACAGAAATAACACCGTACATTGAGTGTAGTCTATATATGTCAGTACATACAGAAATAACACCGTACATTGAGTGTAGTCGTTATATGTCAGTACATACAGAAATAACACCATACATCGAGTGTAGTCTATATATGTCAGTACATACAGAAAAAACACCGTACATTGAATGTAGTCTATATATGTCAGTTACATACAGAAATAACACCGTACATCGAGTGTAGTCTATATATGTCAGTACATATAGAAATAACACCGTATATTGAATGTAGTCTATATATGTCAGTTACATACAGAAATAACACCGTACATCAAGTGTAGTCTATATATGTCAGTACATACAGAAATAACACCGTACATTGAGTGTAGTCTATATATGTCAGTACATACAGAAATAACACCGTACATTGAATGTAGTCTATATATGTCAGTTACATAGAGAAATAACACTGTACATTGAGTGTAGTCTATATATGTCAGTACATACAGAAATAACACCGTACATTGAATGTAGTCTATATATGTCAGTTACATACAGAAATAACACCGTACATCGAGTGTAGTCTATATATGTCAGTACATACAGAAATAACACTGTACATCGAATGTAGTCTATATATGTCAGTACATACAGAAATAACACCGTACATTGAGTGTAGTCTATATATGTCAGTACATACAGAAATAACACCATACATTGAGTGTAGTCTATATATGTCAGTTACATACATTGAGTGTAGTCTATATATATGTCAGTACATACAGAAATACCACCGTACATCGAGTGTAGTCTATATATGTCAGTTACATACAAGAATAACACCGTACATCGAGTGTAGTCTATATATGTCAGTAAATACAGAAATAACACCGTACATCGAGTGTAGTCTATATATGTCAGTTCATACAGAAATAACACCGTACACTGAGTGTAGTCTATATATGTCAGTACATACAGAAACAACACCGTACATTGAGTGTAGTCTATATATGTCAGTACATACAGAAATAACACCGTACATCGAGTGTAGTCTATATATGTTAGTACATACAGAAATAACACTGTACATCGAGGTAGTCTATATATGTCAGTTACATACAGAAATAACACCGTACATCGAGTGTAGTCTATATATGTCAGTACATTCAGAAATAACACCGTATACTGAGTGTAGTCTATATATGTCAGTACATACAGAAATAACACCGTACATTGAGTGTAGTCTATATATGTCAGTACATACAGAAATAACACCGTACATTGAGTGTAGTCTATATATGTCAGTACATACAGAAATAACACCGTACATCGAATGTAGTCTATATATGTCAGTACATACAGAAATAACACCGTACATTGAGTGTAGTCTATATATGTCAGTTACATACAGAAATAACACCGTACATCGAGTTTAGTCTATATATGGCATCCACATGTCATCAGTGAAGCTCCTGCCTCAGTGTTTTTTTTTTGTTTGTTTTTTGGTTGTTGTTTTTATTCTATGCTCTGTGTGTGTGTGTGTGTTTGTGTGTGAGGGGGGTGAGGGGGGGGGGTAAACCCCTTTTTCAACACGTGACAAGATATAATATTGCATATCAATTAAAATGGTGAAGGAAAACCTCAGAATGACTCTGAGTGGAGCCGCCATCCTTCTGCAAGTACCTGGCAAACTTTCTCACATTAGTTATTTTGACTGAAAGATAGTTGAACTCCTGACCTCAGCTGCAGTGATTGATAAGTGGTCATTGGTCAACAGCTCCTTAGCTACACCGCTCAGCCATGGAGTGTATGTTTATGCCATCCAAGGCTAATAGACAATCTAACTGGTGACTCAAACTTGGGATCATGGAAGATTAACCAATACTAGAGCAATACATCTCTACAAGTAAATGATAATTTTCCCACTTGAATCAGCAGTGAGAAATGAATGACAATGAGATGCAAAGTTTTATATCAATCATCATGGAGACTGTGACCAGGCAGGTATTCAAATTCATGACCCCTGGATTGATAGTCAGACCCACTGCCAAGCTAACGGGCTAAGCAGGCCTGGTCCCAGTTGTTCCAGTTTTCTGTAGTTTCACCCCCACTGACCGATCACCAACAACAAATTGCAAAGGACACTTTCATCTGTGCTAATGTAGTATAATGTCAGATATAATATATAATTTTGGGAGAACTGCATGGACATCATCATTAATGAATAATGAATATAATAAATAAATGATATAATTATAATAAAAAAATTCTAAATTTTACTTAAATGACCTTTATGGGACCAAATTATATACATTAAATACTAATTAGATGGTTAGGGTGTCGGCCACTCATGCCAGAGGTCATGGGTTTGATCCCAGTCAGCCCAATGGCATCTCCTTAAAAACACCCAGTATTATAAGCTTGTGTATGCAGCAAACTCCTGAGCAATTCAGAAAAGAATTGAGCCTACGTCACAGATCTCCACAGGAGGGAATGCAAGCGCTGGGGTAAGAGCACGTAAACACCATCAACACATTTTCAAGCACTGTGTAAGTCAATCATTGAAATATAATATCACTAGTAAAACTTGAATTAATCAGTTAAATTTGTCATATTTAGTATTTTATCATTTTAGGCATTAAAATGAGAAAAGCTAGGCAAAGAAAAATAATGAATTAAAGGAAAGAAAGCTTTTGCAAAATTTTGTTAAAGAATTCAACTGCTAGGAGAATACCATTTCTGATAGTCAAATGCTGGGGTGCCCATGTGCTTAAATGGTCTGTGGAAAAGTCTGCCTACTTTACAGTCAAGCTCACATATATATTAAAATAAATATCATAATCAAACTAGCCTCTATTTTATATCAGAATTTGGAACAATGACAATTAAGGTGCAAGAGGGAATCCTAACACTCTGCTTTGTAAACTGACTAACTACATTAAGCAATGCAGATTAAAAGAAAACACAAAGCAAATAAATGAAACTTCTCAGTCGCAACAGACAGATCTTCAAACACAATCAAATCAGAAGATAATAAAAGAAAACCCCAAGAGAAGATTATCAGTGGAAAGCCAGAGAAAATTAAAGATGCTAACCAATATAATGACATCAAAATTCCCCTAGTGTCATCTCCTAACACTGCTGATAATAAGAAAGATTCCTCACAAGGCATCAAAGTCGTTTATCTTTGTGCTACTTGATTGCTTTTCCCCAAACTTGTTAATTGAGATGTCTAGATACTTCGATAGATGCATGTCATAAAAGGAGAAAACTTATAACATGCATGTAGTTTCTGTCTTATCAAAGTTGTTACAGAGACGTTACCACTGACCTCATGCAGGCTGTCATCATACAAGTTTATAATCCGATCAGCAATCGAAATTGTTTCCCCGCACCACCATTTTTCTTAGACAAGCTAACAGTCTAGTAAACTCTACACAGTGTAAAACATTGATGATTTTTTTTTCAATGCCATCTAGTCAGTGGGCGGATCAATAGTCGCTCTAATTAGGTCAATTAGCTCCATCCCTATTAATTTTACATGTTGTATGGCAGTAAATCTGTCAATTATAATCAGTTTTCATCAATTATCGGTCTTATCTTATTTTAATGTGGTTAAACACCATTTCCAACACAGAATTATTTTATACTGGTAATAATTGGCATCCAGTGTTTAAATTCATAGAAGACGACTTGAAAGTTGATAGGAGAGAATCAGCTTCCTTCTGAAGGTAAATATTATTCTAGTAAACTTTTTCAAATATAGTGTTTGACTGAACTGGATCTTGATTGATTGAATATTTAGTATCATTTTTATGCCATCGAAGGCTAACAGATGATCAGTTAACCTAACCGCCGTGTCCTAGGGTCCTTAAAGGTTGACCAATACTCGAGCACACCCCATCTCTGCAAGTAACTGATAACTTTCCCGGTTGAATCAGCGGTGAGAGACAAATGATAATGAAACACAATGTTGTACATCAATCATCACAGAGACTGTTGCCAGATGGGGATTTGAACTCACGACCCCTGGATTGATAGTCAGACGCGTTACCGACTGAGCTAATCGGGCCTGACAAACTTGATCTGCAGCAATTTGTCTCATGAAGGAATTAATATGAACAGTACGATAAATTTGAGAACCAAACTACACATATGATTATTACCATTTCTACAGTATATTTTTAGCGTAAAATTAGCATACAATTTTTTTCAACATTGGTTTATTTTCTTGTTGATAAAATAAACTTCACAAGGTTAAATTTTGACATTCAACGACCGAGAACAATTCAACAAGCATGACTTATATGTAAGACACACTTTATTCTCATATGCTGATACATTTTTGTGAAGTATGACGAAAATATGTTTTTGAATTATTGGGTGAAGAATATAGTGGAAAACAGTGCAGAAAGTGTTCAGATTGCTCATTACGAGCAATCTGAACTCTTCCTGCACTGTTTTTAAAGGCCTTCTGTGATCAGTGCAGAAAAACGCGTATCTATGGAGTAAAGGGTTAAGTTATTGAGCAGAAACCTTTTTTTCTACTTTTAGTAATGGTGACCCCATATGCAACCCCAACCTTTGTCTTGATATAAGCTTCACAGATGTACACATTTTCATTTAAATAGCTCAATCCTCACTTAAGTTATTGAGCTGAAACCATTTTTCTATTTTAAGGAACATCAATCTTGACCTTAACCCCATATAAAATTCCTACCTTCTTCTCGATACATCAGATAAATTACATCCAAAAAGCTAAGTCCTAACTTAAAATTTAGCAACAGCTTATATGCCAAAAATCAAAAATTAGATGAGTCCTCAAGAGCTTCATTGTGACATAAAAATTATTCTTACACATAAATGATTTAACAATGTAAATTTTCTTAGAAAACCTTGATTGCAACTTCCATATATCTATTTTTGTTTTTGTTGTTGCTGGAATTTATTGACCTCTAAGATAATTATTGCCTACTGACAGTGTCCATAGTTTTGACATGTTCTTTGCTGGAAAAACTTAAAACTGTATGCAACTCAAATTTAATTTTCGGATTATGTTCTTGCACTACTTCAGAGGCTATAAACCTCAAGTATGGGAGTATGAAAGAAGGTTAATCGTGGTGAATATGACAGCATCAACCTAGTAAATAACACTGATAGCAAGAGCAATGTACCACTTGCAGTTGTAATACAATGTTGTTGGTGTTATTGTGGTCATATCGCGATGGTGTCTACTTGAGACAGTATTCTGAGCGCTGTCACACGGGAGGAATATTCATGCCCCAGACACATGGTATGCTGATACCCCACCCAGTCACATTATACTGACAACGGGCCGACCAGACCTAGAACTCCTCTAAATGCTGAACGTCAAGCTAGGAAGCTTCTAGTATTATCTTTAAGGTCTTGGTATGACCCAGTCGAGGACTGAATCCACAACCTTCCGCATGTGAGGCGGATTCTACCACTCGACCACGCGGTATAGTTGTAATACAAGGTACAATTAAAAATATCAAAAGTTGGTTTTGATTCCCAGAAAAGTTGACCCTCTGATTAATGATAATTTAGTGACATTTTAATAATGACACATGAATCTGATGTTCCAGTTAAATCTGGGCTGCGTTCAATTCACTTTAACATTTAATTTGTTTGCAGAACAGAAGTGAACCGAATGACATGTTCGCTTTAAACATTTCCTGGGATCCTGAAAGGTTAACCAGTACTCGAACACACCCCATCTCCGCAAGCAACTGATAACTTTCCCACTTGAATCAGAGGTGAAAGACGAATGATCATGAGACACAATGTCATATATCAATCATCACGCCTGTATGAAAAAGTCAGAGCGGAATCGAGGCGTAATCCGCACGTACTATTAGCTGAAATTCCAGGCGGAATGTGATCTGCCATAATATGTTTTGGAAAACAGGCGGATTACTATAAATAGCCTCTTTCCACACGTAAAATCAAGCGAAATATGCAAATTAATCTAAAAATCCGTGCGGCAATTGAAGCAGAATCCGGGCGTAATTTATTAGAATCCAGGCGTAATTTTCATAAAATTCCAGGCGGAATCCAGGCAGATTTCAGCATTTTACAGGCGTACCTTTTTAAAATCCAGGCGTAATTTTCTTAAAAATCCAGGCGTGATTTTCTTGAAATTCCAGACGGGTTTTTTTCTAAAAATCCGTGCGGAATCTAGATACAATTTGATCATAAAATTGCAGGCAGATATCTATTTGAATGATTACAGACAGAATTTCAGATTTGTAATTAATTGAATCATTATTTGCATTCAATACAATCATTATTTAGAAAATATTATGCAAAGACAACAATACACCATTGCATAAGCTCTACCAATCTTTGACTGATAGAGCTGCTTATACCATTCATGAAAGAAACATGAACAAAAACAACATAATTCCTTTTACTGAATTACTGTTTAATATTTTTTTTCATCCGTTTACGAGAATACGACACTTGCTCTGAAACGGCATCATTGAGATTTCTCTCTGTTGGTGCTGCAATGGCATGCTTCTTTGCCCATGCATAGACATATTCTGAAAGAAAAAGATAATCAACTATCAGGTAACTGTATCATTAAACATAAAACTTTAAGAAGGCTGTTACAGCGAAAAAGTTGAACAAACTAGGCATTGCTATATGTAAACTTATATTTTAGGAGAACTTGAAGTGGGCTACAATTTAACCAGGCAATTCTATATGTAAAATAGTTTGGCTCCAGACCTTGTTCTTCAGAGAAGAATATTTTATATGCATTTCTCTTACTCTGGTGTTCCCAAAATTGGCACCATAGACATGGCTTGATCAGATCTGGTTTGATGCATAAATGATATACATATTTAAGATGTATATATTAAAGATTTGTGTATTTTGTATATAAAACTTAATGACTATCATTATTATGATTTTTATCATTATTATTATTATTATTGTTTTAATTATATTGAGGGAAGACAGTGAAAAGATTTTGTAAACATACCTTTACAAGCACTGATTTTGTTGTCATCTAATACTGGTCTCAAGTCACCACTTTTTGCTGGCACTAAACCTTGACCTCTTGACAGGGCCATCTCCTCAACAGAAAAAACACCTAGAAGAGCAATCACATTTACCTATAATATTTACGGAAAGTACAAATTGTGGAATTTTAATAAAACAATGAAGATTTAGGTAGATAAAAAGGAGAATAGTTTGTTTTAATATTTAAAAGAATTTTATGCTATCATAAACTATCGGACAATCAATTAGCCTAGCACCACTTTCCTGGATCCTGGAAAGATAACCAGTACTCAAGCGCACACATCTCCGCAAGCAACTGATGACTTTTCCACGTGAATCAACAGTGAATGATAATGAGATGCAATGTTGTGTACCAATCACAACAGACTGTGGCCAGGAGGGGATTTGAACTCACAACCTCTGGATTAATAGTGAAGTGCTACTAACTGAACTTACTGGGACCAGCACAAGAACTGTTGTCAACTAAGCATGGATGGCTTTTGAAAGTTAAATCATTTTAATTTTTTTTTTATTTATTAAGAAAATAAAATACCTGGTAACAATTTCATCATCAGTGTAAAGCACTGCTTTGCGTTTTTTAATGCAGCACTTGTTGATGTTCTCAACAGCTTCCTGTTCATCTGCACATCTCTTGTTTCAACAAGTTTCACATCCTAAAACAAAATAAATGTACTAGAAGATACCTTCAGAATGGTTTTCATGCACATATAGAGTTCAGTACTATATGTATTGCTTGCACTTTAAAGAACAGCTTTTTGAAGATTGTCAGCCTAATCACATGACCATTAAGGTAAGACAATGCACAAATAAACGTCATCATTTTTAAGCAGTGTCATACACTTATTTCAATTTTTTATGACCAAGCATCAACATCTAGTACAACCTGGACATTATTTCATTAGATCAGTTCTGAAACAACAGTAAAATATATTTTAAAAATAAGGAAAACGTTTCTCGCAAAAGTGGTATGTAAGGAACTTTTAACATAAAAATGTTGACATTAAAAAAAAAAAAGAAGTTAACAATAATAAAAAAATAATTTTCTTTGTCATGTAATAAAAAGAACAAGAGGCCAAAGAGGATGTTTTACTGGCTCATAGTAGCCATAGCACTTTGGGAAATTCCACAATATTAACCCTCTTTAGGGGTCATCTTAACCCCTTATGGATAAATATCCCGACCACTCTTGCTGAACAAAAAGTCAATTGCTTTGAAAAAGAAACACTTAAAATTACAATACCATTCATCTGTTAAAAAAAAAATATAGTCCCTGTATACACCTCAGCTCCTTGCTTTGTCAAAACTTTAGCCACCCACTCATAGATTTTAAACAGATTTTTTTTGTACACATAGATGCAAAAATGAAACAGTTCAGTTTTTCTCATAATATTCCTATGTTAGAGTAAAAGACACTTTGCAGGGTTCCTATATATCCCAGTCCCTTGATTTGCATAATCATAAATCCCTTGCTAATGTAAGGTAAATTTATATAATATAAGAACAAGTTTGAAAGAAAGGTTATTGAGAGGAAGATTTATAATAATTCCCAATCTTAATCCTATTGCCCAATATGAATATTTGACTGACTGGTTCTTAAGAAAACAATTTTTGTAATGTCTAATTTTTATCCTTTTGAGGCCCCTCCTGGTCTCTAAAGACAGTGGAACTCTGTCATTTTCACAAATCTGAACCTCCTTGACTAAAACAATGCTTCTTTGAAAATATCTATAGGCAAAATCAGTTCCATTAAAAACAAGAAATGTCACTGTTAAGTGTCACTTGCCCCCCAACATGTCATGATGTAATGTTGATCATTTGTAGCAAGTATCATTAAAATTCATCTATGCATGACAAAGTTACAGGCCAGAAACGAAATCTCACATAAACTCAAAGTGTTGTCAAACAAACTCAAATTGTGACCTTGACCTTTGAGGTTCGGGTGTGGGTCTTACTCGCGACACATCATCATGTTCTGTTGATCATTTGTTGCAAGTATCAACAAAATCCATCTATGCATGACAAAGTTACAGGCAGGAAACGAAATACCGGACGGAAGGACGATGACGGACGCTGCGATTACTATATGCCACCCAAAAAAAAAAAATAAAATAAAATATATATATTTTTATAATGACATGTGTCCCCTAACTGAACCCTCAGGGCAGGGTCATTTTTAATCCCAGGGACACCATTTGAACAAATCTAACAGAACTATAGTTGGTTATCATTACTATATAAATATTTTCAAAGTCTGTTCATGACAAGATTTTTTAAGTTTTGGACTATTTTTACTAATGGTGGCCATCTTGAATTTCAGATTGAAATAAAATCTTCTGTATAGTCTCCTATGTTATAGAAACACCCATATGAAGCTCAAGTTTAACTGGCCTAGTGGTTTTAGATATATTTCTTATATGTAATTGACACTGTAAAATCCTATAATATGTATATTTGTTATTCAATATGCTTAATTATGTTTTATAATCTAGTGAAACATTTTTGTATGCAGTTTGTTAATGCACATCAATTACATGTTGTGTTTATCTGTTTGATGAATTAAAGCAACACATCCACGTTTGAACTTTTAAAAAAAAAATTTTAATTGAGTTATGAGCACATTTCCCATACAAACATATGATCAATTAGCTGTATATGAGCATATAAACACAATCCAGAACAAAATGATGCCCAAATTATAATGCGTGACTAACACTTTATAAAACAAGCGTGTAACTCACCCAAGCCAAAAACAATTGTCAAAATGACTTTCAAGGCAGGTAAAGTACACCACGCACTAAAACGTGATGTTTTTTAATACGACTCGCATAATTCAATTTGAAGCTAAGTTGGAATCCTCGGCAATTTAAAAATAATTTATAAAGCGTTTGTCACGCTTTATAATTTGGCCATCTTTTTTTATAATTCTAAACCATTCTGGATAGTGTTTGTTAGCACATATACAGCTCACTGACCATATATTTATGTATGGGAAATATGCTCACAACTCAATTGAAAAACTTTTTAAAAAAGTTTAAACGTGGATGTGTTGCTTTAAAGGTTATTCTTGAATAATTATGGTATAAATCATGTATTTCTAAAACAGTGAAATTTACCTCATTTGTAACTGCTGCAGGTGTCAGAGCCAATTTTTTCCGTGGTGAGCGTCTCACAGGTGTTGCCCCATTTGTTGATGATTGTGATGATTGTGGAGTGCATATCTGAGTTTCAGGTGTAGGTGCTGATATTGGTAATGATTGTGGAATCTGATCAGTTTCAGGTGAAGGACGTATTTTTCTTTTTGGGGTGTCATGGACTGGGAAGTTAGACGACAGAAAATTTGTTTGCTGCCATGAGTTGTCTGTGGTGTCTTCAAGAATTGTGGGAAAATGTAATTGATGATCTTGAGGAATTGGGAATGAATGTGCTGAAAATGGCACTGGCGGTTGTGTGATAGTTGGAATTTGATAAGATGCATGATATGTTCTAAAGTGAGATGGCATATTTGTCTGTGTGTTTTGTTTTAATAAGTTGGTGTATGTTGGAGAGTCGGTGTATGTGGGAGCATCAGTGTATGCTGGGGCATCTGTCTGATTAACAGAATTCTGAAAGTATAAGAAATTTTGTAATCAATGGACCTAGCTTGCTCACCTGAAAAATAAGTTTTATACATCAGGTATTCCTACCAAGTACAACCACTGTCCTTCTGCAAACTTTCTGTCACAAAGTTTTTTGACATAGTAAGACTTGAATAAATCCTTTATCAAAAAAGTGAAGATTTATGTACAGTGATCTCTTTTTTATATAATATTAGTTAAGGGTCCTCTGTGGCCAAATGGTCTAAGGCCAGTTACTTGCGGAAGGACAATGGTTCTACTCATATTTATTCTGAGGTCTTCCTCCACAATAAAACTGGATACGTCATATATAACCTGAAATGTGTTGGAAAATGTCTTAAACTCCATTAAAAAAAGTACATCAGTGTCTGTTTTAGTGCCTGTTCAATAAAACATTAACAGTTAGGTAATTTTAATAGAAATTGTTCATACATTTAGAATATATTTAATGCTTGCTCTATTACCTTATTGTCCATTGAACTAAGCCACTGCTTCAGTTCAATCTGCAGTTCTGGATCAACTAGCTGCCTCAGAAAGGTCATTACTTTCTTGGATGGAAGTACTGGTATCGGGTTGCTGAGGTCATCCTCAGTTTTTTCCTCCATTTTGTCACCAACTTGTTTCAATATAAAACACAAAATTAAAAAATGCACAATTTTTACAAACGTTATATAGTGAGGTAAATAGAAGAGTTGACAATATAATATTTGTGTAGCGTATTGATATTGATTGAACTGCTACAATGAATTATTACATAGTGTAACTTGAAACCTTTGCACATAAACGATAACATGGGTACACATGTTCATGGAATTAAGCCTAAATTCAATGTTAGTGTGGCTACAGATTCCCACCCGTCGCTATTATTTTCCGAAGGCCCTAAACATTTATTCCCTTTAAAAAATAAAATCTGTCCACAATTTTCGTTTGCAGTAGCGACGGTTCTGCTGTATTGTAGGACTTTAGCTTTTATACCCGATCGCCAGAAGTGCACCGCTGGAAGTGATTAAATGATATATTATAAATTAATTAATTTAGGCCTTACATGTATATAGAGAAAGAAATGCAAGTTGTGCTTGGCAATTTGCTTTTTCGCGCAAAATATCGTAGTGTCTCATTTTTAAATCATCCAAGATTACATACAAATTACATTTTATGTACAAGAAATTAAGCTGCCTGTAAATTATGAATGATAATTTACAAATTAATTAATCCTTTATGTGCTATTTTATCAACATTGAGCCGGGAGATGCAAGTTTCCTATCCTTCTATATAAGTCCTTGACATGTCATTTTTAGGTATTTACAAGAAAACTTAATCATAAAGTATTTTTTAAATACAATCATTGATCTCTTTACTAATCAAATCACCATTAACAAGTCACTTTGTAGGTTTAATTTTGTTCTGCTTACATATAACTAACTAAATATTAATTCATTGCACTGGAGATTACTGATTTAATGATTACCTTCTTGGTTGATTATCTGCCATGTTTCTGACAGGCTTGTTCCACTAGTTGGAAGAACATCATGCAGCATGTCCATGAAAGGAACATGCTGATCATGGCACTTTACATGTTCCACCGAGACTTGTTTTGTACATGCACTTATTAGAAGAGGCACGGGGTCTTGACCACTAGTACAATTTGCCAAGACATCTCTGCAAAGCTTGCTAGCTTTTTTTTTCATATCGGCCTCTTTATCTGCAAAAGTTTTAAGGACTGATAAAAACAAATCAAATCAAACAAATGTGTGTGGTGTATATTCACCGAGAGAAAAAATCTAGAAAAGTTTGGACAACGACTTTAACAAAACACCACTAATTCAAAGAGCCAGACCTCTACCTACCGAGCCATACAGGCCGACGGAAAACACAAAAACACATTTCTAGTCTACAAATTAAAAAAAAAATTGTGGCAGTTGGAGGTGGGTGGGGTAAAGATATTCATGGTTAGTGGGTGGGGTAAAGATATTCATGGTTAGGAGTAAAAACTTTCGGTCGATTGTGCAGTAAACTAAATATCTTTAATGTCATTGAAAAACTATTCACACATTTTCTATACTAATATTGAATGTCGAGACAGATTGATTGAACGTTACAATCCAGAGCTCCCACTCTCAACAATTTGCCAAACTTCACGGTTTCGGACAAAAAATAACATTACGCCTTTTGTAAATCATATTGCTCAATTTGTTATTGACATATAAACAGGGTGACATAGTTATAATTTATGTATATCATTGCAAATTCATAATTGGAAACTTAGCTGAGTAATTTGTTGTTGATATTCTGTAGGAGTGCTGTCATTGTTGGAAATATTCGTAAACGAAAACAGTTCGGATTTTTTAAAATTTGACAAATAATAAATATTAACAACTTGTGTTGTTAGTTTGAAAACAAAAAAAAGTATTTAAAACACGTACATTTTTCAGATATGTATTTAAAGCTTTAATTGTAAGAGCTCAACATAGTACGAATATTTTGCCACAAATGTTTTCCTACTTTGCTTTGAAAACGAAAGTACGACGTTTTGCCATTTCGGTGGCTTTTTGTATATATTTTTTCTCCTTTCTTTTGTTATTGGAACTCATCGATTGCTTAAACTTTAAACAAGCAAAGATAACAAATTTTGCAATTTAATTCGTGCCTTTCTAGCTGAAAACAGTTTAATACAAGAATCGTCAGTTTCCGGATAAACTACAATTACCGAGTGGCATCGCTAGGCCGCGCAAACATTGACGAGACAGATGGGGAGAGCGGCATCACTAGGCCGCGCTAACATTGACGAGACAGATGGGGGGGGGGGGGGGGGGGTATTATTTGCACTGATTATATAACAATCAATAATAAACAAAAATCGGTATTTGATTTTTTGGTAAACAATGGATTAAAATTGTGTGTGTGTGTGTGTGTGTGTGTGTGTGGGGGGGGGGGGGGGGGGGGGGGTATATATGTATTTATAAAACAATAATTAAATTATAGATCTACGCCCTGACAACAAAAAGAATAGGGTGTTTATATGCTAACATACTGGTAAAGAAATTACTTTCCACGTTTAAAAAGTAAAACAAAATAATAAATAATATACCTACCTCCTACTTGAATAATATGCCCCTGGAATGTTTCCGATTTCCACTTCATTTGGCATAATGCACCTATCTCGATTAGTTCACATATTAAGTCCTTATGGTTGTCGCGGACAACGCTCAATGTATTGTCCTTAGGAAAGTACACACAGATGAACATTTGTAACTTATTAAAGTATTATACAAATTTACTTTTTAAAAATTGCGAAAGGCTTGTCCTCTGTTCAAAATGGCCGCAACAAAAACGCAAGCATACGCCCTTTGTTTAAAAAGCACATTAATCTAACACCACATACATGATAGTGCTGGGGAACAATTGGGGTTTGACAGTACCTTTAACGTGAAGGTACATACTATTGGATTATAATTGCTTCAGTCACATAGTTAATTCAGCAACTATGATTTGGACACGCTGATATTCTTAGCCTGTATATACCCGACTATAGTGAAATTCATAATTTATTATTTAAAATAAATCTCGCAAATTCGCGTAAAGTTGCTCACAAGAAAATATTTAATTACAAGTATTTATCCCGAAAACGACCCCTCTGGTATATTTCAAGTTATCATTGCCGCCAGTATCGGATTTCAATATAAATGTCAGTCCGAACGAGAATGAGACAGCAAAGTGAGGTGGGGGACAGCGTTGAGAGTGGGACATATGTGGATATGCTTCTAGTTATCCCCTCCCCTAAATGTTATTATATAAAAACAGTATTGTAAAACATGTCTACCCCACCCGAGAGAAAAAAATCGTGCTGTCATCTCTTTTGTTAATTTAAATCTGAAGAATAATACAAAAGTATACTAGTATTTATTCCAAAATATGGTGTTGATTTATTTATAGCGCACCCTTGTGCGTCATATATATAAATGCCATGCATGTCCGCCGCCAAGCTCCCACACAGGCCTGTTGTATATACGTATACACATACGCTGCATTTCCATACACATGTTTTCGGTACTCAAGTTATGGAAGGAAAAGGAAGAAAGAAACGCGGTCCATATGGTAACAAACGACTTAAAGGAGATGATTCCACTTTGTGCCCTGTCGCGGATCAAGCAATACCACAGGTCAACAGACAGGCGACAATTGACCACTCTGCTGTCGTACACAAGCTCAAAACGAAACTCAGCGATAAACCCTATTACGTCGACATAACTCAACAAACAGGAGCACACTTGGCAGAAATGGAAGATAATTCAGAAACGGACTTAGTAAGTCAATTTTTTTAATCGTTGTTGTTCATAAGGATTTTCCACATTTTATCTGTATTCATTACAATTACACACAAAATTAGTGTCCCAAGTCTATTTTATGTTCAATGTCTTATGCACTCGGGATTTGACATTTCGGTGTCGCCAAACTATGACGTAGTAGAAAACGCGGTATCTTTGAAGTTGAAACAATTGTCTAGATTTGAGTGTCTATAGGCTAATGTGTACTTATGGGAACTACACAAACACAGAGAGGTTGCGGCATAATATCTCTGTTGGACACTTAATAAGTGGTACTGAATTTAAAATGATGACTTGTAGGTGGGTTAAAATAACAATACTCATCATGTACTAATCAAAGTCTTCTCCCAGAGAACAACTGAGCTATATTATTATCTTCATAGTCCTATAATTCATTTTGATTTAGTCGGAGCATGTGGCCCAGTGGTAAAGCATCGATGAGGTTCATGGGTTCGATCCTCTGCCACGGCTATGCGTTGTGTCCTTGAACAAAACACTGTCCGCACATGATTAAGTACTGGTTCTACCAAGGAATACATCAAGCGTGATTTGTCTAAGTTGTAAGACTAGTTTAACAATCGGCATTGGAGGTAAAATACACTAGACCCTTAATAAGACTTAAAAAACACACGATTTACTAGCAATTAACACAGGTCCCCCCCCCCCAACACACACACACTTATATTATTTAGGTTACTGGTATTTGACATTTGAGTTAAGCCTACACAATTCCTCTGATCTATAACGGTGAAACAAACACGTATGATGACGTTTCAATGATGCAGAGTGAAGTAACCGTGCGTCGGCATAATGACCGCATTGATTAGCGAAATGTATTCGAGTGACCTTTTTAGCCATGTTTTATCGTGTTTTTAGTGTGATATTAATACACTGCTCACGGATTAAGCAATCAAATATATACTGGTATGGACATATTATCAACATGTTATATAGGTATATTTAGTCTATGTTGGTGCTGTCGTATCCGTAAATTTCATGGACAGTCTTTTTTACTTCCCAAAAACAAACGGTACTGTACTCTAATGCCGAGTTCATTTCAAAAATTTAGATTAGATCTAACATCGTTCTGTGATAATAAAAATCATACCTGTAACTGATATGTTAGTGATTTTAAAACCCGTGTGTCACCGTGTTTGATCTAATACTAATTTGATAGATCAACTCTGAAAACAAATGCCGTTGTCATGGGTTTTCGCGTTTTTGAAAACGTTTTTATACGTATCGTTATTTCTAGCAATACAAAGCCATCACGGAATTTAACGAATGTTTTTATTAATTTTTATTATAGTTGTTATAAAAAATGCCAATTATTAATAAATGAACTATTTTGAGTATTGAAATTGTACGGGTGTTCGTGCATTCACACATTTCGTGCAATCCCATTTGTTTTCTATTTTATATACATCTAAAGACACGATTTAATAAATGTGATGCGTCTGGTCCAATATATATCAATGATTTATATAATGCATTATTATAATAATTGTTAATGACACCTTGATTATAATATATTACATTCAATCAAAACATATTATTATACCTGTGTATATGTAATTAAGTGACTGATTCAAGTTTTTTACCTATTAAATTTTAATGATTTCCATTTATTAACAACTATTTTCAGACTGATGGTTTCTCTACAGATGCACATGCTTTGGAAGAAGAGTTTGAATTAAGATCAACCAGGAATGATGCAACACTTGAGGCCTTGACAGATGACACAGATGTAGATGTGGAAGACGATTTGTTTTTTGATGCTGTTGAAGAACTGGACGACTCCTTACCACCCACTACAGGAATAAATGACTTTGACAACCAGTCATTATTTCCTGGTTCAAAAACTAGTATTGGATCATTTATGTTGTTAATTGCTTTGTTTGTAACAAAAAACAATTTAACTGGAGATGCTATTCAACAGTTACTAAACATCATTGCATTCATTCTACCTGAAGGACACAACGTTTGTTCCAGCCTGCATGCTTTTAAAATGTATTTTAAAGTTTTAAACAACCCTCTTAAGAAACATTATTATTGTCCAAAATGTTTAGGTACTGTTAAAGATAAAAACTGTGGAGAATGTCAAGTTAGCTTTTGTAAGAAATCTTTTACTGGTGTCATTTTGCCTTACTTTTTAGAAATTCCTTTGATTGATCAGATAAGAAACTTTTTCTCTCAAAAAGGCTTTTTTGAGTCGCTCCAAGGAAGGTTTAAAAATAAACCTAAAGGTGTCTTTGAAGATATATATGACGGTCATCTTTATCAAAGTTTGTTCTCAAATGATGGTCCCTTAAGCAAACCAGAGAACATTTCATTTGTTCTAAACACTGATGGGGCACCAGTGTTCAAAAGTAGCAAAGTTTCTATTTGGCCTTTGTTTTTAACAATTAATGAGCTTGAATTTCAGCGCAGAATGTTGCCTGAAAATTTAATTCTTGCTGGTTTATGGTTTGGATCAATTAAACCTGCAATGTGTACTTTTTTAAAACCCTTTGTTGAAGCCATGAAACAACTTGGTATTGGGATTGAATGCTTTTCACCTGAGAAGGGAAACTTTTCTTGTAAAGGATTTCTGTTGTCTGCAACTGCTGACCTTCCTGCTAGGTCACTAATTTGCAACAGTATACAATACAATGGTTCATTTGGTTGTTGGAAATGTCTTCAAAAAGGAGAAACAGCAAAGAGAGGAAAAGGCCATACTCATGTATTTCCTTACAACAAGAATAATCCAAAAGGACCACCAAGAACCTGCCAGAATGTACTCATAGATGCTCAATTAGTTATTGATTCTGGCAAACTAAATTATTCAGTAAACGGTGTTAAAGGTCCATCTTGGCTCTCGTTCTGTCCAAAATTTGATATGATAAATGGAACAGCAATAGATTATATGCATGGTGTACTGCTTGGAGTCCAAAAGCTTTTGATACGTCTTTGGTTTACAAAAGAATTTTCATCAAAGCCTTTTAGTTTTTTTTCAAAACTTGATATTGTAGATAAACGCTTGGTCAATATTCACCCAACTCTTAATATATCAAGACTTCCACGCAGTATTACTGACCTGAAATATTGGAAGGCTTCTGAATTTCAAAACTTTCTTTTGTTTTATAGTTTGCCTGTTCTGAGCGGGGTATTGGATGTAGAGAGATATTTACACTATTCACTTTTAGTTCATGCAATTTTCACTTTGCTAAAACAAGGATCAACAGAACTTGAACTTAAAAAAGCTGAACTGATGTTGTTAAACTTTTGTGATCAATTCAAATCACTTTATGAAGAATGTTTTATGACACTTAATATACATCAGTTGGTGCACCTTAAAGATTCGGTTTGTAGTCTCGGGCCTTTGTATACCCATAGCTGTTTTCCTTTTGAGGATAAAAATGGATTAATTTTGAAAATGATAAGAGGGACTCAAAACATAGATCAACAAATTACCACTGGAGTTTCTTTTGTTCAAAAATTGCCAGAGTTAAAACTTACCTGCATAGAAAAGGGATCTAATATTGAAAGCTTATGCAATATGATTGAATTCCCATATGTTTTAAAACGAAAAAAGAAACTCCATGCAGGCACTTACATTCTTGGAGGAATTAATGGAAAAGTTTTGAGTAGAAATGAATTTCAAGCTTTGACAAATTATCTAGGCGAACAACCTCAAACTGATACATTTCAATCATTTTCTAGGCTTGAACTTAACAAAAACATGTTGTATGCAAAAGAGTATTCTAGAATGATTAAAAGAGACAACTCTGTAATCATGTATTTTTGTAAGGCAAACCAAGTTCATAGATATGGAAACATTCGCAATTTCATTCTTCTTGGAGAAACAAATGATAATGCTGTTGCTCTAGTTGATCATCTGAAAATCACTGAAAGTAACTTACAAGTGAAGCATATACTTCCAGTTGTAATCACACAGACCATTGATATTGTGCCTTTAAAAGATATTCAAATGTTATGCATGATGGTAAACATTCAGGAAGATCAATTGTATGTGTGCAAATTTCCAAATAGGTTAAATTTTGACTGAAGTTAGCTAACAAACTGATGTTATTATTGTTTGGAAATTGTGCTGCTCAGAGGTCAGAATTATTTTGTTCATCTACTGTTTTTCTCTTTACTATTACAGTATATGTTTGTGCATTTGATTCCAGTATTATCTTCATTAAATAAAGTTTATAATTATTACTATTTGTATTATTATTTCTATTGACAAATCTTGAAATTTAATACAAAATTCAAACATTACAGTTTATCATAATACAATCTATGTACATGTAGTTTATTTTACAAGATATACAAAGTTTTTAAGGAATTTTATTTATGTTGGCTAAGGTTTATTATTATCTACTAGTATACATAAATAAGTCGTAAATAGATTTGCAATTCAGAGATATCTTTATGTAAACCAAATGTTAAAAATTGAATAGTGTAATTATGAATTTACAAGTATGAAAAGTACGCCTGTATTTTAATATCCGCCTCAGTTAAAAGTATAAGTATGAAAATTCCGTGTGGTATTATTTTTAAAGTCCTAAAAATCCGCCTGTATTTTTTTGTCCGCCTCTTCAAAAACTATAAGTTTGATTTTTACGTGTGGTATTTAATTGCAATGTCTTAAAATTCCGTGCCTTGTAAAAGTCCGTGTGGATTTCAGAAATAATCCGTCTGGTATCCGGGCGTAAAAGAATGAAAATTACGCTTGTATTTTCTTTAAATTACGTGTACGGGTGTAATCCGCACGGATTTTCTATATTCCGTGTTGTTTACGTCTGATATCCGGGCGGACTCCGCCTGGAATCCGTGCTGTATTTTCGTACGGGTGGAGACTGTTGCCGGGTGGGGACTCAAACTCATGACCCCGGGATTGATAGTCAGATGGTCAGATGCTTTACCGACTGAGCTAATCAGGCCCGGCTTTGTCATTCTTTAATTCTTTAAATGATTGGAGTATAAAAATAACAAAATTGAAAGTGCATTATCCAAAGAGCAAGTTATGACATAGTGATTATTTAGCACTACCACGGGTATCTTAGTTTGGTTCAGAGGCTTTGGTCTCAGTAATTGTCCTAATGTATACATTTTTCTCTATCAATTGCTCCGTGAGTCACATATGCATCTACAGTAGGTATTATTTCAAATCCCATGGCCATTGTAAAGGGAGAGTTTTAGGAAAAAATGCTATGGATGTCTTTAAAAATAAAATTATTTTTAAAATAGATAAAAAGCATCTCATTATCATTAATAAATGAAATCTGAATGGTTTAGTATACTAAATCCACAAAAACGTGACAAAATCAAAATGTGTCAATTGGAGTGGTAAACTTGAAATGGAATCCCCATTCCAAAAATAGACAGCACTAAAATACTGCTTGACATCATCACATCGTCATTCAGACATCTTTTAAGATGAAACAAATTTTACAACGTGTGAACCTGTATGACAGATCAATTTGAAATCAAAATAAAATCACTTGACTCATTTAATACGTCACAAAATATGTTAAGCGGAAAATCTATTATAGTCTTACCTAGGCGCGTAGCCCAAGTTAGGAAACCCCTTTTCAATATGTTGTTTAATCATGTTTAAATAAATATCATTTTAGTATTGTGGGGTCAATGAGTATATATAGGCATGATCTACTGGAAAAAAATGTTTATAGCAAATTTTGAAATTTTGAAAAATCCTGATAAATTCCCTGTAAACAATATAAGAAGACAAGGTTGACACCAGGATCATGAACATGATAATTATAATGGATCAGAATTGAAAAGGGTGTTTCTGGGGAGATGCCGTTTGAAACTTTCTCAATTCTGGTCTATTTTAAATTATAGAAGCCATCTTCGATTCGGAGTTAGGTGACAAAAATGGTGATAGTGACATAGCCGCAACATGAAAACAAACATTAATTGTCCATGGGAGTTTTATGACAATGGGTCAAGTGGTTTTAGAGAAGTCATTTAAAGAAATAATGCAAAATGTTGCTTTTTAGATGACAGACAAATTCCCTTACACAGGAAGAGCTTAAGGCCATAAATTAATTGCTAGATTCTATTTTTTTTTTTTTTTTTTTTTTTATTCAAAAAAAGATCAACAATAATTTTAAAATAAAATCCTACCGCCCTCCCCATTCTCAAGAAAAATTTGGATGATAATCTAGCAATTATTTATAATGGCCTAAGCTAAAATCTTTTTCAGAGTTCTGATCTAACTAAATCAATGCAATCTTTAGAATGAAACGAAATCAAACATGCTTTATTTTACAAACTCCACTTGTGTGACAAATCACACCTTTTGCAAATATTAAAAAAACACTTAGAAATTACTTACCAAGTCAAAAATTTTGAGAAAAATAACCATAACAATCATATTTCCATTTGAAATTTCCACAGATATTTATCCTTCAGTGTCAATCTGTTGAATACATTTCTATCTGACTATCACTAAAAATGCTAAATATAATACAGCTACTTCCACACTTTGTTCTACAAAACATTACAGCAATATCATAGTTATATAATAAAAAATGCTTCCATTCAGAAATCTAGCCTTTTATTGCTTTAAACTCTCTAAAACATCAGGCTATTGGATGTCATAGACTTTTAAATTGTACACATAGGAACATTTTATTCTTTTCACGCCATACATTATTTCCTTTACAAGCAACATATAACTAATTAAACCACCTGTGGCTTCCGTACAATAATCACCAGTTGTCATAGAAATCAATTTCTTTCTAAATAGCGATGAAGTAATCCCCAGATTATTCACTGTCTCTCTATATCGAGGAAATAATTATCCAACACTAACTTGTGTGTATCTTATAAACCAGGTCTTTCTTTCCCAGCAGTGATACATTATCTGGAGTTGGGCATGCATGGGGACAAAGGCTTTATTTCTGACAAAGACAGCTGGACAAGCTATGTATAGATCTGTAACCATTTATGGAATTGTTTTTTCAATATTAACTGAAAGTGGGGATAAATAAAAAAAGATTTTTCACATAAAGCCAATAATAAATTAATTGCTAGATAATCCTCCCCGCCCATCTCCTAATTTTTATGCCACCCCGAAAAAAAAGCAACAAAATTTTAAAAATAAAAAATAAACAAGAGTTGTCAAAAGACAGCAAAGCTCGCCGATAAAACTCACCACCCATGCAAAGATTGAGATTGGAGGCAAATACCAAAACTTAAACGCAACTAAACCCAAAACCTGGGTGTCTACAGAAGAAATATTAAGTCAAAAAGGGCCATTACTTTGCCAAAATGCAACCCCGAAGTATGGTTCTTGTCTCTGTGTGTTCCATCAATGATGGTGAACACACATGTGAAGTTTCATTCATATCCAATGAGTGGTTGCATAGATATCTTACCTGGTAAAAAACTTTAACCTGAAGAATTAAGTCCAAAAGGGCCATAACTCTGCAATAATGCAACCCCAAGTTATAGTTCTTGTTTCTGTGTGTTCCATCAATGATGGTGAACACACATGTGAAGTTTCATTTATATCCAATAAGTGGTTGCATAGATATCTTACCTGATAAAAAACTTTAACATGAAAAATTAAATCCAAAAAGGGCCATAACTCTGCCAAAATGCAATCAAGAGTTATAGTTCTTGTCTCTGTGTATACCATTGATGATGGTTAACACACATGCAAAGTTTCTTCATATCCAATGAATGGTTGCATAGATATGTAAAACTTAAATGCAAAAGTTTAAACTTGGTGAATACAGACGAAAAATTAAGTCCAAAAGGGCCATTACTTTGCCAAAATGCAATCCAGAGTTATGGTTCTTGTCTCTATGTATTCCATTGATTATGGTGAACATACATGCAAAGTTTCATTCATATCCAATGAGTGGTTGCATAGATATTATGTAAAACTTAAACGCAGAAGTTTAACCTGGGTGCCTACAGACATAAAATTAAGACCAAAAGGGCCATAACTTTGCCAAAATGCAACCCCTAGTTACGGTTCATGTCTCTGTGTGTTCCATCAATGATGGTGAACAAACATGTGAAGTTTCATTCATATCCAATGAGCGGTTGCATAGATATGTAAAACTTAAATGCAAAAGTTTAACCTGGGTGTCTACAGACGACGCCGACAACGCTTCGGTCATGGCAATAGCTTTCCTTGGAGCTAAAAATAAAATCTTCCCATCCTTCCCATTTTTAAGAAAAATTTGGATGATAATCTAGCAGTTAATTTATAATGGCCTTACTATAAATAAGGACACCCATGATCACTTGTAGCCCATGTTCATCTATCAAATGTCATACCTGCATAGTTTACAGTACATGTAACCAAAGATTGATATATTTAATTCTACAGAAACATATATTAAGCAATGATAAATTTTGAAATTTCTGTTCCAACCATAAGTTTATTTCATTACTGCACTGATGTTCTGACATTTATTTTTAATTAAGATAGTTTTGTTGAAAGTTGAGGTACAGTCAAACCTGTCTTAAGCAGCCACTCAAGGGACAGAGCAAAAATTACCTCTTAAGACAGGTGGCTGCTTAATACAGGTTGATTTTACCTTAGAGTATAATCATGGTAAAAGAAAATGTGACTGTTTAAGACAAGTGGTTTCTTAATAGAGATGACCACTAACACGGGTTTTACTGTATAGAACAATTAAGTATCAATAGGAGACTATAACAAAATCGTTTAATCTCGTCAAGCAGCTTAAATCTAAATACAGAGGAAACAAGCCTTCCTAATGTTGTCGTCCTTCAAAAATGTTGATAGTTAATTAAACATCATTCTCCTCAGGGAACGCAATTTTTATAAAAAAAAATTAAAACAATTTTGAGACGCAAATAAACCAGAAAACATTTTCAATACCACCTATAAACAAGTTAACACTTTCTTATATGATACGAACAGTATTTCAAGTACATTTCTTTGAATTTTATATGACATAAACAGTTGTTAGTTTAAGTACCACTAATAATGTACTCAATTGCAGTAAAAAAACTAAAATCTTAAATTAAAGACAGCTCAAAACTTAAATCTCACGCCCGTTTACTGGATACGGTAGAACCAGAAAGTTGTTTTGAGAAGCCATCATCCCCGATCAGTTAAGTCTGAGTTCAAACCTATTTCATCTGGCATGAGCAGCCAACATTATTACACTATCTTAACCACTTATTCTTACCCCACCCATTGACTTTGCTGGAGTGCATGCTTGTATTAAATTGTATTCACTCCGACAAACAATAACATGTTTAAAGAAAAAAAGATATTCGATCGATAGTTGGCAAAATGTAAATTATCCCACTGGAACTAGAGTAAGCTGTAGATCATGTCTGCAACCTAAAGCAAATTAGTCTTCATCATATGCGATGGCTGCTTTTCTAAAAGACAAATGTTTTGACATGTTCAACTGTGAATAAAAGTAAAATATTCTTAATGATAATCGGATTACGTTTTTGATTGGCTGATTCAAACAATCGGGTTTTCTCGGATATTCCCATAGTATTTCAAAAAAGTATCGTTATTTTTATATTATTAGATATTTTCTATGACAAAGATCTTGTACACAATAACTGCCATGACTTCCGTCCGAATAAATATTTTTGAATTTTATTATAACATAACTATTACAGAGGTGTGATTGTTTCAACCAATCAGATCCTACTTCCAGATTCAAACGTTCCTTTAGCACAACTTGCCAAGACGTTTGTCTTTTAGAAATGCAAGCGTCGGATATGATCAAGACTAAAAGCAAATTAACCAGTAACTCCACGCATTTCAATTATGAATCTCAATTTACTAAAATGCTTCCGTCATTAAAAGCTAAATTGCATCAATGTGTCTTAAGCATGCCATACACAACATTCACACAGCATGGCACACAACAAGCGAACCACTTGTTAGACGAAGCTTTCATCTATTTCTGCGTGCTCGAAGTTAAATACAAGCAAATACTTAAATTGATAATGTTTGAATCATATGTATGCTTATCGACATGTTGGAACCGCATGCACACTTTCTGATAAAATTACAGTCCGTGTGGTTCATGCTAACAGAATGGTAGCAATCTTCTGAATGTTCCCCAATATTTATTTTAGTACCCAGATAGAGATGATGCTTGTACATGCGTTAATGTTAATTTAGTTTATGAACCAGTTTTAATTAGGAAAGGCCCTGATTTATAAGTTATGGGAGAAGTCTAATGTTGATAAAAAGTTAAAAGTTGAAGAAAATATGCACCTTCCACATGAGAAGAAATGGTAACCTGTAACAAGTTTTTTAATTAAATATGCTTAAAAGTTTTAAGTGTAACATCATGTCACAGCATGAAAAATCAGGGACGGGTGGGGATGATAATCTAGCAATTAATTTATTATGGCCCTATCCATATTTAAGTTCTTTTCTCACTAGGGAGCACGTCCACACAGTTATGAAAAGCATGTACGTGTCAGACATTTAGCAATACTATATATAAATGCAAGACAGGGCTATATACATACTATAGACTGAAATATTTCATCATCATTCAAACCAATGTTAATAACAATTCCCTCCAGCCAGCAATGAGACAGACTGATTAGATTGCAAATTATTCTCAGGCGAATCTGTATCTATATTGTATTCAAAAACTATCACTGACAGCTATTTTAATGACTTAATACAGAAATTACACTGTGGCAACAAGTTCTTTGCAGCAGACAGCTTCATTGTCTGTTGTTTTTCTTTGTCTTTATCTCTCCCAATTTCAAACCTATTGGGGATTCCAAAATAACATTTAATCATTTGTTCCACAAATCTGATTCTTTTCCCAATACAGTACATCAAATATGCATGATATAGGAAGAAAAGGTTATCAGGAATATGTGGGTTAAGAATGATGTAAAACTCAAAATGAATGTGAATTGAAAGTCAACATGTAATACAACCACACGCAAGTTTAATAAAAAAATCAGATTAGAGGTTGAAGAGAAATAGGGCGGACATTAATTTGGTGATGGACACTCTCTTGGATGTTTTAACAATTGGATATTTAAGTGGCTTCTCACATAGCTCAACCAAAACGTTATAATGCCTCTGGCTTTGAGACAATAACTCACACAGCTCAACCAAAACATTATAATGTCTCTGGCTTTGAGACTATAACTCACACAACTCAACCAAAACATTATAATGCCTCTGACTCTGAGACAATACCTCACACAACTCAACCAAAACATTATAATGCCTCTGACTCTGAGACAATACCTCACACAGCTCAACCAAAACATTATAATGCCTCTGGCTTTGAGACAATAACTCACTAAACTCAACCAAAACGTTATAATGTCTCTGGCTCTGAGACAATACCTCACACAGCTCAACCAAAATGTTATAATGCCTCTGGCTCTGAGACAATACCACACACAGCTCAACCAAAATGTTATAATGTTTCTGGCTCTGAGACAATACCTCACACAGCTCAACCAAAACGTTATAATGTCTCTGGCTCTGAGACAATACCTCACACAGCTCAACCAAAATGTTATAATGCCTCTGGCTCTGAGACAATACCTCACACAGCTCAACCAAAATGTTATAATGCCTCTGGCTCTGAGACAATAACTCACACAACTCAACTAAAACGTTATAATGCCTCTGGCTCTGAGACAATACCTCAAACAGCTCAACCAAAACACTATAATGCCCGTGGCTCTGAGACAATACCTCACACAGCCCAACCAAAACATTATAATGCCTCTGGCTCAGAGACAATAACTCACTAAACTCAACCAAAACATTATAATGTCTCTGGCTCTGAGACAATACCTCACACAGCTCAACCAAAATGTTATAATGTCTCTGGCTCTGAGACAATACCACACACAGCTCAACCAAAACATTATAATGTCTCTGGCTCTGAGACAATACCTCACACAGCTCAACCAAAATGTTATAATGCCTCTGGCTCTGAGACAATACCTCACACAGCTCAACCAAAACATTATAATGCCTCTGGCTCTGAGACAATAACTTACTAAACTCAACCAAAACGTTATAATGCCTCTGGCTCTAATACAATACCTCACACAGCTCAACCAAAATGTTATAATGCCTCTGGCTCTGAGACAATACCTCACACAGCTCAACAAAAAATGTTATAATGTCTCTGGCTCTGAGACAATACCTCACACAGCTCAACCAAATCATTAAAATGCCTCTGGCTCTAATACAATACCTCACACAGCTCAACCAAAATGTTATAATGCCTCTGGCTCTGAGACAATACCTCACACAGCTCAACCAAAATGTTATAATGTCTCTGGCTCTAAGACAATACCTCACACAGCTTAACCAAAACGTTATAATGTCTCTGGCTCTGAGACAATACCTCACACTGGTCAACCAAAACATTATAATGCCTCTGGCTCTGAGACGATACCTCACACAGCTCAACCAAAATGTTATAATGCCTCTGGCTCTGAGACATTACCTCACAAAGCTCAACCAAAATGTTATAATGTCTCTCGCTCTGAGACAATACCTCACACAACTCAACCAAAACATTATTATGTGTCTGGCTCTGAGACAATAACTCACACAACTCAACCAAAACGTTATAAAGTCTCTGGCTCTAAGACAATACCTCACACAGCTCAACCAAAACATTATAATGCCTCTGGCTCTCAGACAATAACTCACACAGCTCAACAAAAATGTTATAATGCCTCTGGCTCTAAGACAATAACTCACACAGCTCAAAGAAAATGTTATGTCTCTGGCTCTGAGACAATACCTCACACAACTCAACCAAAATATTATAATGTCTCTGGCTCTGAGACAATAACTCACACACTCAACCAAAACATTATAATACCTCTGGCTCTGAGACAATAACTCACACAGCTCAACCAAAACGATAAAATGCCTCTGGCTCTGAGACAATACCTCACACAACTCAACCAAAACATTATTATGTCTCTGGCTTTAAGACAATAACTCACACAGCTCAACCAAAACGTTATAATGTCTCTGGCTCTGAGACAATACCTCACACAGCTCAACCAAATCATTATGATGCCTCTGGCTCTGAGACAATACCTCACACAGCTCAACCAAAATGTTATAATGCCTCTTGCTTTGAGACAATACCTCACACAGCTCAACCAAAATGTTATAATGCCTCTGGCTCTCAGACAATACCTCACACAGCTCAACCAAAATGTTATAATGTCTCTGGCTCTGAGACAATACCTCACACAGCTCAACCAAAACATTATAATGCCTCTTGCTCTGAGACAATACCTCACACAGCTCAACCAAAATGTTATAATGCCTCTGGCTCTGAGACAATACCTCACACAGCTCAACCAAAATGTTATAATGTCTCTGGCTATGAGACAATACCTCACACAACTCAACCAAAACATTATTATGTGTCTGGCTCTGAGACAATAACTCACATAACTCAACCAAAACGTAATAATGCCTCTGGCTCTGAGACAATACCTCACACAGCTCTACCAAAACATTATAATGCCTCTGGCTCTGAGACAATACCTCACACAGCTCAACCAAAATGTTATAATGCCTCTGGCTCTGAGACAATACCTCACACAGCTCAACCAAAATGTTATAATGCCTCTGGCTCTAAGACAATAACTCACACAGCTCAAACAAAACGTTATGTCTCTGGCTCTGGGACAATACCTCACACAACCCAACCAAAACATTATAATGTCTCTGGCTCTGAGACAATAACTCACACAACTCAACAAAAACGTTATAATGTCTCTGGCTCTGAGACAATATTTCGCACAGCTCAACCAAAACGTTATAATGCCTTTGGCTCTGAGACAATACCTCACACAGCTCAACCAAATTGTTATAATGCCTCTGGCTCTGAGACAATACCTCAAACAGCTCAACCAAAACATTATAATGCCTCTGGCTCTGAGACAATACCTCACACAGCTCAACCAAAATGTTATAATGTCTCTGGCTCTGAGACAAAACCTCACACAGATCAACCAAAATGTTAAAATGCCTCTGGCTCTAAGACAATAACTCACACAGCTCAACCAAAATGTAATAATGTCTCTGGCTCTGAGACAATACCTCACACAACTCAACCAAAATGTTATAATACCTCTGGCTCTGAGACAATAACTCACACAGCTCTACCAAAACATTATAATGCCTCTGGCTCTGAGACAATACCTCACACAGCTCAACCAAAATGTTATAATGCCTCTGGCTCTGAGACAATACCTCACACAGCTCAACCAAAATGTTATAATGCCTCTGGCTCTAAGACAATAACTCACACAGCTCAAACAAAACGTTATGTCTCTGGCTCTGGGACAATACCTCACACAACCCAACCAAAACATTATAATGTCTCTGGCTCTGAGACAATAACTCACACAACTCAACAAAAACGTTATAATGTCTCAGGCTCTGAGACAATATTTCGCACAGCTCAACCAAAACGTTATAATGCCTTTGGCTCTGAGACAATACCTCACACAGCTCAACCAAATTGTTATAATGCCTCTGGCTCTGAGACAATACCTCAAACAGCTCAACCAAAACATTATAATGCCTCTGGCTCTGAGACAATACCTCACACAGCTCAACCAAAATGTTATAATGTCTCTGGCTCTGAGACAAAACCTCACACAGATCAACCAAAATGTTAAAATGCCTCTGGCTCTAAGACAATAACTCACACAGCTCAACCAAAATGTAATAATGTCTCTGGCTCTGAGACAATACCTCACACAACTCAACCAAAATGTTATAATACCTCTGGCTCTGAGACAATAACTCACACAGCTCAAACAAAACGTTATGTCTCTGGCTCTGAGACAATACCTCACACAACTCAACCAAAACATTATAATGTCTCTGGCTCTGAAACAATAACTCAAACAACTCAACCAAAATGTTATAATGTCTCTGGCTCTGAGACAATACCTCACACAGCTCAACCAAAACGTTATAATGCCTCTGGCTCTGAGACAATATCTCACACAGCTTAACCAAAATGTTATAATGCCTCTGGCTCTGAGACAATACCTCAAACAGCTCAACCAAAACAATATAATGCCTCTGGCTCTGAGACAATACCTCACACAGCTCAACCAAAACGTTATAATATCTCTGGCTCTGAGACAATACCTCACACAGCTCAACCAAAATGTTATAATGTCTCTGGCTCTGAGACAATACCTCACACAGCTCAACCAAAATGTTATAATGCCTCTGGCTCTAAGACAATACCTCACACAGCTCAACCAAAACATTATAATGCCTCTAGCTCTGATACAATACCTCACACAGCTCAATCAAAACGTTATAAGGTCTCTTACTCTGAGACAATACCTCACACAGCTCAACCAAAACATTATAATGCCTCTGGCTCTGAGACAAGAGCTCAACCAAAATGTTATAATGCCTCTAGCTCTGAGACAATAACTCATACAACTCAACCAAAACATTATAATGCCTCTGGCTCTGAGACAATACCTCACACAACTCAACAAAACCGTTATAATGCCTCTGGCTCTGAGATAATAACTCACACAGCTCAACCAAAACATTAAAATGCCTCTGGCTCTGAGACAATACCTCACACAGCACAATCAACACGTTATAAGGTCTCTAGCTCTGACACAATACCTCACACAGCTCAACCAAAACATTATAAGGTCTCTAGCTCTGACACAATACCTCACACAGCTCAACCAAAACATTATAATGTCTCTGGCTCTGAGACAGTACCTCACACAGCTTAACCAAAACATTATAATGCCTCTGGCTATGAGACAACAGCTCAACCAAAATGTTATAATGCCTCTAGCTCTGAGACAATAACTCACACAGCTCAACCAAAACATTATAATGCCTCTGGCTCTGAGACAATACCTCACACAGCTCAACCAAAATGTTATAATGCCTCTGGCTCTGAGACAATACCTCACACAACTCAACCAAAACGTTATAATGCCTCTGGCTCTGAGATAATAACTCACACAGCTAAACCAAAACATTATAATGCCTCTGGCTCTGAGACAATACCTCACACAGCTCAACCAAAACATTATAATGCCTCTGGCTCTGAGACAATACCTCACACAGCTCAACCAAAACGTTATAATGCCTCTAGCTCTAAGACAATAACTCACACAGCTCAACCAAAACATTATAATGCCTCTAGCTCTGAGACAATACCTCACACAGCTCAACCAAAACGTTATAATGCCTCTGGCTCTGAGACAATAACTCACACAACTCAACCAAAACGTTATAATGCATCTAATTCTGAGACAATACCTCACACAGCTCAACCAAAACATCATAATGCCTCTGGCTCTGAGACAGTATCTCACACAGCTCAACCAAAACATTATAATGCCTCTGGCTCTGAGACAACAGCTGAACCAAAATGTTATAATGCCTCTAGCTCTGAGACAATAACTCACACAGCTCAACCAAAACATTATAATGCCTCTGGCTCTGAGACAATACCTCAAACAACTCAACCAAAATGTTATAATGCCTCTGAGATAATAACTCACACAGCTCAACCAAAACATTATAATGCCTATGGCTCTGAGACAATACCTCCAACAGCACAATCAAAATGTTGTAAGGTCTCTAGCTCTGAGACAAAACCTCACACAACTCAACCAAAACGTTATAATGTCTCTTGCTCTGAGGCAGTACCTCACACAGCTCAACCAAAACATTATAATGCCTCTGGCTCTGAGACAACAGCTCAACCAAAATGTTATAATGCATGTAGCCCTGAGACAATAACTCACACAGCTCAACCAAAACATTATAATGTCTCTGGCTCTGAGACAATACCTCACACAACTCAACCAAAATGTTATAATGCCTCTGGCTCTGAGACAATACCTCACACAGCTCAACCAAAACATTATTATGTGTCTGGCTTTGAGACAATACCTCACACAGCTCAACCAAAACATTATAATACCTCTGGTTCTGAGACAATACCTCACACAGCTCAACAAAAACGTTAAAATGCCTCTGGCTCTAAGACAATAACTCACACAGCTCAACCAAAACGTTATAATGCCTCTAGCTCTAAGACAATACCTCACACAACTCAACCAAAATGTTATAATGCATCTAATTCTGAGACAATACCTCACACAGCTCAACCAAAACATAAAATGCCTCTGGCTCTGAGACAGTATCTCACATAGCTCAACCAAAACGTTATAATGCCTCTGGGTCTGAGACAATAACTCACACAGCTCAACCAAAATGTTATAATGCATCTAATTCTGAGACAATACCTCACACAGCTCAACCAAAACATTATTATGCCTCTGACTCTGAGACAATACCTCACAATGCTCAACCAAAATGTTATTATGTCTCTGGCTCTGAGACAATACCTCACACAGCTCAACCAAAACGTTTTAATGTCTCTGACTCTGAGACAATATCTCACACAGCTCAACCAAAACGTTATAATGTCTCTGGCTCTGAGACAATACCTCACACAGCTCAACCAAAATGTTATAATGTCTCTGGCTCTGAGACAATACCTGACACACAGCTCAACCAAAATGTTATAATGTCTCTTGCTCTGAGACAATACCTCACTAAGCTCAAACAAAACATTATAATGCCTCTGACTCTGAGACAATACCTCACACAGCTCAACCAAAATGTTATAATGTCTCTGGCTCTGAGACAATACATCATACAGCTCAACCAAAATGTTATAATGTATCTGGCTCTGAGACAATATCTCATACAGCTCAACCAAACTGCTATTATGCTTCTGTCTCTGAAACAATAGCCAAAATATTATATGATGTCTCTGGCTCCGAGACAATACCTCACACAACTAAACCGAAACATTATAATGCCTCTGGCTCTGAGACAATACCTCACACAGCTCAACCAAAACGTTATAATGCCTATGGCTCTGAGACAATAACCAAAACGTTATAATGTCTCTAGCTCTGAGACAAAACCTCACACAACTAAACCGAAATATTATAATGCCTCTAGCTCTGAGACAATACCTCACACAGATCAACCAAAACGTTATAATACTTCCAGCTCTGAGACAGTAACCAAAACGTTATAATATCTCTGGCTCTGAGACAATACCTCACACAGTTCAACCAAAACAGTATAATACTTCTGGCCAGGTACAATGTAAAGGTCGGCTGTGTGAAGTTTCATTTCATTGGATTGAACAATTACAGAAAAATTGTATTTTCATCTTATTAATCGTAAAGATGTGTTAATGTAGAGATATAAATACTTGAATTAGAATCACTGTTGCATATATTAATTACGTACGTACAGACTGTATGCCAATACATGATCAATACCCAATGATTGGTTTCCTTCAACTCATGAACATAACCACAAGCTTGTAAGGTTATACATTATCAAAACTTTAAATTGTGTTCCTTGGGTGAAGCAATGCAGTTGAAGATAACAGTAATGGTGTAGCTTTATAAAAGATAATAAAGCCTTTCACAGATGAATCTATCTTTATATCTTTATAACTCGATAACAAGGTCTCTATGTTGATAAAACTATAAAAAAATTATTAGTATTAAAGTAAGTCCATTAAAGTAACATCAGAAACTGTTTTACAGAACATAAAAATGTCCCTGCCATTTTGTCCCTGCTTAGTTTCATGCAAACACCTTATTGATAATACATTGTTAAAGGGATTATATTGGCAAGTAACACAAACACGCTGTTAATCCAGACTTTTCCTGTATGCAGTGTGCACAAAATAATGCTTTTGTATTGACGTATAACCTTTATTTACTTGAGTTATCAAATTAACAGTTATTGAAAATTCGGCCAAAACTTTAATACATCCCGCAATAAAGTATTGCGCAATATTTACATTGAGCGCCGTAAACTTCCCGAAGAGAGCCTCGAAAACGAGATTAGGAACAAGTCTTCACAGTGTTATTCAATGATTGATCGGAAACCCGAAAGCGGTTCCTTGAAAATGGCGAATGTAAACAAAAACAAAAATGTGGCTTCAGAACCTGATGTTAGTAATAAAGAGGATATGCAATTAGACACTTTAGACATGTATATCTTTAAGTTATAGGTGTATCTTCATGCTATGCGTGTGTATTTACGACAGGGAATTGACGGTAATATACCAATATAATCCCTTTAATGTTAGCTGAATTGTTCTGTTCTGTTCTGTTCAAATAAAACAATGCAGAGCTAGCGTAATTTCCCATGGGTGAAGAGTATTGGAATTGACACTGTGGCTATACAACGACGATGTTATATAAACAATAACAAGAGGTTCAAGAGGGCCCGAGGATGCTCTACTTGCTCATAGTGGCCATAGCATTTTTTGAAATTTTACAATATTAACCCTCTTTGGGGGTCGTCTTAACCCCTTTTGAATAAAAACAACCACAACCACACCACCCTTACTAACCAAAAGGTTAATCTCTATGAAAAGAATACTTTAATTCAAATACCATTCATCTGTAAAAAAATCCCCGTACAGGACCCTTATACATCCCAGCCCCTTGATTAGTCAAAACTTCAATCACCCACTCATAGGGATTTGACTATGAGCAGACAATGCTTTAGATTTTAAAAAGAAGTTTTTTTGTACACATGGATGCGAAAATGACAAATTTCAGTTTACCACAAAAACTTCAAATGTAAAGTAAAAGTCACCTTACAGGGTCCCTATATATCCCAGCTCCTTGATTTGCAGAATATTCAATCCTTTGCTGATGTAAGGATAATTTATATCATGAATGACTAAGTTTGAAAGAAAAGTTACTGAGAGGAACTTTTCAGTCATATTGCTACAGTGTCTACTTGAGACCACTGGAGCATCATACCACAGACACATGGTATGATCTGATACCCCACCCAGTCACATAATACTGACACTTGGCTAACCTGACCTAGAACTATCCTCCAAATGCTGAGTGCCAAGCGAGGAAGCTTCAAGTACCATTTTTTAAGTCTTTGGTATGACCAAGCTGGGGATCGAGCCCACGACTTTCCGCATGCGAGGCAAACACTCTACCACTAGGCCACACACATTGTTGATCAAACCCAAACCTTCCACACTATGAGGTACAGATCTCTTTACCTAGAGTCATTACAAAATAGTTTCACGAAAAAACATGTTATTTACTAATTTTTGTTTTAGAGTTATAAATAAAATGCCGTTTTTAAAAAAATCATGTTATATACAGTAAAACTTTGTTGGTTCGAATCACAGACAGCTGTAACACCACATATAGCTTTAAACCACTTAGCTGGTCCCAGCCGAATTCCTATTTCAATGTATATACACGTACATATATGGTATGATGTTGAACAATACTTGGCTCGAACAACCCTTAAGTCAAACTATTTTGTCCAGTTCCGCCGGGTTCGAGTCATCAAAGTTTTACTGTAATTATGGCAATTTTTTATCGAATATATTTTTGTTGAAGGAAAGACGTCGAAATGAATCCGATAAATATCACCATCCTTCTGCAAGTTACGAACTGTCAAACTGTTCTTAAACAATATCACCATCCAACAAGGACTAAATTACAGATTAAATACAATATTATTATCCTTCATAGAGACAAATATAGGCCTATAAAAACTGTGAGTTCTTCAGTTTTACAGAATAACCATAAAATATAACATGAAATATAAACCAGACCCTGTATTTACTAACAAAACGGGACAATAACAGCACATCTATCTTGGTATTAGACGGAATTATGGATCGCTGTCAATACATTATGTCTTACGCTGAAGCTTTTCACATCTGTCTTGTCGCAGATTTCATACAAATTTTCAAATTTACATTGCCAAAAAAACTCATTACTTTAGAGCGCTTGCAGCCATTCTGCTGATGTAAATCTAATAAACAAATTCAGTGATATGAAAGTTTGGAAGTAATTGGACAATGTTGGCATGAATTATATAAAACACAAAAGAAGGCTGCATTACAGTTAATATTAGTTTCTAAAGAATATAATTACAACCAAACCTGTGTAAGGGTCACCTCTATTAAGCAGCCACTTGTCTTAAGCAGCCACACTTGCTAATTACTATTTCTATGCTTTCAAAGCAAATTAACTGCTATTAAGCGACAACCTGTATTTAAAAGCCAGTTTTTTATATCTGCGTAACAGCTTGATCTAATATATCTATAATTGGATTATTATTATAATACTTGTTTTAAGCTCGGCAGTAAAACAGTGGATTGAGGGTGGCTCGTTCATGTCAGAGGTCAAAGGTTTGATCCCAATTTCGAACCATGCTCTTCTCAAACAAAAACTTCAAATGGGTCTAAGTGGCTCATCTGATTTCACTTGTCATTTCTTGTCAAATTTTGAAGACCAATAATTACCAATAAAGAACTTATAGATGAGAAAAAAGAAATTTATCAGATTTCCGATAACATTCCCATATAAATTTTAAAGTCTCTGCTCTTGCTCTTTTGATCCTAGAATAATCTAACCAATTTCTGTAAACTTTTAATCAAAACAATTTTTTGATCACAGAAAATACATGATTAGGTAATACTTGATTACCCTATTAAACAGAATCAAAGAATACTTGAATGATCAAGCTCACATTCCAATACTGTACAATGTAGTATTTCTTAGTCAGTCTCCACTGGGGTAAGAAGTTATATGATGTTATTTTTATGCTTTGCTAACATGCAATCAAAATGTACTCTGAACAAAAAACAACATGGTTACATGAATCAAGTCAAAGCTAACAATCATAAGAAAACTTTTTGTTCTCAAATGCCAAGGGACGTTCTCAGTAAACAAAGAACCATGCAGTCTCTAAAACTATAAAATAAACAAGAATTCAGTGTATGAATCACCGTGTCCGCTTTGACCGTTAATACACACATGGGAGAGAAAAAAATTAAAATATTATATTCATGCAAGATTTATCTAACTTGGTTAATATAGTAGGTTTAATGACTAAGAAATATTGTAGGAAGTATTGTGTGAAGTTTCGATCAAATACATTAAGTGATTTTTAAGATATGAACTTTCATGGTAGTTGCACACAAAACTTTAACCAGTATTTCTAAGTAAAACATATTTAAAAAAAGCCACTTTAACCAGTAATTCTAAGTAAAACATATTTAAAAAAAAAAAAAAATTAAAAAAAACAACAAAATACTTTAACCAGTATTTTGAAGTAAAACATTTTTAAAAAAAAAAAAGAAAAGAAAATAGAAATAAAAAAAGAATAATTTTTTTTTTAAATAAATTAAAAAAAAAAAAAGTACTCAGCATCTGCATTATATTATTTAATGCAGTGTGTTAGTTGTAACTATGCTCCAAGTATGAGTATCCTAGCACTAGTACTTATTGAGAAATAGTGTAAAAATGAAAACTTAACGTTGGAGGTAAATGCAAAACTCAGCATCAAACAATGCCAATGGACCATGAAATGTAGGTCACACTCAGCATCTGCAGCAGGGTGTTAGTTGTAACTATGATCCAAGTATGAGTGTCCTAGCACTTGTTGAGAAATAGTGTAAAAACGCAAAACTTAACATTGGAGCTAAATATATAGGTTTGACGCTGCCGCCACCGTCGCTGCCGCTGTCGACAGAAAAACAACACCTTAATCTTGTTTCTTCTTCGTCGCGGAAAGACAAAAATAAATTGATTTTGTTACTGTTAAGTTATAAAGATGAAGAAGTAACAGGCAGATAGTGAAGACAAACATTGGGCATCCAGAAAAAGGCCATCTTGTGAGCCTTTGGTTTGGATAAGCTAATAATTAATCCATAGCTGCAAGTGTGTATTTGTACAATCATTTAATTCCACAAATTGTATCTTGTTCATTTTAAAGGGAATTAAAAAGTTTGAAATTGGCTAAAACATTTTTTATGCCCCCATGGGTCAGTGTCCGTCCGTCCGTCCGTCCGTCCGTCCGTCCGTCGTAAACCTAGGAAAAATTGTTTATCATAGAAAGAGTCCAAGTTATGATGTGAAGGTCTTCAAGTAATATTTAAGTGTGGTCTAGTTTAAGAATGGGGTTTTTGTTTCAAGTTTACCACTCAAATATCTATTTTGTCACGTTTGAGTTGTCATACCAAACCATTTAGATTTTAGTTAGGCCATAACAAATTTATTACTAGATTATCATCCCAGCCAGCCCCCTAATTTTCATGCTGCCCTAACCCTTTTTATTCTCATAAAAGAAAACAAAAAAAAAAAAACATCAAAAATTTTAAAAATAAAAATTTAAAAAAAATCCTTCCGCTCTCCACATTTTTAAGAAAAATTTGTATGATAATTTAGCAATTAATTTATTATGGCCTTATTGAATGATAATGAAATGCTTATTATCTACAGAACAGATATACTGGTACACAAGACTGACTGGTTATTCCAACCTTTGTAAGGCTTAGATTTTCGTACAAACATGCAAATTTTGAAAAGAAAACTATTTACTAGGCTTAAGAAAGTTCATAAAATGATGTTAGTGTAAAGTTTGTCACTCAATGAATTTCCCATTGTTTTTTTTTTCGTAACTTCAAATTTTACACTAAGAAATTTGTAAACTTACACATTAGTGAAATGGATCCTTGGTACATAAGACTGACCAAGTAAGTACCACAGACAGATTTTACATTTAATGCTGCTGTGATTAATTACCAATATTGTTGTTAGGCAAGTCCCTGTCAGCTTTCTCCTGAGTATTTGCCTCATTACCAGTGACAAATCTCTCACGGTGTCTTATCATTAGAGAAAATGTAGCAAAAACAGACATTTACATTTACATTCTCAAAAAAAACATTTCACTCGTCTTGTTTACCAGCTGAAATCAATACCATATTAATAAAACAGAATGATATTCTTACAACTAAATATGCTGCTTTTCAATACATGTCAACAAATTTCACTTTCCTTTAAAGGGATAACATCACCAAAAAATGCTATAAATACACTGCGGTCCCTGTTATAACGCAGTCCGATATAACACGAATTTTCATATAACACAGTTTTTGCTTGGCTCCCATTTTTTCGGCACAGGGGAAGTCATGTTTTAAAACTTGAAAATCTGTGCAAATTATCGAATGACAACGAAACAATATATATTGTCGCCATTTTTTTATTTGATAATCGCTCATCTTCTACTCACCAATTAGCCTTGATTGTAACAAACTATTATAACCATTACCTCATGGTGGTTTAAAGGATATTTAAGTGATTGATTCATGCCAGCATTGACTATTAACAGTTTGCAATAATCCTGAGTGCTTCAATAAATGCTGACACATGCCAAACACGGAAGCCATATGCAAACTTTGTTATTATCGAGTGGTCATGTGATCAAGCAACCAAGTGGAAAAATGACAGGTATTAATATATCGCGGGTATCTTATCGGATCATAAACACAAATTTATTTTAATTATTTTATTGTTGTAAATACTTCAGATATATATCTTTAGTATTTGAACACTTATAGCGTTTTAAAGTTAAAATTGAAGCATGAATTTTTATAATATAGACACGTTTTTTCTCCTTCCGGGTTAAATGGAAATGGCTGTCAATTTTAGCTTTATCGAAACGCGAAAACGTTTTTCTGTTTTTTCTTTCTTTTTTATTAATAATATCTATATCTAAGTGTATCTGTTATAACCAAATACGCGTTGTATCACATTACAATGCAAACAATACTATTCACTTAGTGGCGGACAGCATGATAGGTTAATCTTATTTAATTGCCGTAATAGGGGTGACACTAGCCCCTTTACATCTCATTTCCATCCGAACAAAACCAAGTGAAAAATTAGACCACATACATATCAAATTTACAGTCAAATTTACCTCGTTTCACTGTCATTTAGCAGCCATTTTACATAGTGGAGTTAGATGCGAGCTAGATCCGAGCTACTGGGTGGAAACGTGTACATGCGAAATTTGAACTTGAACGGAGTGAGCAATATGGGTTATAGACGAATAAGAAAGTTTTCTGTCTTCTGATATTCTGTCATGTTTTTAGTTTAATATCTATGATTATTTCAAAGTGTTTTGTCACTGCTAAAGAATAAATGAAAAATAAGATTTAAATTGAAAGATTTACAGCGAAAAATATATGGGTTATAGCAATGACTTGTATATCTTTATATATTAATTCCTTGGGTTATAGACAAATAAGAAAAAAAAACATTCTTCTGTCTTCTGATGTATATTTTGTAATTTGTTATATTTTATTAACCGCATCCCACCCCAACATAAACAGATTGAATTCATTGTCCTTTGGACTTTATTTGATTTGTGTGTGATTTGACATTCTTTACACATGCATAAAAACCAGCTTAAATGATTTTAATCCTGTAATGAACTTTATAACTATCATCATTCAGACTCGTTCTAAGATTAAACAAGAGACGTGGAAATTTCCCGAAAGCCTTGTTTTTCAAACATTTTAGCTATTCTGTAACTATAACTGACTATTTCATGCCAGAATTTTATGTACATTGAAGCAGAAAATAAAAAGCATACAATTCAAATTTTGTTTTTTTATTTGTAAAACACCTGATGCAATAATTTTGTTAAAAAAGCATGAAATAAAGTTTTTCTCTTGTTTCTGTGCTATTCACTGGTTGTTTGGCTAAAATATTACTTCCGTAATTCACATTAGGAAAGATGTAATGTGATTATACTCAGAAACAAACATGCATATTCATAAAATAATACATCAATATTATCACATTTTGCATTGAGGCTTAAGTGGTGGTATTGTTTCCAGTGCCCACTGATAGGAGGTAAGTCACACATGCTCAACTGATAGCAACAGTTTCTTAAATACAATGTTTGATTCTACAAATATATTACAAAATGCATCAAACATTATGAGAAATTCAGCTGTGTTGTAAAAATTTTAGACGGACCTGTACATTTCTCTTATAAATCATTTGTATTTTTTACAATATTTTTTGCCTCATGGCTATCAACTGAGCCAGGGCACCACAAACTATTTTCAAGATAAAAATGTGCACGTTAATGGAGTTTCATTTTAATATATATCAATACATTGATCCAAACTTTTTGAGTATCTTCATCAAAATAACAAAAGAAACTAGAGCTATCACTGAAGGTGATGAATACCCCTGAACGCCACCATGACAGAAAATGGTTAACCATTGTATGAAGTTTTATTAAATTATATCCAATAGTTTTAAAGTTATGCTCCAGACAAGAAAAAATATCAAAGGGCAATAACTCTGTAATTAGCAAGAATAGAGTTATGTTTCTTGTACACTGCACTTCCTCTTATTATATTCTACCATTGTATGACGTTTGATGAAATTCCATCCAGTACTTTTCAAGTGATGTTTCGGACAAGGAAAATTGCAACGGACAGACCGACCGACAGACCAACAGACCGACCTCAGGGTGACTCCAATATACCCCCTCAAAACTTCGTTTGTCGGGGGTATAAAAATTATTTTTACTTTACCACTAGAAAAATTGTATAAGTATGGTTGTGGAAACAATAAATTTTAGCATTTCTGACTAATTTAAGGGCCATAACTCTAAAGATAATGGTCAGAATTGGCTGGTTATTGAACTTGGCTCAGATTTTATAGAGATACACACTTTGTGTAAGTTTGCTTCAGTTCAGATAAAGAATACTCTAGTTATTGAGAAGAAACGGTAAATTTTAGCATTTTTGACTAATTAAAGGGCCATAACTCTAAAGATAATAGTTTGAATTGGCTGGTTATTAAACCTGGCCTAGATTTTATAGAGATTAAAACTTTGTGTAAGTTTGCTTCAGTTCTGATAAAGAATACTCTAGTTATTGAGCAGAAACGGGCAATTTTAGCGTTTTTGACTAATTAAATGGCTCTAAAGATAATGGTCTGTATTGGCTGTTTATCAAACTTGGACTAGATTTTATAGAGGTACACACTTTGTGTAAGTTTGGTTCAGTTCCGATCAAAAATACATAACTCCGCCCGCCCGCTTGCCAGCCTGGGTGCAGACAACTTTGACAACTTTGAAAAACCTGGTTAACAAATTTTCCAACGTGTAAACATGTATGAAGGATGAAATTGAAATCAAAATCAAATTCTATGACCCATTTAAAACATCACAAAATATGTTGCCATTTTAATCGAGAAATCTATATTGGTCCAACATGTAGCCCAAGTTAGGAAACCCCTTTCCAACATATTATTTCGGCATGTTTAAATAAATATCATTTTGGTAATATGGGGTCAATGAGTATATTTAGGCATGATATATTGGAAAAAAATGTTTTTAGTCAATTTCAAAATTTTGAAAAATCTTGATATAATTACTTAAATAAATAAACCAATACTCTACAATGAGAGTAATTAATCTTATTCCTTGTACCATAATTGTCATAATTAAAAGAACTGACTTACACTAAATGTCTTTCTCAGTAGATTATAATACCAAGCCAATGCATGTGAAATGTCCTGTCTATGAACTGTCACCAAACAATGGTAAAGGACACCACAATGCGGTAAAGGACACCACACAGTGGTAAAGGACACCACACATTGGCAATGGACACCACACCATGGTAGAGGACACCAAACAGTGGTAACAGACACCACACCATGGTAGAGGACACCACACAGTGGTAAAGGACACCACACTGTGGTAAAGGACACCACACAATGGTAAAGGACACCACACATTGGTAAAGGACACCACATTGGTAATGGACACCACACCATGGAAGAGGACACCACACAGTGGTAAAGGACACAACACCATGGTAGAGGACACCATACAGCGGTAAAGTACACCACACCATGGGAAAAGACACAACACCGTGGTAAAAAACACCATACCATGGTAGAGGACACCATATATTGGTAAAGGACACCACACCATGGTAGAGGACACCAAACAGTGGCTATAATGGACACCATACCACGGGAAAGGACACAACACCGTGGTAAAGGACGTAACACCATCGTAAAGACACCACACCATGGTAAAATACACCACATAATGGTAGAGGACACCACAACATGGTAGAGGACACCACACCATGGTAGAGGACATAACACATTGGTAGAGGACACCACACTGTGGTAAAGGACACCACACAGTGGTAAAGGACACCACACCATGGGAAAGGACATAACACCCTGGAAAAGGATACCACACCATGGTAGAGGACACCACACAGTGGCAAAGGACACCATACGGTGGTTAAGGTCACCATACCATGGTTAAAGACACCACACCATGGTAAACAACACCACACAATAGTAGAGGACACCACACAATGGTAGAGGACACCACACAATGGTAAAGGACACCACACTGTCAATAAGGACACCACACCATGGTTAAGGACACCACACTGTCAATAAGGACACCACACAATGGTTAAGGACACCACACAATGGTAAAGGCCACCACACCATGGTTAAGGACACCAAACATGGTAAAGGACACCACACCATAGTGAAGGACAGCAAACCATGGTAAAGGTCACCAAACTGTAATAAAGGACACCACACCATGGTAAAGGACACCACACCATAGTAAATGACACCAAATACTGAACCCTTCAATCCAGAATCTCATACTCTACCAATAGACCAGGTGCTCCTTCTGCCACATTTATGATTGGTATTTATTTAAGAAATCTATATCTGTAACTCAAAGTCACTCGATTCTAATACAGTCTCAGAATGTCATAAGCATTCCGCGGTTGCAACATAATCATTATCATGGTAATAGGCTGTGAAGACATGAAGAAAGTTGATTTGCGGAAATCCTCAATAAAATTGTAGTAAACCAGACATATGTAGATTGTTGACTAATTGATTTAGTTGTCATTTCGACAGGCCATATAAGCAGCACATTTGTGACTTGGTTGAGAGCCAGCACACAGACACATAGATCACTACAAGTGCATATTCACAAATCAATTTGTATTATAAATGCTTATGATTGCCACTAAATTAAACTAATGTCAACAATCATTAGACTGTTTTAAACAAGCGGTTTAAGTCAGTACAAATGTTGAAAGTTATATACTTCTTAAATATAAGGTCATAATAAATTAATTGTTAGGTTAACATCCCCACCCGCCCCATTATTTTCATACTGCCCCAACCCTTTTTATTTTCATTAAAAAAAAAAAATATTAAAATAAAAATTAAATCCCCCCCCCCTCCCCCTTTATAAGAATAATTTTGATGATAATCTTGTAAATAATTTATAACAGCCTTAGTTAGATACTAATTCAAAGTTCCTGATATTTCATAATTGAAAACTGGCCCTGTTTTTTCCCTCCATTTTATTTGAATTAATCCATTCCATCAATTCAAATTATTTACCAATTTCTCAAGTACCACCAACATAATTCCATCAATTCTTCATTCATTGCACTGAATTTTCACGACCTCTACAAAGTTTTAAATTCATTTATTTATTTTACATCATTAGTGAAACATTATGTAGTTAGATAAAGCCATGTCTAAAGTCTTCCTGTTATGTTCCAGTACTAGGTATAGTGATATATATGCAGATAAAGTGTCCTGCCCGAGGACATCACACATAATAGCCATGGTGGAGGATTGAACACATGACCACTAAATCTTGGATCCGATGCTCTACCACTTGGGCCACGCCCTATACAAAGTACACTGAACCAAATCTGGGTGTAACTTGACTGAAAACTGATGTGTAGGCACAGTTATAGGGGAAGGGGCTTGGGGGTTGGTCCGGGGCCATGGTACCCATAAAAAAATTTCAGCTTAACTGTCAAAGGTGCCTTTTGGTGTATATTTCTCAGAAAAAAAGTAGGCATGTGCCTACAGTGCCTATAGGAAGCTAGTATGCCCCTTCAAATTAACACACTACAAAAACAATGCCATCTTAAATTAATTTGGTCTATCATCATATCAGAAATTACATAAAAATATTGGTAATAACTTTGAAGCAACAAAAAAGGATCTTAAAACAACCATTGACTTTGATGTGTTACAGACCGATTGTTGTTGCATATGGTATTTAATGTCACATTGATCTGTTATCAGAGGATTGTTGTTGCATATGGTATTTAGTGTCACATTGATCTGTTATCAGAGGATTGTTGATGCATATGGTATTTAGTGTCACATTGATCTGTTATCAGAGGATTGTTGTTGCATATGGTATTTAGTGTCACATTGATCTGTTATCAGAGGGTTGTTGTTGCATATGGTATTTAGTGTCACATTGATCTGTTATCAGAGGATTGTTGATGCATATGGTATTTAGTGTCACTTTGATGTGTTATAGGAGGGCTGTTGTTACATATGATATTTGGTGTCACTTTGATCTGTTATAGGAGGATTGTTGTTGCATATGATATTTGGTGTCACTTTGATGTGTTATAGGAGGGCTGTTGTTACATATGATATTTGGTGTCACTTTGATCTGTTATAGGAGGATTGTTGTTGCATATGATATTTGGTGTCACTTTGATCTGTTATAGAAGGATTGTTGTTGCATATGGTATTTAGTGTCACTTTGATCTGTTATAGGAAGATGGTTGTTGCATATGGTATTTAGTGTCACTTTGATCTGTTATAGGAAGATGGTTGTTGCATATGGTATTTAGTGTCACTTTGATCTGTTATAGGAGGATTGTTGTTGCATATGGTATTTAGTGTCACTTTGATCTGTTATAGGAAGATGGTTGTTGCATATGGTATTTAGTGTCACTTTGATCTGTTATAGGAGGATTGTTGTTGCATATGGTATTTATTGTCACTTTGATCTGTTATAGGAGGACTGTTGTTGCATATGGTATTTAGTGTCACTTTGATCTGTTATAGGAGGATTGTTGTTGCATATGGTTTTTAGGGTCACTTTGATGTGTAATAAGAGGATTGTCATTGCATATGGTATTTAGTGTCACTTCGATGTGTTATAGGAGGATTGTTGTTGCATGTGGTATTTGGTGTCACTTTGATGTGTTATAGGAGGGCTGTTGTTACATATGATATTTGGTGTCACTTTGATGTGTTATAGGAGGATTTTTGTTGCATATGATATTTGGTGTCACTTTGATCTGTTATAGAAGGATTGTTGTTGCATATGGTATTTAGTGTCACTTTGATCTGTTATAGGAAGATGGTTGTTGCATATGGTATTTAGTGTCACTTTGATCTGTTATAGGAAGATGGTTGTTGCATATGGTATTTAGTGTCACTTTGATCTGTTATAGGATGATTGTTGTTGCATATGGTATTTAGTGTCACTTTGATCTGTTATAGGAAGATGGTTGTTGCATATGGTATTTAGTGTCACTTTGATCTGTTATAGGAGGATTGTTGTTGCATATGGTATTTATTGTCACTTTGATCTGTTATAGGAGGACTGTTGTTGCATATGGTATTTAGTGTCACTTTGATCTGTTATAGGAGGATTGTTGTTGCATATGGTTTTTAGGGTCACTTTGATGTGTAATAAGAGGATTGTCATTGCATATGGTATTTAGTGTCACTTCGATGTGTTATAGGAGGATTGTTGTTGCATATGGTATTTAGTATCACTTCGATATTTAGTGTCACTTTGATGTGTTATCAGAGGATTGTTGTTGCATACAGTATTTAGTGTCACTTTGATGTGTTATAGGAGGATTGCTGTTGCATATGGTATTTAGTGTCACTTTGATGTGTTATAGGAAGACTGCTATTGCATATGATATTTAGTGTCACTTTGATGTGTTATAGGAGGATTGCTGTTGCATATGGTATTCAGCAACACTTGGAAGTGTTAAAGGATTGCTGTTGCATATGCTAATAAGTGTCACTTCAATGTGTTATAAGAGGATTGTCTTTGCATATGGTATTTAGTGTCACTTTGATGTGTTATAGGAGGATTGTTGTTGCATATGGTATTCACTGTCAGTTTGATGTGTTATAGGAGAATTGTTGTTGCATATGGTATTTAGTGTCACTTTGATGTAATATAAGAGGATTGTCATTGCATTTGGTATTTAGTGTCACTTTGATCTGTTATAGGAGGACTGTTGTTGCATATGGTTTTTAGTGTCACTTTGATGTGTTATAGGAGAATTGTGGTTGCATATGGTATTTAGTGTCACTTTCATGTGTTATATGCATATGGTACTTAGTGTCACTTTCATCTGTTATAGGAGGACTGTTGTTGCATATAGTATTAAGTGTCACTTTCAACATCCTTTTGTCATATCACAAGTGTTTGCTTCAAACAGATATTTTTTCAGGTTATAAATTTATGGTATATCCAGTTTTATTTGGAGGAAGACTTCAGAATTAATCTGAGTAGAGCCACAGTCCTTCCTCAAGTTACTTTCTCATATTCAGTTTTTGGATTGAGCGAGACTCAAACCAACGACCCCAGCGGTGAGAGTTGAATGATCTTGAGACAGCTATCTAAGTGCTGCTGCACTGGAGTAGTGATGTCATAGACACATTACAAAACTAAGTAAATTATACTGACACCCAGCTGACTTGAGACCTAGAATCATGTTTAAAAGATAAAAGCTTCTTGTACCATTTTTTCAAGTATTTGATATTACCAGCCAAAGATTGAAACCACACAAACATCAAGAAGAATGAGAACCTTTAGCCAACATCAAAACATAAAAAAGTCACAAAATTGAAAGTAAATCATTACTGAGATCTGTACAATAAAAGTATCCCCATACCAAGGCCATACTTGACAAATGTTTGTATGCTGTGCTCCTACATACTCACTCAAATTACAGATATCCTCATTTTTTTATTCATTTTGAAAGCATTGCTGTTATGTGAGGTTTTTTTTTATATAAATTCCACCCATTGTTGTTCCAAATGATAATGCACACACCCATCTACCTACCAAGGAAGCATAAAAAAAATACTGAGTCAGACTACAATAAACAAACATTTTTTAGGATGGCCTAATTGGTAATTCAGATGTGACTAATGGTTTCCTTCTCATCTAATCTACTAACACAAGGTTTCCTGCATGCGTTTAACTCTTTAATAACCATTATAAATCAGACTTCATTCTTGTAATCCTGTAACAAAGTGCTACAACAAGTAAGAGCCGCTGGTTGTTATCAGGGAGGGACTCAGCCTATACATGAATGAAGCCAATGGAGTGTTATAAAACAATGTGCTAGCCATAAAGGGAATATATCATGAAAATATGTAAGAAATGTCTTAAAAAATATAATCATTTTTGAAATGGATAAAAACCATCGCATTTTCATAAATAAATAAAATCCGAATGGTCTGGTATATCAAATCAACCAAAACGTGACAAAATCGATGTTTTATAAATCGGAGTGGTAAACTTGACATGAAATCCCGTTCTAAAAATAGACCACACTTAAAAACTGCTTTTCAATCTTCATACCATTATTCCGACCCAATTTTCACAATGTGTAAACCTGAGTGATGGATCAAATTGAAATCAAAATGAAATACTGTGACCCATTTAAAACATCACAAAATATGTTGCGATTAATTTTAATTGGGAAATCTATTTTAGTCTTAACTAGGCACATAGCCCAAGTAAGGCATGTTTAAATAGATATAATTTAGGAAATATGGGGTCAATGAGTATATATGGGTATGATATATTTGAAAAAAATGTTTTTGATCAATTTTAAAATTTTGAAAAAATCTGATATATTCCCTTTAACTTGATCAATGTTTCTTATCCAGATCTATACAAATATAATTTCTCTACTCTTACTGCTTGGGTTGTGGTTCTTTCATAACCCATTTCAAAACTTTTATTTGAGACTGTTTGTCAGTTACTTGGAAATTGATGGTGGTTCTATGTGATCTCATTTTGGGGCCTTTCTCAATCAATAAAACTGAATATGCCCTAGTCATGTGTTGAAAATGGCATTTAAAATGGTATAACAGGATTTTTTCAAAATTCTAAAATAGGTAAAAAACATATTTTTTATTTGAGAATGTTTGCCAGTTACTTCAAGAAGGATGGTGGTTCTACTCTGTCTCAATTTGAGGTCTTTCTCAACCAATAAAACTGAATACGCCATATATTGTAACCCAACCTGACGATGTGTTGAAATTGGCATTAAAGATAGTAAATCAGGATTTTTTAAAATCTTAAAATTTCTTAAAAATATATTTTTTTTATTTTTGAAAGTTTGCCAGTTACATAAAAAGGATGGCCCCGGTAGTTCTACTTGGTATGATTCTGAGGTCTTTCTCAACCAAACCAAATATGCCATTATACTCAGTCATGTGTTGAAAATGGCATTAAAGATAGTATATCAGGATTTTTCAAAATTTTAAAATTGGCCGAAGACATTTTACCCCCAATATATCATGCTTATACCGTTTTATCTCAGAGATAGTTGGCAATAGCTTTTAGACCTTTATATCTCTCAGGAAAACAAGAAAATATTGGTGGAACTGATGGATGCTCTCCAAAGTGAGATGTTTAACTCTGTTCCATATGGTAATAATATTGAACGAGGGAAGTAACTGTGAGAGTTTTAAGAGTAGTCAATACATTATTTTTTATTTCGTGATCTATAATACATTGTACAACATACTTTGAAATAGGTCATTATGATGCATCCAAGCAAGTTTCATAAAATTCCAACATGGGGTTGTAGAGAAAAAGCGCAGGACAAGAATTTGGTCACAGACAGAATCAAAGGGCCACAACTCCATGAAAAATCATCGAACTGGAACACAAAGACAATATGGGCATCTGCACTTGGTTATGATGCATCATAGCAAGTTTCATAAAATTCTAACCTGATGTTGTAGAGCAATAGCTTGGACAAGAATTTGGTCACAGACTCAATTAAAGGGCCATAACTCTATGAAAAATTATCAAACCGGAACACAAAGACAAAATGCGCATCTCCACTTGGTAGTGATGCATCCTAGCAAGTTTCATAAATACCAACATGGATCTGTAGAGAAATAGTGCGGACAAGAATTTGGTCACAGACAGAATCAAATGGCCATAACTCCGTGAAAAATCATCGAACTGGAACACAAAAACAATATGTGCATCTGCACTTAGTAATGATGCATCCTAGAAAAATTCATCAAATTACAACCTCAGGTTGTAGAGAAATAGCGCAGACAAGAATTTGGTCACAGACTCAATTAAAGGGCCATAACTCCATAAAATCATCGAACCGGAACACAAAGACAATCTGCATATCTCCAATTGGTAGTGATGCATTCTAGCAAGATTCATAAAATTCCAACATGGGGTTGTAGAGAAAAAGCGCAGACAAGAATTTGGTCACAGAGCAGAATCAAAGGGCCATAACTGCATGAAAAAATCATCGAACTAGAACACAAAGACAATATGTGCACATCTGCACTTGGTAATGATGCACCCTAGCAAGTTCCATAAAATTCCAATCAGTGGTTGTTGAGCAATAGTGCGGACAAGAATTTGATCACAAACTCAATTAAAGGACCATAACTCCAAGAAAAAATCACTGAACCGGAACACAAAGACAATCTGCGCATCTCCACTTGGTAGTGATGCATCCTAGCAAGTTTCATAAAATTCCAACATTGGGTGGTCGAGAAATAGGGTGGACAAGAATTTGGTCACAGACAGAATCAAAGGGCCATAACTCTGTGAAATAACATCGAACCGAAACACAAAGACAATATGTGCATCTGCACTTAGTAATGATGCATCCTAGCAAGTTTCATAAAATTCCAACCAGAGGTTGTAGAGAAATAGTCCAGACAAGAACCAGAGTATACTGGTATGTAAATTTCTCTGCAATCAGGAAATTGGTCTAAAAAGGTAAAGTTCTGTTTGAAATTAAAATAATAGGAAATAAAGCTCATAAAAATAATTGTCTAATAATAGAGTTGACATATAACAGTCTCTAGCAATTTCCTGATTGAACTGAATAAAGCTTTACATTTGTGGAACAATATGCAGCAACTTGAATCTGTTTAATTAGGTGATCAGGTGAAGCTTTTGTGATCGCACCATGTTTGTTGTCTGTCGTCTGTCCATCATTCACTTTTGCTCAAATGACTTCTTTTTTGAAACCACAAGACAGATTTTCACCAAATTTGGTGCATTATGATACATGATGCTCTCACAAGTTTGGTCAAATCATGACCCCGGGCTAAAATTTGGCATCACTTCAGGGGTTTATCATTTGTTGTTTTCAAAATTTCTAACAGAAAATCATGAGAGACTATTAGTCATATGTCACCTCTATTATTGGACAATTTTTGCTATGGGTAGTGTTTTTGAGTTTGTTTAAATAAAGGTACTAGCGTTCAGTAAGGGGACTTTTTAAATAGGAATACTAAGTGAATATAGATAATTCTCAAAGTGAAAAGAAATGACAGGTGAAATGAGCTTGGGCCTCTAGTTCTACTAAATGATTCACAGGGTCTTTAATTGTTTCACACAATTCAATAATATTGTAACTTTATACTTAATACACCTGAAGTCCTGACACCATCAGTGCTGAAATATGATAAACATGACAAGTGATGAAGGCTAGATTTTCATCAATAGTTATTTCTCCATTGAGAGAATTATTATTTAATTGACTGTTTAATTGCTATAGCAACAACGATTTGTTATTATTTTCAAAGCAACTTTGATGAAATTTGAGAGAGAACAAGAAATGTCACTAGTAAGTGTTGCATGCCCCCCAAATGGTCTGTGAAAAAAAACAATATATGTTATAATAGGTAGCGATGTATCCATGAATATCAAGAGTAATGGACTGATGTTTCAGAGTAGACATGCAATTTCATGGGGTTTTTTTATATTAAAGCATGACCTTGACCTTTGTGTAACCTTGACCATGACATCTGATGTAATGGTATGGGTATTTTAACAGTTAATTGCAGGTGAAACATCATCATGACATGCTGATCACTTGTGTCAAGCTATTTTAAAACCCCTTAATGTAAGACAAAGTTACAGATCAATTGTTGATCAACTGATAAATTGAGCCAAGTGTTTTTGAAATCCATCCTTGTATGATAAAGTTAAAGGATGGACTTGAAATCTCAAACAGATTCAAAGTGTTGACATACATACTAAAAGTGTGACCTTCACCTTTGAGGTACGGGTCTAGGTCTTACTTATGACACCGCGTCATGTCATCTTGATAAATTGAGCCAAGTTAAAGACAAAGTCACAGACCAGACACACAATATCAAACAAATTGAAAGTGTGACCTTGACATTTGAGGAAAGGTTCTGGGTCTTACATGATGGATTGAGCCAAGCATTTTTGAAATTTATCCATAGGTGACAGAGTTACAGATCAGACACCAAATCTCAATCAGACTGAAAGTGTCATCAAACAAAGTTAAATTGTGACCTTGACCTTTGAAGTGGGAATCTGGGTGTAAAGGGCAACAAATCCTCATGTCATGTTGATCATTTGTAGCTAGTATTAACAAAATCCATCTATGCATGACAGTTACAGGCCAGACACGAAATCTCACACAGACTGAAAGTGTTTTCAAACAAACTCAAAGTATGACCTTGACCTTTGAGGTATGCATGTGTGCCTAACATGTGACACATTGTAATGGCATGCTGATGAATTGAGCCAAGTGTTTATGAAATTTATTCATAGGTGACAAAGTTACAGACCAGACACCAAATCTCAATCAGACTGAAAGTGTCATCAAAGTTAAATTACGACCTTGACCTTTGAAGTGGGATTCTGGGTGTAACACAAGATAAATTGTCATGTTATGTTGATCATTTGTAGCTAGTATTAACAAAATCCATTGATGCATGACAAAGTTACAGGCCAGCATGAAATCTCACACAGACTCAAAAATGTTGTAATACAAACACAAAGTGTGACCTTGACCTTTGAAGTAAGGTGTGGGTCGTAATCGCAACACGTTTTAAAACCAAGCCAGTAGTTTCTGACAAGAATATTTTTTAAGTTTTTACTAATTAAACTTGCCCCGTCCCCTGGCGGCAATGTTTTTTGACGAATCAAGATGGCTTGAACCAACTTAATAGAGGGTCACCCAAGGAACATTTCTGTGAAATTATATAAAAATTGGTCCAGTGGTTTCAGAGGAGAAGTTGTTAAAAGCTAAAAGTTAACGCGGATGACAGACACCAGGCAATCACAAAAGCTCACCTGTGAGCTTTCAACTCAGGTGAGCTAAAACTCAAACTCAGTAGAGGTTCTACTCAGGGCCATCCTTAAAAAAATATTTGTTTGCTGTGCTCAGACTGAGTTTTTTTCATACGGGTACATTATATATAGGTAGCTGATTTTTTCCCCTAAATTTTGATTTTGCATAGTTATTTTAAAGAAAAATGGACAGAAATTATGGAGAAAAAAAATTAAATGCTATAAAAGTCAATAAAAAAGATTGGGTAGCTGCAATTTATAGTGAGTAGGTAGGAGCATGGCAAACAATATTATGTTTAAGTGGCCCAGGAAACAAATTTTTAGAGCGGTTCATATATTAAGCTCCGAGTTTTCAACGCAATCAAGCTTAAATAAATTAGTATAAATTAAACTGTTTTTTTCTCATATCATAAATTCCATATTGTTTTTCTGTCACTAGATTCCTGGATTTAAGAAGGAAAACAATATTTCTGAATGCTAATAACAAATTTACCATCATGGTTACAAAAGTGAGTGTACCCTTAATAACAAAACATTTAAAATAACACAGGATTTCTAAAACGGAAAGGTGAAGTTGATCTTTCAAGTCAGCAGTCTAGACACAAAGTTGCCAAAGGTGGACAAGCAGCCAGTAAGAAAACTGTGCTAAAGTGGCAACAAGATCTAAATATTCAGCTCGATTTGGAGTTTAGAACACCAACATTGTTGTAACGATGTGGTGCAAGCACTTGCAGAACTTTCACACCTAAGGACACTAGTTCAAAGGCAAGTATTGTTATATCTGAATTATCTATCATTTAATTTTATTAACCATAATGGAAAGACCATATGTAGTGATCAATATAGTCTTGCCCGTTTCTATCCATTCTGTTTCTTCTCACCCAATCTGGTCTTGGGAAGTGGGTGGGTTGCGCAATACAAAACACCTATGTTAGGTGAGGCCACTGAGGCCACTTTTTTTTTTCTGTGTTTTTTTTTAGCATAAAAATAATCAAATTTGAATTAATGGTGTATTGACAATCCTTTCTGTTGTTTTTTAATTTCAGTTTTTGACTGGAAACCGAACCCTAAAATGAGAGTCTGTTAAATTTCAGTGATGGGATGGTGGCTAAGTGATGATCAGCAGTAATGGGATGGTGGCTTAGTGATGAACAGCAGTGAGGGGATGGTGGCTTAGTAATGAACAGCAGTGATGGGATGGCGGCTTAGTGATGAACAGCTGTGAGGGGATGGCGGCTTAGTAATGAACAGCTGTGAGGGGATGGCGGCTTAGTGATGAACAGCTGTGAGGTGATGGTGGCTAAGTGATGATCAGCAGTAATGGGATGGTGGCTTAGTGATGAACAGCAGTGAGGGGATGGTGGCTTAGTAATGAACAGCTGTGAGGGGATGGCGGCTTAGTGTTGAACAGCTGTGAGAGGATAGTGGCTTAGTGATAAACAGTAGTGAGGGGATGGCGGCTTAGTGATGAACAGCAGTGATGGGATGGCGGCTTAGTGATAAACAGCAGTGAGGGGATGGCGGCTTAGTGATGAACAGCAGTGAGGGGATGATGGCTTAGTGTTGAACAGCAGTGAGGGGATGGTAGCTTAGTGTTGAACAACAGTGATGGGATGGTGGCTTAGTGATAAACAGCAGTGATGGGATGGCGGCTTAGTGATGAACAGCAGTGATGGGATGGCGGCTTAGTGATGAACAGCAGTGAGGGGATGATGGCTTAGTGTTGAACAGCAGTGAGGGGATGGTAGCTTAGTGTTGAACAACAGTGAGGGGATGGTGGCTAAGTGATAAACAGCAGTGAGGGGATGGCGGCTAAGTGATGAACAGCAGTGAGGGGATGGCGGCTTAGTGATGAACAGCAGTGACGGGATGGTGGCTTAGTGATGAACAGCAGTGAGGGGATGGTGGCTTAGTGATGAACAGCAGTGAGGGGATGGTGGCTTAGTGATGAACAGCAGTGAGGGGATGGTAGCTTAGTGTTGAACAGCAGTGATGGGATGGTGGCTAAGTGGTGAACAGCAGTGAGGGAATGGTGGCTCAGTGATAAACAGCAGTGAGGGGATGGTGGCTCAGTGATAAACAGCTGTGAGGGGATGGCGGCTTAGTGATGAACAGCAGTGACAGGATGGTGGCTTAGTAATGAACAGCAGTGAGGGGATGGTGGCTAAGTAGTGAACAGCAGTGAGGGGATGGCGGCTTAGTGATGAACAGCAGTGATGGGATGGTGGCTAAGTGATGAACAGCAGTGAGGGGATGGTGGCTTAGTGATGAACAGCAGTGATGGGATGGTGGCTTAGTGATGAACAGCAGTGAGGGGATGGTAGCTTAGTGTTGAACAACAGTGAGGGGATGGTGGCTAAGTAATAAACAGCAGTGAGGGGATGGTGGCTCAGTGATGAACAGCTGTGAGGGGATGACGGCTAAGTGATGAACAGCAGTGACAGGATGGTGGCTTAGTGATGAACAGCAGTGAGGGGATGGTGGCTAAGTGGTGAACAGCAGTGAATAGATGGTGGCTTAGTGATGAACAGCAGTGATGGGATGGTGGCTTAGTGATGAACAGCTGTGAGGGGATGATGGCTAAGTGATGAACAGCTGTGAGGGGATGATGGCTAAGTGATGAACAGCAGTGACAGGATGGTGGCTTAGTGATGAACAGCAGTGAGGGGACGGTGGCTAAGTGATGAACAGCTGTGAGGGGATGATGGCTAAGTGATGAACAGCAGTGACAGGATGGTGGCTTAATGATGAACAGCAGTGAGGGGATGGTGGCTCAGTGATGAACAGCTGTTAGGGGATGATGGCTAAGTGATGAACAGCAGTGACAGGATGGTGGCTTAGTGATGAACAGCAGTGAGGGGATGGTGGCTAAGTGGTGAACAGCTGTGAGGGGATGATGGCTTAGTGATGAACAGCAGTGACAGGATGGTGGCTTAGTGATGAACAACAGTGAGGGGATGGTGGCTAAGTGATAAACAGCAGTGAGGGGATGGTGGCTCAGTGATGAACAGCAGTGAGGGGATGGTGGCTAAGTGGTGAACAGCTGTGAGGGGATGATGGCTTAGTGATGAACAGCAGTGACAGGATGGTGGCTTAGTGATGAACAACAGTGAAGGGATGGTGGCTAAGTGATAAACAGCAGTGAGGGGATGGTGGCTCAGTGATGAACAGCAGTGACAGGATTGTGGCTTAGTGGTGAACAGCAGTGAGGGGATGGTGGCTAAGTGGTGAACAGCAGTGAGGGGATGGTGGCTTAGTGATGAACAGCAGTGATGGGATGGCGGCTTAGTGATGAACAGCAGTGAGGGGATGGTGGCTTAGTGATGAACAGCAGTGAGGGGATGGTAGCTTAGTGTTGAACAACAGTGAGGGGATGGTGGCTAAGTGATAAACAGCAGTGAGGGGATGGTGGCTCAGTGATGATGGCTAAGTGATGAACAGCAGTGAGGGGATGGCGGCTTAGTGATGAACAGCAGTGACAGGATGGTGGCTTAGTGATGAACAGCAGTGAGGGGATGGTGGCTCAGTGATGAACAGCAGTGAGGGGATGGCGGCTTAGTGATGAACAGCAGTGAGGGGATGGCGGCTTAGTATTGAACAGCAGTGAGGGGATGGTGGTTTAGTGGTGAACAGCAGTGATGGGATGGTGGCTTAGTGATGAACAGCAGTGAGGGGATGGTGGCTTAGTGTTGAACAGCAGTGAGGGGATGGTGGCTTAGTGTTGAACAACAGTAAGGGGATGGTGGCCTAGTGACGAACAGCAGTAAGGGGATGGTGGCTTAGTGTTGAACAGCAGTAAGGGGCAGTAAGGGGATGGTGGCTTAGTGTTGAACAGCATTAAGGGGATGGTGGCTTAGTGTTGAACAGCAGTGAGGGGATGGTGGCTTAGTGTTGAACAGCAGTGAGGGGATGGTGGCTTAGTGTTGAACAGCAGCAAGGAGATGGTGGCTTAGTGTTGAACAGCAGTGAGAGGATGGTGGCTTAGTGATGAACAGCAGTAAGGGGATGGTGGCTTAGTGGTGAACAGCTGTGAGGGGATGGTGGCATAGTGGTGAACAGCAGTGAGGGGATGGTGGCTTAGTGGTGAACAGCAGTAAGGGGGTGGTGGCTTAGTGGTGAACAGCAGTGAGGGGATGGTAGCTTAGTGTTGAACAGCAGTGAGGGGATGGTGGCTTAGTGGTGAACAGCAGTGACGGGATGGTGGCTAAGTGGTGAATAGCACTGAGGGGATGGTGGCTTAGTGATGAACAGCAGTGAGGGGATGGTGGCTTAGTGATGAACAGCAGTGAGGGGATGGTGGCTTAGTGATGAACAGCAGTGAGGGGATGGTGGCTAAGTGGTGAACAGCAGTGAGGGGATGGTGGCTTAATGGTGAACAGCTGTGAGGGGATGGTGGCTTAGTGTTGAACAGCAGTGACGGGATGGTGGCTTAGTGGTGAACAGCAGTGAGGGGATGGTGGCTAAGTGGTGAACAGCAGTGAGGGGATGGTGGCTTAGTGATGAACAGCAGTGAGGGGATGGCGGCTTAGTGATGAACAGCAGTGAGGTGATGATGGCTTAGTGATGAACAGCTGTGAGGGGATGGCGGCTTAGTGGTGAACAGCTGTGAGAGGATGGTGGCTTAGTGTTGAACAGCAGTGAGGTGATGATAGCTTAGTGGTGAACAGCAGTGAGGGGATGATGGCTTAGTGATGAACAGCAGTGAGGGGATGGTGGCTAAGTGGTGAACAGCAGTGAGGAAATGGTGGCTTAGTGATGAACAGCAGTGAGGGGATGGCGGTTTAGTGATGAATTGCAGTGAGGGGATGGCGGCTTAGTAATGAAAAACAGTGAGGGGATAGTGGCTTTTGGTAGTAGCTTTTAAAAGTTTCAACTTAAGTACTCCATATAATCTCTATTTAGGGTTATTCAAACAATAACTTTTCTGAATAAAGCATTGAAATTTAAAGTTTATGGTAAAAATGGCATTCGGATAATACCAAATTTAGTTATGATTTGTTTATTTTACATATTGATTCAAATGTTCATTTTAATCCGTAACATTTTGAAAATAAGCACTACATACAAATTAAGAAGTAAAATACTCATTTGAAGAAAAGTTTATCTGGAACACTTTTAAGCTTAACAAGTTACACTCACTTATAAAAGTTACAACTTGAACTTCAAATTAGTAACAATACTATAATCAGTACCCTTTATAGCAAAACAGTTAACGTAAAACATTTCAAAATTATGCTAGTCTTTAAAAACTTCTAGATTGATCCTTGACAAATCTAAGAAATCTGCCAGTAAGAAATCTACCAATACCCTTAATTGTCAAATAACACTATAAATGCCCAAGCATATTGTAAAACAAAATGTCAACTTACCCATTCAATAGGTTTAAGTATGCCTCTCGGCTCTTTAAAAACTTCTAACTTCATACCACTGAATATCTGAAATAGTTATTGAAACAATGATAACATGGCTATTAAAATCATGACAGAATAATTATTATGGTATAAAGGTTTTTTTCTTAATGGGGTTTAACGCCATTTTCAACACACTTTAGGTTATATATGGCATGTCCAGTTTTACTGGGCAAGGAAGACCTCATACTGAGTCAGACTGAGTAGAACCATCGTCCTTCCGCAAGTAAATCGCAAACTTTCTCGCAAAAGCTTTTGAAACGAGCGGGACACGAATTTGCAACCTTAGCAGTGAGAGGTAAGTGACTAGAGATGGTGCCCTAGACCACTTGGCCACGGAGGACACTTATGATATAAAGCAAAAAGTAGTTTTCAAAAAGTGTTATTCACTTTAAAACAGAGATAGGGTTCAAGGGTTACAAATAGTGCAAGTCCAAGGTCAGCTGTCAGATTCTTGTAATCATATTTAATCTAGGTCTGTTGGACTTCCTAATCTGGCTGGTACTGGTCTCTACTTTCACTCAGCTCATAGCTTGTGAGGTACCAACTGTAACAACTGTTTCCTGTTTCTAATATATTTGAATATGCATGTATTAACAATGTTTTGAGTTAAAGAAAAATCATTTTCGTCACAGGTACGCTTAAAAACAAAATTATTTGCGCTTTCCACTAATTTATTTGAGTAAAATATGCAAAAACACAGCTTATCAGGAGCACTGCTAACAGTAATAAGACTATGGCAACCTTATATTTACAGCAGAATACTACCCTAGTAAGGTAAATCATGGCATTTTTCCCAAAATGAAGATTTGGCTTGCAAAATTCAAAATTCCAGGGGGTAAGGGTCATGTCCCAAATTACAAAAAAGGTCTGATTACGAAAACATAGGATAGATGTCTTCTAAATTGTTATAAAGTTGATGCTGAATAATATTTGTTTTCACAACGGTTTGCTCTCCTTATCAATTAGTATCTGCAGCTTATACAAAAGATTAATAAATACTTTTGAAATCATTATGATACATTCCTTAATTGGGGGTCTCACTATTTAGCATCAAGAAGCGACAAGAAGCATCAAGAGCTTTATTATTGATAAAAGTTACCGTCAGGAAATAACCATGTGTATATTATACCAATATAAACATATATCAGTTGATTTTTTTAAATTCCATTCATTAATAAAGTCATAATTGAACTTTGTTTCTCCGTTGCAATATTGACAAGAAGATCCGCCATTTTGTTTATGCAAAGGATAGTAACCCGTTAGCGTCAAGAAGCTGTATTGGCGTATGTGACACCAATGATAAACATTGTCTACACTAACACTTGTTTTTCAATAAATTAATTACATTCCAATAGTTTTTTATAAGTGTTGTGATTGCTAAAAAATCAATTTATTATTTCTTCAACGTGATGCTTCTTGACGTTAGTAATCAAATTTCTTGACGCTGATATTTTGAAACAATTTTTACAAGGTTACGCTTCATGTTGTTTTTTGCGTATCAATTTATTATTTCTTCAACGTGATGGTTCTTGACGCTAGTTATCAGATTTCTTGACGCTGATATTTTCAAACAATTTTACAAGGTTATGCTTCATGTTGTTTTTTGCATATCAATTTATTATTTCTTCAACATGATGCTTCTTGACGCTAGTAATCAAATTTCTTGACGCTGATATTTTGAAACAATTTTTACAAGGTTATGCTTCATGTTGTTTTTTGCATATCAATTTATTATTTCTTCAACGTGATGGTTCTTGACGCTAGTTATCAGATTTCTTGACCTGATATTTTGAAATGATTTTTACAAGACTATGCTTCCTGACGCTAGTTATCAGATTTCTTGACGCTGATATTTTGTAATAAGTTAACATGTACCGACATGCTTTTTAGCAATCACAACACTTATAAAAAAACTATTTGAATGTAATTAGTTTATTGAAAAACAAGTGTTAGTACAGACAATGTTTATCATTAGTGTCACATACGCCAATACAGCTTCTTGACGGTAACGGGTTACTATCCTTTGCATAAACAAAATGGCGGATCTTCTTGTCGGTATTGCAACGGAGAAACAAAGTTCAATTATGACTTTATTAATGAATGGAATTTAAAAAAATCAACTGATATATGTTTATATTGGTATAATATACATATGGTTATTTCCTGAGGGTAACTTTTATCAATAATAAAGCTCTTGACGCTTCTTGACGCTAAATAGTGAGACCGTTAATTGTTTAAAATTGTTTCGTTTTCTTTTTTATTTCCAAGAAATATGATTATGACCATGAGTCACATATGTGTAAAAAATCGCTAGCGACACATTTATGAGAATATAAGTTAGTTATACTGTATGTCAACTGTATAGTGCTATATTTGAAAACCATATACATCATTTACTGAAGGTGAGCACTTATGTCGAGCTCGTTTGATTGAATATATTCAATATTTAATAAAAAGTTTGTTAGTAACCTTCCCTGTGTCAGCCATCTTGGAACTTGTTGCAAACGTAACTGAAAATCAATGCAGTGATTGGATGAAAAGTAGCGTTGGCTATCAACACGAAAAATGAAGGTACAATTTATATTTACACGACAACCGTGCGCAAAAGACAGAGACCGCCGTACGATGCATATACTTTTGATCACTGATTAACATGACAGTTCAGTAAGACATTTTGTGTCTGTCTGTCAGCTGATTAGATGTAGAATAAATAGAATCAAAGCATGATTAATTATGAATTAATATGAAATATACAGAATTTATAAAGTTAAAACATCGTAGGTAACTATGGAGACGGATGTTCTTCCTGGCATACTGCTTGGTACGGTGTTCCGTTTGGACCATCGCGTTTTTTATTTCTGAACCCCATACCGCGAAAGTCGAAAGTCAAAACTATGATGGTGAAAGTCAAAATCACGATGGTGAAAATACGAAACTACGATAATGAAAACACCAAATCACGAAACTTCGATGGTGAAAACTCGATGTAAATTCGTGTTTTCACCATCGTGGTTTCGACTTTCACCATCGTAGTTCCGACTTTCGATTTTCATCACCGTAGTTTCGACTTTCTCCATCGTGGTTTCGACTTTCACCATTGTACTTTTGACTTTCATCATCGTAATTTTGACTTTCACCATCGTAGTTTCGACTTTCGACCTTCGACTTTCATCATCGTAGTTTAGACTTACAACATCGTGGTTTCGACTTTCACCATCGTAGTTTCGACTTTCGACTTTCATCATCGTACTTTCGACTTTCATCATCGTCGTTTCGACTTTCACCATCGTCCTTTCGACTTTCGACTTTCACTATCATACTTTTTACTTTCGACTTTCATCATCGTACTTTCGACTTTCATCATCATAGTTTCGACTTTCACCATCGTGATTTCGACTTTCATCATCGTGGTTTCGACTTTCACCATCGTAGTTTCGACTTTCGACTTCCTATTGCGCATATGCAATGCGATCTCAATACAACAATTACAATGGATGGCTATATCTCAAGATGTGTTTTCACCATCGTGGTTTCGACTTTCACCATCGTAGTTCCGACTTTCGATTTTCATCACCGTAGTTTCGACTTTCTCCATCGTGGTTTCGACTTTCACCATTGTACTTTTGACTTTCATCATCGTAATTTTGACTTTCACCATCGTAGTTTCGACTTTCGACCTTCGACTTTCATCATCGTAGTTTAGACTTACAACATCGTGGTTTCGACTTTCACCATCGTAGTTTCGACTTTCGACTTTCATCATCGTACTTTCGACTTTCATCATCGTAGTTTCGACTTTCACCATCGTCCTTTCGACTTTCGACTTTCACTATCATACTTTTTACTTTCGACTTTCATCATCGTACTTTCGACTTTCATCATCATAGTTTCGACTTTCACCATCGTGATTTCGACTTTCATCATCGTGGTTTCGACTTTCACCATCGTAGTTTCGACTTTCGACTTCCTATTGCGCATATGCAATGCGATCTCAATACAACAATTACAATGGATGGCTATATCTCAAGATATTTTGCAAGGGGATACTCCTACAAAGAAATTATGGTGATGGTTAATGTATGAATAGGTATTTGAATCAATATTTATAAAAGGATACCTTCATCAGACGATATGACGTGCTGATAAAATATGTGCGTGTGAATGACATGCGCAACAGGAAGTCGAAAGTCGAAACCACGATGGTGAAAGTCGAAACTACGATGATGAAAGTCGAAACTACCGTAGCTTGGCATTCGGAACATTGCTCGGCTATTTCCGTAAACGTTCGATTGACTGCTTGGTTCAGAAAGTGAATTCCAATGCACACGAATTTAAGGTATGTTATGGAATGGGATAAACCAGTCTCTATGTCTACATTTATATCGTACGTTGAACTGTCAACTTTGGCCATCACTGAACAGAAAATGACTTCTACGTATATACTAAGAAGATGAAAAATAAAGAGATTTAAGGAAGTTAGAAGCAGATAAAGAAATAAACAAGCAATAATTTTAGGTCCGGTGCGAATATAAGAGAAAAACAATACAGTGATACTTACATAAATATATATTATATATATCTATATATACGAGCTGGGACCCTGACTTAATAAGATAGATAGGAAAACTCCCTCTTGAGGCAAAGTATCACCATTGGAAAAAGAAAGTGCTTCCGTGGGGCATAATTTTTTTAAAGAAGAAACGAAGATTATTTATAACAGCAATTACACGACTACCCCACGGAAGCACTTCCTTTCTCCAATGGTGGTACTATGCCTTGAGATAAGCCATTGACTCTCTGTATAGATTAGCTAAGGAGATCGATCGGGTGGTACCAGTTACTATTCTTGCTGCTTCATTTTGAAGTAATTCAATCATTTTAGAATTATATTCAGTACATCCATCCCATACTATTGAACAGTATTCTAAAACTGGACGTATATAAGAAAGATAAATTTGGTTTAATGCATTTCTACTAAAAGTGAATTTCATTTTCCTCATGACACCAATAACCTTAGAGGCAGATTTTAAAATATTATCAATACCGGTTTTGCTTAGTGTGACGCCAAGGTGTCTATGGCTATCAACAAAGTTAATCGGAGTATTGTCGAACATCAAGTTTGGAAGTGCATCGAACTGTTTCAATGAGAAGAGAATTGCTTCAGTTTTGTCTGGATTGAACTTAACTAGCCACTGATTAGCCCATGCAGATATAATATTTAAATCGTGGTTAATAATTCCTTCAATATCTTGGATAGAGGTTGCTGAATAATACAAAGAGCTATCATCAGCGTACAGTCTGGTTAAGCTCAATAATGATTGAGTTATTTCGTTGACATATATGAGAAAAAGAAGAGGTCCTAAGACAGAGCCCTGTGGTACTCCAGCTTTAACAGACATTAATGACGAACATGAAGATTGGATTACTACTTTTTGTTTTCTATTTTTAAGGTAATCTTTGACCAAGTTTAGAAGTTTCCCATTTATACCGTTTTCTTCTAGTTTCAAAAGCAGCCCCGTATGCCAAACCCTATCGAAAGCTTTCGATATATCGCAAAACATCATACAAGAGAACTGATTGTTGTCAAAGGATTGGCAAATATGATGATAAATGTCGATGAGTTGAAAAGTAGTTGAATGATTTGGCAAAAATCCAGACTGGTATTTATACAATAAATTGTTACTCAAGAAGAAGTGATACATATGTTTAAAAATTATTCTTTCTAAAATCTTACCGACACAGCTTAGCAACGACACTGGTCTATAATTAGACGAAATTGACTTATCCCCTTTCTTAAAAATAGGAGTTACATGGGCTATTTTCCATGAGTTAGGGAAATGGCTTTCGGTAATAGAACGATTATATAAAAGAGTAAGGGGTTCAGAAATTGTTCTTATAGCACCTTTAAGCATTTTGTGACTTATAATGTCAGGACCGCTTGCTTTATTTACTTTGAGTGATAAGATAATGTCTTCGACCTCTGTTTTTGATATTAAGAAATGTGTAAGTTTGTTGTCAGTGTTTAATGAAAGTAATGGAAGATTTGGCAAATCTTCTGTAATGTTGGATATAGAAGTAAAGTACGAATTCAGACAATTGGCTTTTTCTTCATCAGAGAAAAAAAATCATTTTCACCTGTGTCAGAGGTTTTACACAAAGGCGGAATAAAACCACTTTGGTCGGTAGATTTAACAAAATGTCGAACAACTTTCCAAAAGCCTCTTTTATCGTTACAGTGAAAATCTGAAAGTGTTAAATCTAAATTATTAAAAAAGTTTTCTTTAGCATTTTTTTTAGATTATTTACTTTGTTGCGTGCATGTTTATACTTGGCCCAATCGTTATCCTTTCCTGATTTTAAAGCGTGCGATTTAAATCTTTCTCTTACTCTAGAACATTTTCTAATTTCTGAATAATACCACGGCTTGTCATCAGTACGGACAGTTATTGTTTTAGACGGAATACACATTTTGACTAAACTTATAAATATTTTAGAGAACATTTCACAAGCATCATCAACTGAACCGTTTAGCAGCATGCTCCAATCAGTTTCTGATATTTTATTATTGAGCAAGTCGAAATTTGCTTTGTTATATAACCAAACGTTACGCTTGTATGTAGAATGTAAACGGTATGGGAACGGTATTCTTAAATATGTAGCACAATGATCACTAATTTCTGATGGTACTGGTAAAATCCCAGAATCTATATAAGACATGTCATCTGGAATTATAATTGGATCTAAAAGAACGTTTTGTCTCGTGGGAGTAGTTATTGTAATAACCAATGAATTTGTAATCAGAATATTTTTTAAATTTTGAAAAGAAGGATTAAAAAGATCTTCGTTTAGATCTCCAAATATCAGCACATTTTTAGAAACATCCAAGGCCTTTTCTATATTCATGTTAAAATTTACAAAAAATAGAGAGTCAGCAGTTTTAGGGCTGTAAAACACACTCAGTAAGTACTTTTCGTTATTCAATTTAATCTCAATCCATATCGACTCTTTACAGTAAATTTCATGAACAGGTAGTCGTGTGTGTATGATACTCTTCGACAAATAAACTAATAAGCCTCCACCGTGATTTGTTCGATCTTTTCTATATGGTGAGTCATATTTCTCTGACAGGTTAAGAACATTTTCGTTTATAAGGTCATCTAAATGAGTTTCAGTAAAGCATAAAATATCAAAATCTAACATATTGTCTTTGATAAAGTTGATTTTGTTTCGAAAACTTCGTATATTACAATGGAGTATCGACATATCGTTGGGTATATTAGCCGGTGGCCCAGGGTTAGATTCACTATCACCAGCATCCAGCAACAGCAAGAGTAACACTATCATAAAATGAACGTTGTTAAAGCATTCTTTCAATGTAATTAAGTATTTGTAACATAAAAGTATAGGTAATATAATCTTATAAAAGATATAAACAACCTCAGCAGCTAGAGATCCATTGACTCGAACTCTACTTAAATACCGGTATGAGCAGCTGTGGAACAGGCCGATGGCAACTCGCCATGAATTTTCATCATTACCCATTTGGAAGTAACATATCAATAATAATAGAGTTATCCATCTCACCTGAACCACAAATGCACAAAACTAATGTACCTAACGTAACAAACAGAGTCGGAAGGATTAAGAATGAAAGAAGGAGAAGACATAGCATTCTGTAAAAAACAAATAAATGCAAAATGTGTTTGATAGTAAACATGAAGTGACAATATGAACATCTGAGAGATTTGGTGCCAACATTAACAAAGTAAAATAAAAAATAAAATATGAATAAATTGATTAACTAAGAATCAAAACATTTAGTACATGTAAACACGCATATTATACGAACATTATACACACTTGGGTCAACTATGCATATTATACATACACATACACATATACATATATACGCATATACACATACACACATACGCACACACATACATATATATATAAATATATATATATATACATATATACACACATACATACATACACACATACATACATACATATATACACATACATACATATATATACACGCACCCACGCACGTACGCACACACGCACACACACACACACACACACATTATGTACATAAACACCAAACTACAAATACCCATTGTCTAACTTTCGCCTGTATTTACAGCAGGCATGTCTCTAAACACGTGCGTACGCGAGCACGCACACATGTACACACGCACACACGTACTCCCATAGAGAGACCAATATATACACCCGCATACTCACGCAATCAAGCTCGCATCTTTACATGCATGCATCTTTTTAAATCCTCTTAGTGGAGATACCAAGTGCATAATAGAATATTGAAATCAAACGTTATAAATGTTCTCATGAATAGTCTTATTACGCGAATATATACACCGGGTCATTCTAAAATCATGCACCCGTTCAGCGCATGCCAGTGGTTTAGATGTTTTATCATATATATAAACCCGATACGCCACTGCGAAACTACGCCATCCCATTTGTAGTTAGACTCGTCCGTAACAGGTAACAAATTAATCTAGAATATATTGTATTGTATAATTTATGTAACAGATAACTACAAAACATCCCTCATATGGAAGGTTCCATCCATAAATAGAACTGCGCATCCCTACAACAGCGCATTGGGTTATATAAGTCAGAGCATTTGTTTTGTCAGTATTAAAGCAGTCGTAATACAATACACAGGTACATGACTATGTTTATATATATAAGAGATAGTACCACGTATGATCGATCCCGTCACTACAGCTAACATTAAATATCATTGAGAGCGTACATTGAAAAAAAAAAAAGAAATAACACAAGACTCACATATGGTTGGTCCCGTCTCTAACATTAAATATCATTGAGAGCGTACATTGTAAAAATAAATAACACAAGACTCACATATGGTCGGTCCCGTCTCTAACATTAAATATCATTGAGAACGTACATTGAAAAAATAAATAACACAAGATTCACATATGGTCGGTCCCGTCTCTAATGTTAAATATCATTGAGAGCGAACATTGTAAAAATAAATAACACAAGACTCACATATGGTCGGTCCCGTCTCTAACATTAAATATCATTGAGAGCGTACATTGTAAAAATAAATAACACAAGACTCACATATGGTCGGTCCCGTCTCTAACATTAAATATCATTGAGAACGTACATTGTAAAAATAAATAACACAAGACTCACATATGGTCGGTCCCGTCTCTAACGTTAAATATCATTGAGAGCGAACATTGTAAAAATAAATAACACAAGATTCACATATGGTTGGTCCCGTCTCTAACATTAAATATCATTGAGAGCGTACATTGTAAAAATAAATAACACAAGACTCACATATGGTCGGTCCCGTCTCTAACATTAAATATCATTGAGAACGTACATTGTAAAAATAAATAACACAAGACTCACATATGGTCGGTCCCGTCTCTAACGTTAAATATCATTGAGAGCGTACATTTTAAAAATGAAATAACACAAGACTCACATATGGTCGGTCCCGTCTCTTACGTTAAATATCATTGAGAGCGTACATTGTAAAAATAAATAACACAAGACTCACATATGGTCGGTCCCGTCTCTAACATTAAAAATCATTGAGAACGTACATTGAAAAAATAAATAACACAAGACTCACATATGGTCGGTCCCGTCTCTAATGTTAAATATCATTGAGAGCGAACATTGAAAAAATAAATAACACAAGACTCACATATGGTCGGTCCCGTCTCTAACATTAAATATCATTGAGAGCGTACATTGAAAAAATAAATAACACAAGACTCACATATGGTCGGTCCCGTCTCTAACATTAAATATCATTGAGAACGTACATTGAAAAAATAAATAACACAAGACTCACATATGGTCGGTCCCGTCTCTAACATTAAATATCATTGAGAACGTATATTGAAAAAATAAATAACACAAGACTCACATATGGTCGGTCCCGTCTCTAACGTTAAATATCATTGAGAGCGTACATTGTAAAAATAAATAACACAATACTCACATATGGTCGGTCCCGTCTCTTACGTTAAATATCATTGAGAGCGTACATTGTAAAAATAAATAACACAAGACTCACATATGGTCGGTCCCGTCTCTAACATTAAAAATCATTGAGAACGTACATTGAAAAAATAAATAACACAAGATTCACATATGGTCGGTCCTGTCTCTAATGTTAAATATCATTGAGAGCGAACATTGAAAAAATAAATAACACAAGACTCACATATGGTCGGTCCCGTCTCTAACATTAAATATCATTGAGAGCGTACATTGAAAAAATAAATAACACAAGACTCACATATGGTCGGTCCCGTCTCTAACATTAAATATCATTGAGAACGTACATTGAAAAAATAAATAACACAAGACTCACATATGGTCGGTCCCGTCTCTAACATTAAAAATCATTGAGAACGTATATTGAAAAAATAAATAACACAAGACTCACATATGGTCGGTCCCGTCTCTAACGTTAAATATCATTGAGAGTGTACATTGAAAAAATAAATAACGCAAGACTCACATATGGACGGTTCCGTCATCACACATATGATCGGTTCCGTCACTAAAGTTTAATATCATTGAGATAGAACATTGAAAAAATAAATAACACAAGACTCACATATGGTCGGTCCCGTCACTAACAATTAAATACCATTGAGAGCGTACATTGAAAAAATAAAACACAAGACCAACGTATGATCGATCCCGTCACTACAGTTGACTCTCGTCATTACAGTTTACAAACTTAATACAATCAACTATGGACTTCAGCAATTTCAAAGGTTGAAATGAATGTTATTTATGGTTTCATAAACCGAAACATAACATTCAAAATGTACATTTGATAATGATGTTCCGGCATACAAACGTAGTATTGACTAAAGACACACTTTAATCTATAGCAAAGTTAAACACTGGTTTGTTGAGGATACCGCTGTATAAATGTACTCTATCAGACAAGGTTGACTTTCAGTAAGACAGGTGTGGAAATTTACTGAACACGTAACTTAGGTCTATTTTTATCTAAAAACGGCTATATATAGTTCATTACGTATTGATTTTTTTAACTGGCCAATCACTTGCGTTATATTGAGATCGATGGCTGGGATTTCCATGTAAACAAGCAATAACATGTGACAATGTAGAAAAGAAAACAAACCTTTAGCGGATAACAGTTTTGACAGTTCAGTGTCTGAAGATAGTGATTGTTTTTATGTAATCCTAAACAGTGACAAAAAAGAAGAAAAGTATGACACGAACACGTCCATTCTTATTGACAACAGATAGAGAAAATGTCTTGTTAAAATTGACACTGAATTAAAAGTTAGTGTATCCCAAGCTTGACTCCGATGTCCTCAGGTTTTGAAATTCTGACTGGTTTACTGTCGGCACGTATTTTTACAAAAACAGTGCCGTTCGTGGTCCAGAAATTGTTTATCGAAGCAGATTTCTTCAATGGGAGCAGAGTCTTGATAATGTTGTGGTTTGTCCTGGTCAGATCCTCAGCTATGAAAATTTTGTCATCGTTCCTCATTTTGAATTCGGTGTTTACACTCACCTTGCGTGTATACAGTTAAATGACACGCCAATTATCGCTCCACCGCTTGTGTGGACAAGAGCTGCACGGGAACCACGAATACTCTATATCCAAAATCTCATTTTTTAGATCGCAAATTATGAATTACAAAGTCACTTTTTCCAACTTTCAAATTCACAAGCAAAAGCAATCAACGTTCATGGTTCCACTGATATAATTTTATCCATCAATTTATTTTAACGCACCATATATCTCTCAAAATGTTCAGAGCACACTACCACGCTACAGATGGTATCGTCGCCATTTGTTTAGTTCAAAATACATCAATAATGCCATTCAGATAAAAAAAAAATGAGCATTAAAATAAGGAAAATGCATTTTTAAAGAAGAAGAAATGGGGATTATACCCCCACGGAAGCACTTCCTTTTTGCAATGGTGGTACTATGCCTTGACAACGTGTTTATTCCATGTGAAGTCATTCGAGACGGTGATAATAACTTGGTGATGAGATGGACTAGGCCATAATAAATTAATTGGTAGAGTATCATCACCGCCCACTCCCCAAATTTTGATACCGCCCGACCCTTTTTTTTCATAAAAAAAAAATAAATAAAAATAACATCAAAAAATTTAAAAATAAAAAATGAAAAATAAAATCCTCCCGCCCTAACTAACAAATGAACACTAGCCAGAATAGCTATTTCCGACGATACCAGAGAAACATAAACAACACAATTAAAACAAACCTGGGTCTTGGTGCTAGACCGACCTATCTCCTAATTACCTGATACATATTTATATAGAGACAATTCATTGAAGGTCATTGGGGTCATGGAGTTGCATGTTTGGTATGTTGCAGCTCAAATCGAAGTTTTGTACATGAAAGCTAAAATTGTATAAGACTAGCTATCATGCTCTTTCGTTCGGAAAATGTGGCAGGTATCCTTAAATACTAGTTGCATGTTATCCGTATGGACATGCCTATCAAGCCAATTCAACTCCGTACTCTGCGCTACGCTCAACTCTGTACTACGTCCGACTCAGTTCTCTGCACTATGCTTGACTCAGTACTCTTCGCGTCGCTCGACTCAGTACTCTGCACTACGCTCAACTCTGTACTCTGCATAACGCTCGACTCCGTACTCTGCACTACGGTCGACTCCGTACTCTGCTTTACGCTCGACTCCGTACTCTGCATTACGCTCAACTCCATACTCTGCACTACGCTCAACTCTGTACTCTGTATAACGCTCGACTCCGTACTCTGCACTACGCTCAACTCTGTACTCTGTATAACGCTCGACTCCGTACTCTGCACTACGCTCGACTCCGTACTCTGCTTTACGCTCGACTCCGTACTCTGCATTACGCTCAACTCCATACTCTGCGCTACGCTCTACTCCGTACTCTGCGCTACGCTCGACTCGATTTTTAAATGTCATAATCTAAAACATGATAATACCCCGCCGTTTATAAGCCCCATTAGCTCAATCGTTAGAGCACGATACTTCTAGTCTCGGGGTTTCGGGTTCGATTCTCGGTGCTGGCCAACTAAAAATACTAACAGTCGTTCGGATGGGATTTTAACCCTAGAACCTGCGTAACGGCGCTATACACCGAGCACGCTAAATAATCAGAAGAAACTTACGGTGGGATTTTATCCGTATCCTGCACTACTCCCAACAAACAAAAAATACTCTTCTTGGGGCTGCGCCCACATGGAAACCAGTGGTGATGTAAAAATAAGCTTATTACCAAATCCAAAACGGTTTAGACTTTGACCAAGGACTATGTATGGGTGTAGGCATAATATGTTTGTGACAAAAGCAATCGTCTAGTACATTCGGTGATTGTCACTGGAACTAGTTGAAGTAACAAATGTTTACATGAGACTTATGCTCATCTAAAACTAAACTTACTTCTTTAAATCATTTTACGGGTATCTAAAGCATTTATTGTAAAACGAAAAAGTATGTGATTTATATACATGTTTGTTCCTAACATTAAGACAGAAAAACAAAGAGTAATTGTATAAAATAACTTTATTAGTTATCAAGCGTTTAAGCGTAGCGTAGCATAAATGTACATATTAGATAGATTGTAATAAAAATTATATTTTGTGATTTCTGTGGATTTTTCTCTCATTTTATTGAGCATATACATGTACACAAAAATACAATAATTGACCATGTCCACAAGTCAAGTGATTAGTTTCGTATTTTAATTAAACATCGTTTTCCACAAGAGTAGCGGACAGATGAAAATGACCCCTGGAGATTCCAGGAAGATAGCGCACCAATACAAGGCATGTCACTAAAGTGTCGAATAAGTGGGAAAATGATAATACTATTGAAACATTAAACTGGCCACCACAAAGTTCAGATTTTAATGTTATAGAAACTGTATGGAGAAAAAAAAAGTTCTAATTGAGAAAAGATTAAAAGAGTTCAATTCTAAGAGTTGTTAACGAAATTTGGGGTTCACTTACGATCGTTATATGACAATATTCCCCGCCGAATATCAGCAGTGAGAGAAGCAAAAGGCTATCTAATAATATTTTAACAACACACTGGTGAGTAAAGACAGTTTAAATTTGTAATGGACTTTTTCATGCGCAGGTAATTTTGACGCGACGTAGGGAACTCTATTATGGCCACTGCGTGTTTAAACAAATAACACATTTAAATAAATAAAATCTTTAATATGTGTCAGTCAATAGCATATTTACGAGAGAACTATATTTTCTGAAACTCAAGTGATGTGTAACTATGTGTTCCGTCCAATAAAGCCGTTTGCATATTGCCGAGACATATAAACAATTAAGTCACTGCATATGTGTGATGCGATACGTAGATCTATATTTTTTTGTTCTCAATACACATTATATAATATACAGAAACTGTCGGTACGTTGTGGGCTGTATTTATATTAGTTTCATTATTTTACATATAAAAGGTCTGTTTACGAAATTCATACACACAATTTGTGCCAAAAGTATGTGAATTGTATAACCATATGTTATATATACTTATGTAGTACATACATATATTAAATATACATATTTGTACATACATATGTTGTATATACATATGTTGTATATCCATATGTTATATACACTTTTGTTGTACACACACATATCATATATCCATATGTTGTACATACATATGTTATACATACACATATTATATATACATTTGTTGTATATACATATATTATACATCCATATGCTGTACATACATATGCTATACATACATATGTTATACAAACGTATATTACTTATACATATATTATACTCATATATGTATGATCTAGCTAATTCTTGCTAATTCTCCGAAAAACATAATGACATTGACCGAAAAAATAACAAGAAAAACAACAGAATTAGTTTATTAATTACTATCTTAATTACAATATGGAACTGTTTTGTCTCCTAGCAAATATGTAAGTGGGTGGCACCAAACGACACTTTTTGGACACTGACCACTGACTGTGTGTGAGCTAAAGAAGTTAAAACGTTTACGTTTGGAACACAGTCAACATGTGTTTTTTTTTAAGAAATTAACATTTATTATCTGGCTAAGTTACCGACTCCAATTCTAATTTCGAATGTTTTCATTTATTGCATAGGCGGATGCTTTCCGTACTGTTAATGATATGGCAACTCTGTATTTGATCGGCATCCCTTTTTCGAAATGCAATCCCCCGCTTGGACACAATAGCGGTATAGTAAGGCAATACCGTCTGCTTGTCAATGACTGTTTAATTTTCCTTCACACACAGTTTATACACGTATGCCAAATTTAATTATGTGTTTGAGAGACATCCGGTGGTTACCAGGGGAACAGAAGAAGTATAGAAAGGAAAAGTACATTGACTCGTTTATTATTTTGTTATTCAAAGTAATTCAAAGTTATACTCTCTCTCTCTCTCTCTCTCTCTCTCTCTCTCTCTCTCTCTCTCTCTCTCTCTCTCTCTCTCTCTCTCTCTCTCTCTCTCTCAGTACAAGAGCAGGCAATAATAAATAGTATATATTTGCATAAGTGTATCATTAAGCACGAAGTAGTTGTGGCATTTTCTCATTCATATAAATGTTTATACATCCTCGAAAATGTTGTCAACAATCACGTGTGCCTCTGTCGTTGACCATTACGCAGACATCTTTTCACCTACAGGTATTTATTAAGCAGTACCAGTGCAGAACTGATCAGCAGAGAAACTGAAACAAAACACAAACGGTTACAATTTGAATAAATGCCAGAACAAATAACTGTTTACACAATGCAGTAATATACGAACTAGCAAAGTAGAAAGAACTCTAACATAGATAATTAACTGCTCTGTGTAAATAAATTAATTACCTGGTTAAGTATCATCACCAACCGTGACCACCCCCATCATCATAATCATCACCACCGTCACCATCATATTCATATTCATCATCAACATCAACACCAACAGCATCATATTCAACAACATCATCATCGTCAACAGCACCATCATCATTATCACCAACAACAAACTTATCTTCATTATCATCATCATCATCATCATCATTATTATCATAATCAATGTCATCATTATCATTAGTATTATTATTAGTAGTAGTAGTAGTGGGAATGTAAGTAGTAGTATAATAGAACTACTGGAGTAGAGTATAGATAATAGAGTAGTGGTAGTAGAAGTAGTAGTAGCAGAAGTGGTTGTAATAGAAGCAGTGGTAATAATGATAGTGGTGGTAGAGTAGCAATAGCAATCGTAGTCATTGTTGCGTATGAAAACTACAAAAAATAGAAACTACATGTATTTAACAAATATGTAACGGTGGCAGTGGTCCTTCCCGACCCTCACACCGTTTGACGGAGAGAAAACACGCGTCGCCAATTGAGCGTTAAGAGAGATTTAGTTCTTAAATGTCCTACATACCTGTGAACCCCATTGCTGCAGCAGAGGAAGGTTTATGGGTCGGGGTCATGGGTTTAATGGGTCGGGGCCGTCGTTTCAGGAACTAGAAGTAGTGTTCCCCGGAGCCATTATATCTGTTGTAAAATTGAAAATAGAATATTGTATTATAGATATGTGTACAACGATCGTACATGTACTTTGTACATGCTATGGATACCCCCAATGGAAGAAGTCTTCTTGTTTGATAACGTTATATTACGTACTGTAAAAATGTCTTAAGCAGCCAGTCAAGGGAAAGAGCAAAACTGGCCTTTTAAGACAGGTTTTTGCTTAATGCGTGTTAGTTAGCTCTAAAAGCCAAAACATTGGAAAGAGCAAATGTGGCTGCTTAAGACAAGTTGTTGCTTTATAGAAGTGACCGCTTAATAAATCATCTTTTCTGAAATAAAGTCAGTTTATATTTTTTATAGAAATAAAACCTTGTATTTTTGCTGTTTGTAACAGGAAAATACGGAGGGTCGTGGGTTTGATCCTCCTCCACGCTTTGTGTAGTGTTCTTGAGCAAGACACTTTATCCTCATATATGCTTAGTACTGGAGAGGTATTCACCAACCATTCTTAAGAATATTCTTAGACTTAAACTCAAGAATCAAACACACTTAGAGACAATTATTTGAGGCCAAAATTTGCAAGCATGTAGGGACACCTGATATTTAGTCAAATACATTCTCACACTTATTCTAGCTGCCATGGTACACTATACTATACACACATGCTATATAAAGGACATATTTATAAACACATTGGATCATAAAGATGCAATGAATTTATATATATTTATTTAATTTCTTAAAGGGAGATAATTAAATTCACAACATGTGAGTAGTCATGAATCCTTAACTGGATCCTACTCATATAAAGCTATCAGTTCATGTATGTGAATTTGTCCACCCTGTCCAGATGTGTTGCATGTAATTCCATAGTATGTAAGTCATGGTCAACATCAAATTAATTGGTTTGGCAGAGGCCTTGATATTATATCTATGCTTTGCATTGTAGCTAGGCGCACTCGCCGTAGTCTCGTGTGTACATTTATGTCTTGGTTATTCACAGTTTAATTATCTCCATATATATAATATATCATGCATTGTGAATGAGTATCTGAAAAGATCCCAAAAATCGTAAATTCCGTTGTTGTGAATTTAATTATCCCCCTTTATATATATATATATATATATATCTGGAATTTACTACAGTATGTATTTATAGAACAGTTTCCTGTCAAATTGAAACACTTGTAAACGGAGGGAAGATGAACTGCGTAAACAAAGCTATAAACTAGTGAATGCAATCGTAAAATTAAACTATAGAATAGTTTCATTTCATAAGCACCAATTAAGATATTATTGCTCGGTCATGGATTCGTCGCTTGTAAAACTTCAGTTTTGTTTTTCATTCGGTGAAGTAAAATTCGATATTTTTTTTAATATTGAAACAAGTAAGTTTCCTCTGTCTCGATCTGTTTAAATATAGCGAACATAATTAATAAATTACTGAAGGGATGTGACCACTTGAAGTCAGGTTTGACGTAAAACACATGATCAAAATATCCTTAAACCATTTAAGCATCTTTTTCCAAACGGATATAGCTTAATTACCAAACTAAATAAAGAGATGAGAGATATCAAACTATAACAGTTAACAACTTAAACCTAGTGTCATTTAATGAACTTTTACATTTTAAAATTGGCAAACAAAATCAGGGAAATAAACGTGTTTGACACAAATCACCGACGTTATAACATTAATATTGTCATTTGTGGCAACGTTAAATGTCGCACCAACGCTAAATGTCGCAACCAACGTTATATGTCGCAAGACTGACGTTAAACGTCGCACCAACACTAAAGTCGCAACCAACGTTATATGTCGCAAGACTGACGTTAAACGTCGCACCAACGCTAAAGTCGCAACCAACGTTATGTGTTGCAAGAGTGACGTTATACGTCGCAACCAACGCTAAATGTCGCAAAATCATCTGCTGCTATATGTCGCACCTTTAACGCTAAATGTCGCAAAATGTGTACCACCTGTTTATGCCGCAACTCAAACGCAACATAAAGCGGCAGATGGTTTTGCGACATTTAACGTTGGTTGCGATATTTAACGACATATAACGTAAGTTGCGACATTTAGCGTCGGTGCAACATTTAAACGTTGACGTTGCCACATCATTCTGTCATAATCTAAATGACATTATTTACAACGTAATGTGGTTTTACTTTAAGGAGGTTCGGTGAAGTAGTGTCCAGAGTCTAAATCAATAAAATCAGAGTCCTGGGTTCGATCACAGGCGCAACCCGGTTGCTTCTATAAAAATAATATCAAGCAATTTTTCCATCTACAAAAAAAACTCTGAGCTTACTTAGATAAACTAGTATAAATGAAACTTGAACTTGAACTTAGATAAAGACGGGTAATCAAGCCATTGCCATCGGCTGTACACACTATTCATTGATAAAATGCTTAAACGCTCACTACCACTCTAGACTGCATTCTTTGAGCATTACGAATCAACTGTGCTTTGAACTAATGATAAACAAGCACTTAATTGTAAGTTATCATCTCTTACTTAATACAAAGTAGTGGATATGCAACACGAAGTATAGCTTGATCTCTTTTAAAAAGCACGAAAATATAAAAACGCATAGTCGTTTGTTTGTTATATCTCTTTTACAATATAGGTATCACCACACGGTTCGATTTTGTTCTTTGTTCTTTATTAAGTCTACATATTCAACTTTAAAAAATTAAAACATTTTTCTCCAATATATCGTGCATATATATACTCACTGACCCGTATTGCCAAAAAGATATATATTTAAACATGCCAAAATAATATATTGAAAAGGGCTTTCCTTACTTGGGCTACGCGCCTAAGTTAAACTAAAATAGATTTCTAAATGGCAACATTCTTGTGATTTTGTGATTAAATAATCGCGTGATTCATTTTGATTTCAGTTTGAATACACGTTGTTAAACTTGTTTCATCTTAGAAAGTGTCTGAATGACGATGCGAAGGTCGTCAAAAAGTATTTGAGGGCTGTATATTTTAAGAATGGTTGACCACTCCAAATTTACCACTCTAATTTACATATAGATTTTGTCAGTGGATTTGACATACTGTTCGGTCTATATTTAATAATAATGAGATGCTTATTATCTCTTTTTGATAATTATTTTATTTTTTAATACATTTATAGCGTTTTATTCTGATACACCGCCTTTGTCAAAGACATTGTCAAGCAGGAGGCATTAAAATAATCAAGCGTTTTATAATGAAAATGATTAAATATGATTAGAAAAACACGAGCTGGAAAAAGTAGGGAATTCTGGGCCTGTCCCACAATTCATAGCAATTGAATGCTTACTAAATTATGACGTCATTCACTTTCCTTGAAGCAATTGACCAATCAGCGTGCTCATAACCATTGCTATTGAACGGACCCAACCGGAAGAGCTGGGTTCGTTCTACAGACTAATGATATACTATTATATGTTTGCCTTTCAAAATGTTACTTTTCTGTAAATGGCGTCATGAGTCAAATACCATTTGGAAAATGGAAATTAATCTTGTTTAAAATTGTTCGTGTAGATACTTATACCAGCAGTTTAAGCATCGATGCACTCATTCCCGCATAGGTATTCTATAAAGAAAAAACCTATGAAACTATGGTTACGGTCGTCACTTGTTTTGTTATAACGCCTCGATATATATTTATTATGACCGCAGTGGTGGACTAGTGGTTGAGTGTCTTACGAAACAAGTTGATCTCTGTTAGGGGAATAACACGTACTTTAAATGGTATTTAATACATCCTCGGTTTGCGTACAGCATTTAAAGGTTAGATCTGGATCAGGTCGGCCCCGGTGTTAGTATAGTGTTATACTGCATGTCTGCGGCATGATGCCTCAACGTGACAGCGCGAACAATAATACCACGTAGATTATGTGATTAAAAATATGACAAAAGTTAAAAACGACAACTGTATGATTTGAAATACTCGGCCCGCGAGTGCCCCTATGTGAGGCTTTACGGGAGCAGCACATATGCTGTATGTAAGTTCACGTCGTACATCAGTTATTTCAAAAACATGTAATTACCATGACTACAATGTTAAGAAATTGTAACATACCTGTAATGATCAGCATGAATATACATACCGCCAAGTAAATCTTAGTTAACAAACGTCCTTCCATTTCGTACAAACGTTAGTTTCTGAACATATCATCTAAATCTGGGATTCAGGAAGTAACACGTGACTCACGTGTGCGTGTGCTGTAACAATGTCGAGGGGTGTTCAAAATAGGCCAGGCACCAATAGACGCTGTATTTTACAGTGTTTTCCCTTACTGTTACTACACCTCTGTGGTATATTTTATTTTATTTATTTTATTTATTTACATGACATGTTTACAATATTATATAAAACTGATACTTTGAACTCAGCCTAATGGGGTTATAATAACAAATACGCCGTTGTGTAAAGTGTACGCAATATATACACTCATTTATAAGTTCTAAAACGAAGCATGGTAAACTATTTAAATTCAATTATAAAAACAAATAATGGCATAATACTAGCTGCTGTTTATATTATAAAATCTATACATACCTGGCTAATATAAGATTTTTTTTCATTATTTCAAGTTTTGCGAATATTAAAGTATTAATAATGAAGTGCCCTATTTTAGAAATAATTAATGTGTTTGGTTGGTAGTATCTTATTTCGTCTGTTTTGCAAGTATGTAATGTACACAAAGCATGTCAAAACGATATACGCTATTTCTCTCGCAGTAGAGTAGGAAGTTTATTTTGGTTCCGACACTGTGCCATTGAGACTGACGTGCTATCCATTACGCCGTTTTAGGTGACGCAAAAAATGAAATCGTCAAAGAGTTCCTTAAAAGCGTGCAGTATTTTGCACTCGTTATGAATAAGATAACACCTCTCCAAGTTTCAAGATTTATTATAATGTATTGTATCAATGTATAACACTTACCAGTTAACAAGTAAAAGTTATCATATAATCTCGAGTGGTGAAGATCCCCTATATCGCACCCAACAACAGAGACAATAAACAACTCATCAAATATTTCTTCTAGTCATATATAATTGTAATATTACAATTTATTTACATCTTTTTTTTCTGATATGCTTTTGATGTTGTTAAAAATAGGTTACGAAAAGAGGTAATTAAAACAGAAAACTAATGTTTTAAGTTTCTGACAAATTGTAATAACAAAAACTTGGACAATCATAAATGTATCTCGATACCATATCGACTGAATATGTGGAATGAGTTTATCTCATCATAACTCAGTCTAACTTTGTGCAGGAGTGTATTAAACCCGTGGAATATTGCTATATTAACCCATATGTTATATGACTACCGAATCATATCGTCGTTCTACATATATAGCTCAGTTATCGTACGTAAAGTGCCCAGTTAAGTAGAGTCATTTCGTGAAAAAAAAATTGTGCCATTTTTGAGAAAAGCACCAAACTTGGAGCAAACATAGAGCAAGGTTAACTGATTATTCTTATACCGAGACCCACTTTCAAAATGGCGGGAAATCCAAGATGGCCGCCAAAATGGCCTGCTATATCACCACATCTCATTTTAAACGAAGTCAATATTCTATTGTAAAATACATTTTATTTGGGACGGTAGCCTTATACAATGAATGGTAGAAACAAATATAAGCATTTTTTTTTCATAGATTCTTAGAAAATCGACTTTTCACTTTTCTTATTTCTAGTAAAGATTGACAGATGAATAAATTGTACCAATAGCATTTTGAGTTTATTTATTATTCATACTCTTTTATAAGTACAATTTATATAAGTAGTCTGCCAAAATAAAAACATGTTTGCAAGAACCTCGCGTAAAATATATTTTCCAACTCGTTTGATATATTCAATAATACATTCTTTTCCTTATAAAATTCTCTTTATATTACTTCATATTACTCTTAAACACTATCAACATACAAATGTCCTGTCAGTGCGGCTTCTTGAACGTCCCTCAAATGAACATGCAAACTGTCATGACATTGTTATATTAAACGCGGTAAAGTTTCAATATATCCTTTAATGACGCACATGTCTATGACGGGAAGTTCCTCCTTTATAATTCCCGTAGCCGTGCATTGTATAAGGATACACTGATGATCTCTGTCCAAGTGGGAAGATCTGGCGGTGAGAAAAACTACTTGAAAAACCCTTCTAACGCCGGTTGACTGATAAAGTCAAGTTTTCAAACGATCGTGAGTAAACTATATGTCATTGTGTGTACGAGATTGTATAATAAATGATATATTTACATATATCTACATTAAATTTAGAGAACAAATGAATGTTTCATCCTAAGGTTACCAGTAGTCAGTCCTGAGCCAAACAAAAATAAAAATAAATGTTGAAACAAATATGTCACTTGGGAAGGTAAAATAACAAATTATAGTGTTCTGTTATGTGACTTTGATTTATCATCTATGTTTTTGTGTTGTTTTTGTTGTTGTTGTTTGTTTGTTTGTTTTGTTTTGTTTTTGTTGTTTTTTGTTTTGTTTTTTTGGGGGTTTTTTTTTGGTTTATTGTGTTTTTTGTTTTTTGTTTCTTTTTTTTCGGGAGAGGGGTATTTTCTTGTAGTATTGACTCGGCCTGCATTTTTCTATTTTTTATTGTGGTTTATTTACATTCTATAATAACTTCTGTCGGTCTAAATGAGCTATAAAGACTTATTGTATTGTAAGTTAGTAATTCAGTAAGTAAGTATAAAGGTTGACTCAATTGACAACGCATATCTTCTTTTTTTATTTCCTAACGTATCAAGATTACAACTTGGCATTCGGAGTAATGAACAACTCTCTAAATATAAACAAAATGAGGACATACCATTGTAATTTTATCTAAAATAGTTGGAATATAAAAGGTAAATATAAGTATTAAGGTTAAAAGCCCTGTGTATTGTTACCAAAAAAGTCGTTCGGGCTTTATTAACATTCATAGTTTATTAACCCAATGTATTTCATCACCGGATGAAATCTCAAAATTGTACTTTCAACTGTAACTTCACATGGTTGTGGGATTTTAAAATTTACAACATTAAAAACGATTCTATAGTCTATTAATGCTACATGATCACGATAAATACTTAGATACGAGTTCACAATGAGAACAACTTATACTGAAGGACTTTAAAAACGCAAAAGTCAGATTTCGTAAAAATAAACAAGTTTTGTATTAATCAATTTTAATAAAAACCGGCCTAACAAATGTGTGAATTTTATTTGAAAATATTATCAATTCCCTGTGAATTAACGCTTCAAATAGCGATACCTTCAATCACCAACTTTGCCATTAGTAGCGGTTGTAACTACCATTAACAGCAATGCAGGCAATTCATACCCGCCTCGTTGAAAGCACTATATTTGCAATATTGTTATGAGAAATAGTGTTCTACTCCTGACTAAAGGCATGGCAAAGCGTGGAAATGCGCCTACCCAACTCATTCCAGACATGCCAAATTGGAGTTTTGCGTTTTTAAAGTCTATCAGTGTATAATGACAGGCATATTATCAATCATATTCATATAGTTTGTTTCATTATCATTTCAAACATACATGTGTATACTGGTCATACCTATCACCGCGAGTCTAAAACTTTGTCATTCATGTAAAAAATGGCATCAATAATAAACAGTAATAAAGTTACTTAAGTGTGCTGAGTAATAAAAAGTTGCCGATACAAAATGTAAACAAATGCCGACGCTAATGGCTGAGAAATTATTATATGGGCATTCGCGGTATTAGGCATACAAGGGATAATTGAAGAATTTGGGCCAATTTCATATATTCGTAGCATAGAAAAGCGTTTTAGAAGTGTCAATTACTGGTTATGACGCCTCATATGGGCTAAAAGCTCCAACTGCAATATTAGAGATACAAAATGGCTGTGGGCAGGTTTTATATAGTTCTACACATGATTCGAATCAGAGCGCTCTATTCTAAATTTCACAGCCACCATTATATTGATTTTTGCTATAATTTTGCATACTACTAGAGAATGCATTATAAACAAATAAACGAGAATCTCTATACATACATAATACATCTTCAGCATGCTTGCAGGCTTTAAAATTCCGATATTTAAGTATACTGAAACCTAACAGACAGGTAAAGAAAACTGTTGTGCGTATTAACGCACCTGCAAATTCTCCCAGCCGTGACAGATTGACTTTACCGTACTTTACTGGATTATCCCCTTCGCCATCAGGCATGAATCTCGAACTTTTCTTGAGCGCGTTCGCCGGCAGTGTTGAGGTCATGCTTGATGGAAGCTTACACCACGGTAAGCAAAAAAAGTGTTCACGAATGTCAGTACAAGCGTAATGATTTTCAAGTTTCTCGTGATGACCACGAGTAACACCTTCTTCTCTGTAGATAAATGTACCGTGTCGTTGGAAAGTCTGAAGCACCGCTTTTGAACGTTATCTAACTGGTCAATATTTTTTAATGGGATTATATTAGGAAAAGCGCTATTAATGTCTTAAAAATAAAACTTTTCTTAAAATAGATAAAAAGCATCACAATGTCATTATCATTAAGAAATAAAATCCAAATGGTTTGGTATGATAATTCACCAAACTGTGACATAATCGATATATAAATTGGAGTGGTAAAATTGAAACAAAATCCCAATTCTTAAAATAGACAGCTCTTAAATACTGCTTGACGTCATTCGGGCTCTTTTTTAGATGAAGTTATTTTACTTCGTGTAAACCTGTATCTATGGCGGAGTTACTCTTTAAAAGAAGGCGTACGCCTCTACTCCCCGTCAAACTCCCATATTTGATTAAAATTCACTATATTTCTACTGACAAACGTTTGCCCGTTCAGATATTTTGTTGAAATCCTGGATCCGCTTATGTGTATAACGAACCAAATTAAAATCAAAATGAAATCACGTGAATCGTTTAAAACGTCATAAAATATGTAGCACTTTTAAGCGTAAAAGTCTTAGGTTTCAGTCTAACTTTAGCGCGTAGCCAAATTTAGGAAATCCCTTAGGCTATTTAATATATTATTTTGACATGTCTAAATAGATATCCTTTTGGTAATACGGGGTCAGTGGGTATATATAGACATGTTGTATTGGGAAAAAAATGTTTTAAGCCTATTATAATTTTTTTAAAAATCCGGATATTTTCCCTTTAATTTGATGACTATAGAGGTGATCAGTATTCTAATACCGGTTGTATCATGGTAACATATTCTGTCTTGACTTGGGGCTTTAAATACGTCAACTTGTTTCGGCATGTTTAAGAAATTAACTCTATTTGACGAGCGTTCGTGAGTTATGAACATACACGTATCACATGTAAGTCCATCTAAAGCTGTATGCATTAGTCTATCCCAGAACCGGATATCTCCCGAATCAGGTCTAATAACCCACAATGAAAAAAGTAGGGAGTTCTATGCCTGTCCCACAATTCAGAGCAATTGAACGTCTGCTAAACTATAATAGTACTACGACTACTACGACTACTACTACTACTACTACTACTACTACTACTCGTACTACTCGTACTATTACTACGACTACTACGACTACTACTACTACTACTACTACTCGTACTATTACTACGACTACTATGACTACTACTACTACTACTACTACTACTACTACTCGTACTATTACTACTACTACTACTACTACTACTACTACTACTACTCGTACTATTACTACGACTACTACGACTACTACTACTACTACTACTACTACTCGTACTATTACTACGACTACTACGACTACTACTACTACTACTACTAGTTCTACTACTACTACTACTACAACTAATAATACTAGTACTACTACTACTACTACTACTACTACTACTACTACTACAACAACAACTACTACTACTACTAATATTAGTACTAATACTACTACTATTACGACTACTACTACTACTACTACTACTACTACTACTACTACTACTACTACTAGTACTACTACTACTACTAATACTAGTACTACGACTACTACTACTACTACTACAAGTACTACTACTACTAATTACTACTACTACTACTAATAATAATAATAATAATAATAATAATAATAAAGACTTTTATTAACGAGAGAATTCATTTGAATAAATTCAATCTTTCATGAGGCCCTCAGCATATTTACAAAGTACAGCATTAATTTAACATATAAATACAAAATATATATATGTGTGTGTGTGTGTGTGTGTGTGTGTGTGTGTGTGTCAATTTTAATGAGAGCTACCCGATTTATTAGATTTGCTATTTAGTTGAGTATTTACTCCATTGTAAATCTAAACTATGACGTGCTCAAACGTGCTGCTATTTAACGGACCCAATCGGAAGAGCTGACTCTGTTTTATATTGACTATTCTATACATGTCAATTCATATCGCATGCGTTTCCAACAAATATAGTTACTTCCTTATGTCTATATTAGTAGTACACTTGATTAACACCACCCTGTCCTGTTTATAACTATCTAGTTCCGGTATACAAGTCATCAATGTGCTGAGTGCTTAAGTTAAAGTTGATGAACGGAAAAGATAAAGTCAAGCCTACTTTTCTGTACACTGGTCGTTGCTTAACGGCGCAAACATTTAAAATGATAATAATTATGACGTCAGTATATTATTACTACAGATGAAGGCAATTAGGTTTAAAATTCTATATCAAAAGTGTTTGTTTATTATTGCGATATAGCTTTCTTGGTTTAAACATATTTTATTCATAAATTATGTACAGCATATTCCACAACATACATAGTAAAAGGATTGAAACGAAAGAAATAATTCTTATATAGTTTCTCTCCTTAGTAGCATTTATAATCATTTATGTAAGGTTGCGAAGATTCATTAGATTTGTTTTGACATAACAAAATACAGTTCTATAAAAGAAATATAATTTTTACATCGATAGTTGTATGTCTTGGTATGTTTTAAAAGAAATAAAATTTTTATAATTAATCATATAATTTAGAATTTAAAAAAAGATAAACAGAAAAAAAGACGGACGAGTTCAGGACTAAGGCGAGCGAGCCAAGGGAAGCATACAAACAACATATAAATTATTATTATTATTAATAATAATATTATTATTATTATTATTATTATTATTATTATTATTTATATAGATCATTATTTACAAGTCTAAAGCTTTACAGCGATGTTAGATAAATTTTTAATTTTCTTTATTAAAACGCTTACTCGAGAGTATATATTTGTGGACAGCATTAAAAATTTCGACGTTTGTATTGTGAGGGAGATGAGGTTCACCAAATAGAAGTGTGTTGAGGGTAACAGTGCATATGTGAGAGATTGATGCGAGAAGTGTAGCGCGTTCGGTATGATAGAACAGACGAGGAGGTAATGGTTCATACTTTCAATTGCTCCACATGTACACAGTGGAGAATTTTCAATATTTTTTTAGAATAAGTGTTGTTTCAGCGTGCTACAATTCGTACGAAGACGAGTATGCAAGACCTGACATTTTCTTGTGCCTGTGTAAAAGTGTTTTGATGTTTTGGTAAGATTTTTATTTAGCTGGTGCTTAAAGGCATTGATAGAAACAGCTCGTCTTGTTTCTAAAGGTAGATTGTTCCAATCACGGACAACAGATGGCATGAAAGAATTATAGCAGAGCGCTGTTCTCGAACTTGGAATTTGTAGGTCATTACTATTCCTGAGACTATACGGGGACTTTTCACCTATTTGGGATGGTACTAGTGCAGATAAGTAGGGAGGAGTCATATGGTTTACGATTTTATAGAAAATAATTAATTTGTGTTTCGTCCTTCGAGTTTCTAGACTTTCCCACCCAACTTCTGTGTTTAAGTTATTAATTGATACAAGTTTTGTTGAACCAGTTGCTATGCGTGCTGCTTCGTGTTGAATTTTTTCTAACTCGTGTTTTTCATAATTAGTGCAGTTATCCCAGATAGTGTTACCATATATCTAACAGTGGTCGGATAAAAGATGTATATATAGTCGCCAAGGATCTTCTGTCTAGCTGATATTTCAGTTTTCTCATGATTTTAATTCTTGACCATGCCTTATCCTTCATGTATTCAATATGAGAGTGCCAGGTACAGTTGTTTGACAGTGTTTTGTAATCCGCCTAGTATAAGGCAAAAAACATGTATATGTTATGCTGAATAAAATATTGAATTGAATTAATAAAAGTATACCTAAGTATATATGTGATTGTACTTCTGATATTTGTTGGTTATGCATATATAGTGGTGGATGGACGGGTTGATTACGTTTCCTAGATATGTTATATGCGATATCAGATACTATGTCATTAATGTAGACTAAAAATAGAAGCGGACCTAAAATGGACCCCTGAGGCACTCCGGCCTTGATTAATGTCCAATCAGATTTGGTACCAGGCAAAACAACACATTGTTGCCTATCTTTAAGGTAGTCATTTAATAAATTTATAAGCTGATTAGATATTCTTGCTGCTTTTAACTTGACTATTAGACCTGTGTGCCAAACTCTATCAAAAGCTTTGCTTATGTCAAAAAATATAACGCGAACTTCTTGACCGTCATCAAAAGCTTTACTGAATATTTTGTACAGATAAGTTAACTGGTTAATTGTTGAATCACCAGGAACAAAACCAGATTGAAATGACGAGATAAAATTGGTATCACGAAAGAAATTATACATGTGTTTAAAAATAAGTCTTTCAAACACTTTGCCAATTACGCTTAACAGTGATATAGGTCTATAGTTATTAACCAAGGAAGGGTCTCCCATTTTATAAACAGCGCATACAAATGCTTCTTTCCAGACTTTTGGGAAAACACTTTTGGTCAGACAAACGTTAAATAAGTTACATAAAGGTGTCGATAATTCGTTAGATATTTCACGCAAGACGTAACTGTTGATATCATCGGGACCTGAGGCTTTGCCTGTTGGCAGTGTTTTTAAGATAATATTTACATCGTTAAGCGATAGTCCAATAATTGATATGATATCATGGTTATCACTTGGTAATATGATTGGTGGTAAAATATTGTCATCATTAAGAATTGTCTGTTCCTGGAAAAAATTGTCAGAGACAATGTTTCCATTATCGTTTAGTGGAGGGACAGCTGGTTTATCATTTGAACTGATAAATGATTTTAATGTTTTCCACCAGTCTTTTGGCAAAAGAGACGGTGAATTTAGTTTAGAAGCTAAATTTTCGTAGCATATCTTTTTAGTTTCGCGTATAAGCTTGACAACGTCATTTTTATATTTTTTAAACCTGTTCCAGCTATAAATTGTATTGAATCTCTTGGCTTTTTTGTATAATCTTTTTCTAACCCTAATACAGCGCTTTATTTCACTAGTAATCCATTTCGGCTCATGTGATTTAATTACAACAGTTTTATTTGGAATATATTTATTAGAAAGTTCCTTTAATTTTGCAGATAAGTTGCTAGCATACACATTTATGTCATCATTGATAACTTCATTCAGTTTGTTACGTTAATTTCATTCTTGAATGAAGCATAATCGCCACGTTCATATTTCCAGACTTGTCTTTTAAAAGTAAATTGTTTCGATTTATTAAATTTAAAAACACCAAATATTGGACAGTGAAATCTTATATGTTCTGCTACCCCACATGTTATCAAACTTTTTTTGTTGCTTAAAAGTAAAATATCAATCAAAGATTGGGAGTTCTCAGTATAATGAGTTGGTTCGGTAATAGTCTGATATAGACCTAGCTGTTGACATATATTATCTATTTTTGTAGATGAAGTATTACTTAGCATATTAAAGTTTAAGTCACCAGTGATTATAATATCCTTAATACCAGTATCGACTGCTAGATTAATAGAATTTTCTATTATATTGGTGTAAACAGAGTTAGAGCTAGGAGGTCTGTAGAATACTCCTAATAGTAAACGTTTGTTATTGAGTAATATATCGACCCATATACATTCAAGTGGGTTGATTTCAAGATCGTGTCTACGCTTGTAGTGTATTGTGTCTTTAATGAACAACATGACCCCTCCGTGGTTGTCTCCAATGCGATCTTTTCTTTCTGGTTTGTTAAAAGAAGGAAGCACAATATCATCAGTTGAAACAGAATCATCGAGCCATGTTTCAGTAAAAGTAAGTATATCAAAACCATATAGCTCGGAATAGATGATATCCAACTTGTGCTTTATACTCTGAACGTTGTAGTGTACTAATGACAAATTATTCGAAAAATCTAGAGCTTCGCAATTACAATGAGATAAGGTAAAATGAGTACTACTGACAGAGCTTGTGTCAGATGGAAGTAGTTCAATGGGGCCTGGGTTTGGATGTACATATCCTGATAACAACAATATGACCGATAGCCAAGTTAGGAAAGTGATCGCAAATATCAAAGATGCAATGGATTTAGTCAAGTCTACATTTTCTGTATATGTTTTACCCTTGATTAAGTGTCTGTATGGGTGTACAATCGCAGAATGACATTGTGAATTCCAGTGTGTATTAATGAGTAACGATAAAAGACACAATGGACATTGGTACAGTGACATTAACATTAATAGTTGCAACAACGCTGCAAGCTTATATTTAATGCAGATCGACAGAGTGTTGGTGTCAGAGTACGTTTTCAAACTGGTCATGTAATTGTTGAAACATAAATTAAAAACATATCGGACACCAACACAAATGCGATCTTCAAGCACAAATTTGCATGACATTTACATTGCTCTTGTTCCCTCCAGCTCTCTCGCGGTAGTCCAGAACGTTCTTACCAAAGTGTATTTAAGAAAAAATAAAAAGCGCTTTAAGAAGCATGTTTTGGTAAAAAAGAGGCAAAAAATATTTTTTTATTAACTTAAATTCATACTCTTCATTATAATAACATCCCAACTTTATACTTCATCCAGCAATATAAGTAAGCAGCTTCATAAACGTATCTATGTTCACTTTTATCCCAAAATATTACATAATTATTTTCATCAACTTATTGCTCATAAGCTTCATCACCATTCCAACGTTGGACAAGTTCATCTTTATCAGAAAAGATACTCATGGTGTATCGACATTATACACAGTCGACTATATCAATATATCATTTATGTGTATCATCATCATCGTCTTCATAATCATCATCATCATCATCACCATTCCAACTTTGGACATGTTCATCTTTATCAGAAAAGATACTCATGGTGCATCGACATTATACACAGTCGACTATATCAATATATCATTTATGTGTATCATCATCATCATCTTCATAATCATCATCATCATCATCACCATCGTCCAAACATAATACATTAGCATCTTCATCGTTATAATACACATATGAATCATCGTCAGCCCAAACATTATACATTGTCACCTACATCGACATAATACTCGTATATATCACCATCATTATCATCTTAATCATCGTCATTTTACATATTATCCATACATCAACACAATACCATATGAATCATCATTATCATCATCAACATCAACATCATGATCTCATCATCATCATCATCATCATCATCATCATTATCATCATCATCATCATCCAAACAATATACATTATCGCCTATATCAACATTATACTCATAAGTATATATCTCATCATCGTCCTCATCAGTTTCCTCATCAGCAATAATTATCATCATCATCATCCAAATATTTTATATCACCTACATCAATATAATACTCATAAATATATATCTCATCGTCAGCATCATCATCATCATCATTTTCGTTGTCAACAGCATCAACACCATCATCATCCCAAACAGTTGACATAATCACTTACAACAACATAATATTCATATATATTATCATGATCATCGTATTCCAATATTTTACATTATCCCTATATCAACGTGATACTCATATATATATATATATATATATATATATATACATACTTCATCATCATCATCATCATCATCATCATCATCATCCTAAACATTACACATTATCACCTACATCAACATAATACTCATTATATCTCATAGTCATCGTATTCCAATATTTTACATTATCCCTATATCAACGTGATACTCGTTTATATATATATAAATACACACACACATATATATATATATATATATATATATATATATATATATATATATATATATATATATATTTGTGCACACACTCACTAAAATGATTAGCATTAATCCTAACTGAACCAGTGACATATCTAGAATCTTATTACGATATCATTTAAAGTCTATTAAGAGCCATCTTTTAATTTCTAGAATAGATATCTATGGTAAAAATAATGTAAGTTTATCATATATTTGATATTTTGATATTTCAATAAGCGAACTTCAATAATAGTATGTCATATTTTAAGCAACATTGACTGATGAATCCAACTTGGAGACGCACATGAAATACAAGGTATATCTGTCATAAAGTTTCGTGTTAAGTGTGCATCACCAACTTAGTACCAGCAATAATGATCACTGCATATTTAAACTCATCGAAATAATCGTGCACTTTAGTTATTTATAGCATATATGATATACAAATATAAAAACTATTGGTGATTGCTTGCGTATACTGTTCGACAAAGGCAACACTAATATTGGATAAGATCGGACTCAGAGTTGATCCTAACCACTTTCGTGGATAGATCCTTCAAAAGTATAGTGCCATCTGACGTCTATACACTCAGTTCTTTCTTTGATCGTACAAGCTGGCGAGCTTGAAACAACAAATTACTACGAATTCTGGTCAAGTCTTCGTTTATGAAAATTCCTCTGTAGCCATTGTCCTTTGCAGAGACGCGAGCGCGATAAAGTTTGTTCCTAACCCGGTATGTTGCAAACTTAACAATAACATCCCTCGGTTTATCGTTGCCTCGCGGTTTTCCTACTCTGTGGGACCTGTCAATGGCGTTAATGTCCATCGGAACATTTAGAGCGGTTGCAAGATCCATTACTATCTTGTCGGTGTCTTCATCACGAGTTTCAGGAACACAAGAGATCCGCAAACAGTTACGACGACTGTACTGTTCTGCAGCGTCCATTGATTGTTCTAGTTGGGCAACTCGATGTTTGAGATTGTCGTTTTCATGTTTCAGAAAGTCAATTTCGCCCTTGAGACCGGAGACCACTCTGTCCACAATCACTTTGACCATGTCTTTGACATCATGTTGTTGAGTTTCTCGGATTTTGTTACCAAGAGACCCTTTGATGAGATCCGAAATTTGGACAAGGTCCTCGTCACGCAGAGTGATATGTGGAGTTGGTACAGATGTACCAGCACTTTCATCACCGGAATCCATTATTGAAAGATCTGATATATCAGTATCAAGTTCAGTTCTGTTTTTCTTAGAGTCAGCTTCAAATTCGGGTGAAGTTAGTAACCTCCTTTTGTTAACTGTATGTGGAGTTGATGTTTGACTCATAATAAAGAAGCGGCGCGTTTTCTTTTACGTGCAGTATAGTTCAGAAAAAAATTGGCGTGACACCTTTTCGCTCTGTTGGTTATAGGACTTGTATAAATCACAGGTAACATAGTTAGATTACAGGTGCACATGAAAAGTTTCAAATAGCTACTAAATACATAATTTTCAGTGAGTCAGGTTGCTAAATTCCACAGCCGAACACATTACCATTTGAAATCAGTTGGTTTACCCCCAAAAAAGAAAGAGATAACTACATAATAAAGTAGTTTATCGGACGAGAAGAAAACATAACATTGTCCACCATTGATCACGTGACCGGATATAGCTTTCTTGAAAAGGTCAGCCGCAATGGGCTTATAAAACACCTTTATGTCGCACACAGTTACTTCCAGAAAGCTGTCCCTGTAAGGTGTCAGACTGTAAGACATTCGGTACCCCTAATTTAACAAGCTGCTGGGTCACCCCGTCCAACGTATACGTTACATAAACGGCTACTACGCCGCATTTACAGTGATAACTACACAAGATAAACCGGTATTTTCTATTATTTTTGTGCACGCTGTCGAACAGTGAGGTAAGAAAACCCTTTATTTTCGTAATATTATTAAGATTTTAAATCAAAGATATAGCATAGCCGATACGAGCGGCATTATATTTAAGTTTCAAGCGGACATGTGTTTTTGAATGGGAACATGACCGTTTCCTGAAACGTGTATGTTGTATCCATATGTTTCAGTGGTTTGCTAGTACTGCGAATAGCCTAATTTTGAAATCCGCATTGATTTGAGGTCAACTCATCCAGTGGGATGTTTGAATATTGCGAGAGATATTGTTATTTTGTCGTTGCTTTAAGTAGACATATTTTTCAAGTGTGTTAGTTGAATACCGGTAACAGTTTCAATAAAAAAAGATAAAAAATAAAAAAATATATGTATTGTTATTTTTGAATTTTTCTTAGCATTAACTGCGGTTTGAACATACGACATACTGAGTGACAGTCAAAGGCGTACACCATTAGACCACTTTGGAGCCTAATAATACTGTAAAAGTTAACACCTTTTAAATTTGTTAGATCTTGAAAGGGGCGTCATTCTAGTTGACCGGAACTAGAATTAATTAATACGTTTGATACACGTTTTATGTTATGCAAATGGTTGTAACCGACTAAAAGTTTTTGCTGGGAAATATAAAATACCTCGAAATGTGTATGGTGTATCCATATGTTTCGGTGGTTTGCTAGTACTGCGAATAACCTAATTTTAAAATCCTCATTGATTTGAGGTCAACTCATCCAGTGGGATGTGGTTACAATCTTACAATTGCTACAATAAACGGCCGTGGAGGATTGAGCGTCTTTTAAATTTTTTCTCTCTATCTTTCATATGTCTAATAACATAACTTTCTTTTCTTGTATGTGAATAAGTCGGTTTGAGTCAATATTTAATATGGATGTCATATTTGGTAACTGGTTTTTCAAACACTATTAGTACTCCGTTCTTGTTTCAGATTTGTCTTATAAAATTTTCGTTCTTCATCTGAAAGCTTTTTATTCTATACATTCCCGTATTAGTCTGTTTCTCTAAATGTACTGTCTTCCTCTTATTCTGGAGTGTGTTTACTCATGTTCTATAAACTTGCTCAGATACAAAACCGTCCATATTTCTTGCCTTTCACTTGTATTCAGAACAATATAGTTACCCGTTTAATGTTCAGATTATCAGGTTAGGTGGGCCAGCATATACTTTCTCCTATATCCTCATACTTCCTCTCCTCGGGTAGTTCCCCTCATAATTTAAACGCTCCTTTACCCAAGAGTATGTGATCACAATGAATACAAAAACAGTGAGTGTTGTATTAAACAAGCATCGCTGCTAGGGTACATCGCTCTGTGGTAACGTTAAATGTCGCACCGACGCTTAATGTCGCAACGTTAAAGGACTGAGACCACTATTATCTCCCTTGAGTACTCCGGACCTACAGATGAAAGAGGTAGAAATTAAGTTTTTATTCTATTTTCCTCCTTTTTAGGGCTTGTTTTGCAGCCATTTATTTTTTCCTACCATCAGTATCAAGTTTTAGAAATGCTGATACCAGATTTCTAGGCAATTCTGTGTCATTTTACAATTGTTAGTTCGAACCACATCATGGGCAAATAGTTGATATATTATTTTTTCGGCAAAATAATAGGTATCACAAAACCATTGAATTAATGAAAAAAACACCTGGTCAAGGTAAGCTGTTTTTCCTTTATAATTACAGATATTGAACCAGTGAAGAAATTGAGCCCAGACACATGCTTTTTTTCTTTGCTGTGTTTTTGACATAAATGTTACAATTGAGCCCTATGGGAAATGTAATAGTGTTGTGAGACGTTAATGTCGCAAACCCATCTGCCGCCAAATGTTGCACGTTTAACACGTTATGGCATAGAACAACATCGAGAACAGGATGCTCTTCCATGGGGTAGTCGCATAATGGCTTTTATAAATAATTAAAAACTGAATCACAACCCTAAAATAGTTGGATAGAAGTAATATTTCATGTAATTAGAATACCGCTGAATGACTTATGTAGCGTACAATACGCGAGGCACCTACTTATGCTAAGTACTAAGCAAATTTTGGCGTTTAGCAGCCTTATAACATCAACATGCAATTTTACTGATATAATTTGGTATATTGATACATAAAACAAACGTAAAACACATAAAGTAGTCCCATATAGCAGCCTTATAACACCAACTTGTATTTTTTTTAACGATATAACTTAGTGTATTGATATATAAAAGAAATATAAAACACAAAAAGTTGTCCCAGAATTGCTTCCGAAGTAATAAATGAATCTGTTAATTACGTGTTTTCAAACTGAAAGTGGTTCATTCCGTCACTTTTCTCGAATGTTTGAGAAAACGGCCATTTCCCATTCAAAACCACATGCTCGCTTGTAACTTAAATATAATGCTGCTCGTATCGGCTATAACTTTGATTTTAAATAAAGGGGTTTTCCAACCGCACTGCCCAACCGCGTGCACGAAAATAACAGGAAGAACAGGTTTATCGTGTGTAGTTATAACCGTAAATGCGGCAAGTAGCCGCTTATATATCGTGTACATCGGACTGGGTGTGGGTGATCAACCGGTCGCATCAGAAACAAAATTTCCACACTTCCGTTTTGTCCGTCAGTTTCAATTTTGCAAACTTTTGTTTCGCTCTTAAACGTTCTTGACAGTATCTCAGGGTCCTCCGTAGCCGAGTGGTCTAAGGCACCGTCTCAAGATCACTTACTTTCCACCGTTAAGGTCGTAGGTTCGAGTCTCGCTCGCTCGCTCGCTCGCTCCAAAAACTTTATGTGAGAAAGTTTCCAGTTACTTGCGGAAGAACAGTGGTTCTACTCAGTCTGATTCAGTCTGAGGTCTTCCTCCACCAGTAAAACTGTATATGCCATATATAACCTGAAATGTGTTAAATATGGCGTTAAACCCCGTTCAAAAGACAGTATCTCCTTCCTAAAACACTGAAACACACTTTTACTAACAATAGTACACGACAATTTGTAGAAAGGAAGAGGAAAACACGATGGAAATATTTCACGAGGAAAAGTATTCAAAAACAACAGACGACGGACGGTTTTTCCTTGTTGTTTAGTGCATTAAAAAGTTAACATTTAAATATCATATCAGCAGGAGTTAAATACCAGTCAGAACGATATTTCGATGAAATTTGATATTTCAGATTGAAACACATTAGAGGTTTACACTAAAATGTTTATATATTTATTGATCAACATTTTGATTGTGAAATTTATAATTCCCGTCATTTAGAAATGTTCGTTACATTGGTGATTTTTCATAATGTATAATACATCTATATAGGTGTTTAGGTGTTTTCATGCAGAGTTTTTTAATGGGGTTTAACGCAGTTTTTTAGGTTATATATGGCATATCCAGTTTTACTGGTGGGAAAGACCTCAGACTGAGTAGAATCACCGTCCTTCCGCAAGTAACTGGAAACTTTCTCACATAAAGTTTTTGAAGCGAGCGGGACTCGAATCTACAACCTTAGCGGTGAGAGATAAGTGATCTTGAGACGGCGTCTTAGACCACTAGGCTTAGTACTTGTGCTGCCCAGGAAGACTTCGAGCGTGTCTTTTCTAAGCAGTAAGAACTTGTTTCACAATCGGAGTAAAATAAATAAGTTGAGTTAAACTAAACTGAGATAGAAACTGAGACCGCTGGTTTATAGAGGACTCTGTGCAATATGTGTCAAACGAGCTGAATAGTGTTTTCTTTAATACGAGGTACCCCCCCCCCCCCCGAGTTATTGATAATCTGTACCAGGCAGTTCAACTCTAACTTAATACGAGTTATTGATGGTCTGTACCAGGCAGTTCTACTCTAACTTAATACGAGTTATTGATGGTCTGTACCAAGCAGTTCAACTCTAACTTAATACGAGTTATTGATGGTCTGTACCAGGTAGTTCATCTCTAACTTAATACGAGTTATTGATGGTCTGTACCGGGCAGTTCTACTCTAACTTAATACGAGTTATTGATGGTCTGTACCAAGCAGTTCAACTCTAACTTAGTACGAGATATTGATGGTCTGTACAAGGTAGTTCATCTCTAACTTAATACGAGTTATTAATGGTCTGTGCCAGGTACTTCAACTCTAACTTAATACTAGTTATTGATGGTCTGTATCAGGTAGTTCAACTCCAAATAATACGCTTATTAATGGTCTGTACCAGGCAGTTCCAACTTTAACTTAATACGAGTTATTGGTGGTCTGTGCCAGGTAATTCAGCCCTAACTTAATACGAGTTATTGATGGTCTGTACCAGGTAGTCTAACTCTAACTTAATACGATTTATTGATAGTCTGTACCAGGTAGTTCAACTCTAACTATTACGAGTTATTAAAGGGTTTGTACAAGGTAGTTCAACTCTAACTTAATACTAGTTATTGATCGTCTGTACCAGGTATTTCAACTCTAACTTATACTAGTTATTGAGGGTCTGTACCAGGTAGTTCAACTCTAATTAATACGATTTATTGAGGGTCTATACCAGGTAGTTCAACTCTAATTAATACGAGTTATTGATGATCTGTACCAAGTAGTTCAACTCTAACTTAATACGAGTTATTGATGGTCTTTATCAGGTAGACTTAATTAAACAAACGTTTAAGATAAGTGTTATATTATCGCTTCAAAAGGAAGTAACTGCTATAAGGGCCATATACTTTTGTCAGGCGAGTTGTCGTTTGCAATATAAGAAGGCTAGCATTTGTTAAGTCGCTGATCTTTAACGCAATTGTATTTTTTATTTTCCTATTTTCCTAAATTGGAATACTATCTATATTTCAAATACAAATGCACGTGTGAAGTAGCAAATGCGGTTGTTCAATCTAAGTGCACATACGAGTACATCGACTTTTTTTTAAGTGAAAGCCGAAATTAAGTCTGAATTGCGTATTATTCAGCAAGGTAACACCATAAAATAGATACTGCTCACAACTGGATAACACTGATAAGATAACAAGTTATAGTTAGTGTTCATTAAGTAAAAAAATAACATTCAATTTGTTTATTGTTAAGATTGAACTTAATAATTAAATTATTTTGTAGGCTGTTTTAACAAATAAGAGAGACAACATTTTGAAAATTAAAGCGATTCTATTGGTTGTCAAATAGGGTTAAACACTAAAAGCTGGTTAAAAGTACATTTATTTTGCCATTATTGCAAAATGGACATTTACAAAATATTAAAGTATATAGAAGTATGAATAATACAAAAGTGAAAATCATCAACGATTATTTTTAAAACAAAACATGATGAATTTATACATTCACCTTTTCAATGATTACTTGTTCTTTTTCCAACAAAACTACATACCACATCTAAAATAAAAATATGCTGGGATGAAGGGGCTGAGGTGGATGGGATGTGGAGGTATGATTCCCCCAAAAAAATAATACTATAGATATTATGCATTTACTCTTAAAAGGTATGATTTACATTTTGTGATATATTAGTTTATACCAATTTATTTCAATAATGAAATGGCATCAGGTTCTAATTGATACACGTAATAATAATGAAATGGCATCAGGTATTAATTGATATACATAGTAATAATAAAATGGCATCAGGTACTAATTGATACACATAGTAATAATGAAATGGCATCAGGTACTAATTGATACACGTAATAATAATGAAATGGCACAAGGTACTAATTGGTATACATAGTTATAATGAATTTGCATCAGGTACTAATTGATACACGTAATATTAATAATAAAATTGCACCAGGTACTAATTGATACACGTAATAATAAAGGCAATTTCAAAATCACAAAACAAATGAAAAGGCTATGTTTATGAAAACGAGTATATTTCATTTAATAATTGAACAACTCCAAATCTATACAAACGAAGAATTTGCATCAATGAATCATATTGACTATGCATATAGATCTTAAGAGTTTAAGGCAAAATGTTTCATTTGTCGATGTTGACCGGGGCCACTGTGTCAATCCATATTTTCTCATCCTTTCAGTATTATTTGTAACAAATCGCATTAAAATAATGAAATATTGTACATCCATATTTTCTTGTTATCTAATGAATTCAAAGAGATAAAAGGTCATCCACTAAGAAGCTTTCACGAGTGCCAAACAACTCGTTGTCAAACGGCTTGTGTATCATCCAACAATACTCTGTTCCTTTGTCAATAATCTCGGACCTCTCAACGAGATTTCCACGTATCACGTGACGGACGGGTCTTGTCGAAGAATTTTGAAATTGTTTGTCAAAGGAAAGTTTCAGATTTGACCACTCTTTAATTTGAAACTTCGCCATAGTCTTTCCGCCATCGCCAATCCATTGTTTTCTCAATCGAATGTGTTTATGTGAGTTAACAAACTGACCTGAAAGAGAAAATACGTGTAGCAAAGATAATATTTATTTTTTATGAAAGTCTAAACCATATGTTATGACGTTCATGAAAAACAACTGACCTGAAAATGAAAATACGTGTAACATAGATAGAACATGTATTTATTTTCATGGAAAATAAAGTCTAAAACATGTGTTATGAAGTTCATGATTAACAAACTGACCTGAAATGAAAATACGTGTAACAAAGATAGAACATGTATTTATTTTCATGGAAAATAAAGTCTAAAACACGTGTTATAACGTTTTTAAGTACAAAATGATAAATTATGTAACCATGGCGATCGATTATACCTTTTGTATACATGTATTTGTCCTTAATATAATTCGCCTGTTTCAGATTAGAATTACCTTTACACAAAGGTTAACGTGATTAAGTTGGTATTTCTTGGTGATCTTATGTTCTATCTTAAACACACTTACGGGCGCCAAAATTTAATTAAAATGTGTTTCGAAAGAAATCGATCTTACATTGAATCCAGAGCACAAAATGAAATTAGATGTTCATAGTCTATGAAAAATGTGAAAGTATGATAATTAGATAAATAAAGTAGTATACCTATCAGCCCTGTGGTGTGTTTGCTGAAGCCGTCTTCGTTTTGGATGAGAATATTGAGATAGTCGACGTCTTTGTCTTCACGTTCATGCCGTAAGTGACGCATAATCAGAATTTCAGCACCACACTTGAAGCGAACTGACATCATGTGACCGCGATTTTTCAGTACAAACTCATTTTGGCCAAAATGCTTCACTCGTTCATCATCCCACAAGAAAACCTGGCAACCAACGGTAAGGTTATTTTATATTATTATACAACGATAATACATGTAGCTTTTTCAAGTAATCATATTGTAATACTTCTATACATATGGCGGATAGATTTGTTTGGTTCAAAGTTCCTTTATTTTATTACTCTAGTACATAACCATTGATATAGAATGGGGTTAACACCATTTTCAACACAATTCAGATTATATATGGCATGTCCAGTTTTATTGGTGGAGAAAGACCTCAGAATGAATCTGCGCAATCTGATTACCTCGGCCTTTATGCTACGCAATAGATCTCAGACATGATAAGGCGCCATTTTGGAATTACTTTCAGTCACATGATAAAATAAAATGGCGGCCCCTTATGCCACCTTTGTGGAAGTTACGTTGAAAATATAAACGTTGGTTAATCAAACTAATATTTTAAATTTCCCTATAAACATAAAAAAATCGATACAATAACGCCATATATTCAACTTAATGACGGATACATAATTTTTTACTTTCACGCGAATGAACACAGACTTGTAACACAGGCGAATAGCGTTGGTGTATTCTAGAGCTATACACGCCGTGTATTATACGGAGGATACGGAACTACCCGATGTTTCAAGATTGTGAATCTACGTAGAACTACCGTCCTTCCGCAAGTAAATGACAAACTTCCTCATAAAATGTTTTTGAACTGATCTATGACCTCGGCGGTGAAAGGTAAGTGATCTTGAGACAGCGTCTTAGACTAGATAGAGTGATATGTTTTTAATTCCGTCCATAATATGTCATTGCACAAGTACATAATCATTGAGATTTGATTGATCAGAATCGCTATAACAAGTCATTTTTCCAGCACAGACACACTGAGGTAGATAAAATGATTTTGTTTGAAATTCCTTTAATACTTCATTTATGCAGTACATATATACCATTGAGCTAACAATAATTGTGATATGTTATTGTTTATTTTATGTAGCACGAACACATTTCCTACAGTTTAAGAGCATTACAGCATTGAACTATAATGATTTTGTTTAAAGTTCATATAATACGTCAATACTCCATTATATAATAATTGAAATACAATGATTTTATCTAATGTTCTTTATTACTTCCTCATGACATTAGTACAAACTTATTGAGATAGTATGATTTTGTTTAAGGGTCCTAGAACATAGCCATTGAGATATAACGGTTCCGTTTTAAAGAATTTAAAACGTCATTACCTCCAAACACAATAATTGAAATATATTGGTATCTTTCAATACTTCTTAACTCCAGTAAACAACCATCGAGATATCAATTATTGTTGTTTATTTTTACTGAAAATTTATGTATATACTTAAATACAAACCCATTTTGTAAATGCATGCACGATGAATATGATTTCAAAAGTAACCATTACGTTCAACAAATATCGAAATAGTGTTTAACTCAGTCAATGAATGTGCTTTTGTAATCAAAATGATTTTAAATAAACATTGTTTGTGTTTGAAATAAGAATATACCTTTGTGTCATAGAAAATTGCTTCAGGTGTGACAACAATCAGGTGATGGGCCATCTGTATAGATATTTGACCAATAAAGGTCTTCTTCTCCCCATATTTGTCAAATTTTAGTCCTTCGATCACCTTAGCGTTGACAGTTATACCTGTAGAAGTAGAAGAAATGCACACAACTTGTGACCTATGTTTGAGAATTGGTCACCTTTTCTACGGCCAAATTGTTATTGTGAACAATGGTTGTTTGTAATAATTGTCCATGTGGTTTTCCCTATACAACATTAATTTGTTTTGTTATCAAGTTAATCATATAACAATGTACATGTAGTAATGCAGACTATTGTACTGTTTTCAAAGATCAACATTCAGTTTTGTAGTGAATATCAACTTTAAATTACCAGAAGTTATACATTTCTTTCTTTTCTTATTTCATAGTGAATATGCTTAATGACATTTTAAAACTACATTCTGTTGTAACTGTTAGTAAAGGCTCAATGATCCATACACATATTATATTGGTGGTTGTTACCTTTGAAGCTGTGTTTCCTGTTGGACCTATATTGATTGCATTAGTGATTGTATTAGTGTTGCCAACGTTATCAATACATTTGGCTGTACGTTTTATTGCTACTATTCCGGCTAGCTTAAACTGGTAGCGCGTCTTACTGGCAATGCAAGGGTGGTGATACCCGCCAGACCATATTGTCTGTGAGGAATGATCATGGACTGGATCTACGACCAAAAGTCTTCCAGCTCTGAATATGTATAGAAGTAATAAAATACTAGCAGATCTTAGGACAAAGATTAGGTGATATGGCGGCCGAAATAAAACCGAAATACCGTTGAAAAAAGAAGCATACTATTTTGTTTCCATTGAAAGCTGATTGGATGGTTGGTTGGCTGTATGGTGTTTAGTGTCGCTTTCAACAATTGATCAGTTATATCGTGACGGTGTCTACTTGAGATAGGCACTGTCACAATGGAGTATAATGCCGTTGACACATGGTATGATACTCAACCCAGTCATATTATACTGACACCGGTCTGACACAACCTAGAACTATCCTCTAAAAGCTGGGTGCCAAACGAGTCAAAACTTCTAGTACCATTCTTCAAGTATTTAGTATGACCGTTGAAAGACACTTTCCTGTTTTATGTATTATATTGATTGTCCATTTTTCTTTTAGTGTTTGAAATCTTGCCATTGCAACGTATCTGTTAATGCTTTCAAATTTGCAATATATTTTCAAAATGTTTTGCAAGAAATTAAAGAAAAGGTTAAAAGTGTTAAAGTTATACATACCGTTGGCAGTATCGGTCAGAAGATTTTGAACTTCTCCATCTTTGCACTTGACGTCAAAACATATTGGGTGCTCTATACCTTTGATTCGTATCAGGTAATGAGGGTCTCCACCTATTATAATTGATATTTCTAGTTTTGTATCATTAAAGTAAGCATGTATATTTCAAGTATATTACAAAGTCCATATTTAATGACAGGTTCTATTTTCAGTAAAAAAATAGATATTTACCTTTATTAAAATTTGATAATTGTCACTGTGTACAATTATAATAAAACATTAGAAATATGTTTCTCGGATGACATATACACATGTAATTGGATGCTTTCCGACTGATGTGCTATTCTTCTGTTACTCGTGCACAAATAAACCACCAATGACCTGTATGACGCCATTTTACATACTTACCTCCGCCACCGCTATAACCACCACCGCCACCTCCATAGTGGCGTCGTGGAGGTCGCCTTGTTGTCGTCGTCGTCGTCGTTGGTTTCCGTTGCCCTTAAATACATTTTGATTTGGGATTTGTGAATAATTCAGAAAATAAGAAACGATGTTCTTTTACGAATTATATATTATTTTGATCAGAGAGTTAGAGATAATGGCTCAGATTCAACTATATTTCCTTGCTTCATATCTTTACTTCACATATATATTATTACTTTTTTTGTACATCTATTTAATGTATCCGTAGAATATTTTTCCTACAGCAAGAACAAACTTTTCGAATCTTATTAATAATGCGAGAATAATTTCAAGCGTGATATGAATTACACAAAAAAAAAAGAATATTGGCGGTTATAGGAACTAGGTCTATCATTATGTTTGATTTTATATCAATATTAAATTAGAGGAACATAACTTACATTCTTCGGCATTAACATCGATTTCTGGCTTGGTAACCACCATAGACGTCAGTGGAGTAACGAAACTATACTGTAATAAAATAAATACGAAAATCAAATAAACAAATATAGAATATAGTAATAATGGTATACTATATCATACATGTGCCTACTCTATTTATCTTTAGAGTTTTAATTTTACTTCATAAAAAATATATGAACCAGTGCGGCAAAGCAGTAAAACAATAAAAACCTATAAGAAATCATTTATGCCAATATACATTTTTGCCTACATTTAAGAACTACTATTATATCTTACATTTTTTAATTCAATTTTGAACTCTAAATACATTTCATTAAATTAAGCTTAATAGAATTAAGTATACTTAACAATGTTAATATACGGCCTTATTAGTTCTTAGAAGCATTTCATATAGACTTACCCCACCACCTTAATTTGCATACATATACATGGTTTAGCTCTAGGTATAAATATAATACAATCCACATCGTAAAAATAATCAGTTAACTTTATTATTTGTGCTAAGTTTGGTGCTTTTCTCAAAAAATGGCAAATAGTATTTTTATTAGAAGTGTCTTTATAAATATTTTACCGTGAATTTAACCAAAACGTACACACCTTAAGCGACAGTTCCGTTGCCCTCTCTGTCATAGTTTCTTTCTTTGTTGCATTCACCTCACCGGCAACTTGTTTCAACAACTGTTTTATTGTAAGATACGCCCATGTTTTTTCAGTAATCGTTTCAAAATCAGACTGCTTCATTATTCCAGAGACATCAGAAAAATCTATAATATTGTCTTTTGAATCAGGAGACAGAACTAACTGACCGTCGAGGCTGTTACTGATTACCTCAAGGTTAACCGAACCCATGTTAAGATCTTCCAATTTGCCGGCAACAATGAGCTCAGAACCTTTAAAATAGTTCTTGAAGTTCGTTTGTGTTATACTGTCTTCACTTACAGTATCGTCCAGATATTTAATTGCTACGTTATTCAAGAGTGTGACAGCGAGTTCGTCATAAAAGCCAGCAATCTGGAAAACGTAAGCATCGTAAATTTTGGAGTAAAACATGTTACAAAAAATGCTGGGTTAATGTCGAACATTTAAATAAAGATACATGGAAACTAATTTACTTAATATATACAGTTAAATGTATTATTTATAAAGGATCCTTAAATTGAGCAAAATATGTTAGTTCAACTTTACGGGCCTCGTGGAGACATGTTGATATAGCAATTGCCGCGTGTATGTCTGCAAACGGAATGATAATACCACTAATTCTTTCTAGCATTTGATCTAACCGATGAATAGTTCTGTACTCCACAGTATCTAAAAGAACTGAGTGAAATGTATAACTGATTGGCAAGGGCATTGTTTAAATTTTCTACGTTTGTCTTACCGCTACATTGCATTGTCTTTTTCGAAAATCAAGAAATTGCTTGCGTTGCCGATGTTGATGTTTTTTTCTTTCTTTGTCCAGTAACATCAACAGAGAAATAATAGTAAAAGCCATTTGCCTTCCATACAGTCCCAGTATTTTGTTAGATTTTGATTATACTCTGTTTATTCAACTTACTGTCAATGTACTGTTCCGTGATTAAATCTTAGGTTATTGGTCCTTCTCTTACGTTTGATTTGTATAGTCTTCTTAGTTCTTCCAAGTAAAACAAACTCGGATTAAAACTTACGGATCCTATAGCGCCCATGTTTATTTAGGCGGCTTTTATATTTTGATAACAATACACTTCCTACGTCAATAAATAAAGTTTCGCCCATATTCAGAGAAACCACGAATTATACTTAATTTCAATAATTTTACAGTATTACGTCATTAACATCTCTAAACATTCTCTAATTGAATCACCTGTAACGCAGCGTCGGAGTCAGTGTATATCTTTTTACCGACTCCGTTGTTCTGGATGGCGACTTTCTTCACGAAGCCCCAGTCGGCGTCACTCCCAAATGCAAGACTGAATAGTGGAATATATCCTTCAATAGAAATACAAAGGTAATTTAGTTGTATAACTGATTAAAACCTGCAATTATAAAAAAAATCCAAAAAGGCGCGTAGTGGCGTACTATGCATGTACATAAATTGATAAAACCTTACATTTTGTTCGAAAAGTATTTATATCCGACACTGTTTCCAAGTTATAAATTCAAAACATAAAAATACTTGGAAAAAATCAATAACTATGATCGCTATATCGTCCTAATTCAACAATTTGAATAATTGGCATTATGTGCCATCGTGTTTTATAAAGCTTCAACTTTCTAATACGATGCAGATTCTATTAAGAAGTTAATAAGTAACACATTGAAAACAACATATTTATATCTTAGATATAAGGGATAGATAGATAGGTAGGTAGGTAGGTAGGTAGGTAGGTAGGTAGGTAGGTAGGAGGTAGGTAGGTAGGTAGGTAGGTAGGTAGGTAGATAGACAGATGGGGTCAAAATACATTTCCGTACTTTTTCTTCACGTGCTTTTATCAACATTTAGTTGATAGATGCAAGTTTCCAATCCTATCATTTTACATTAGTCCTTTGCACCAGCAATTTGTTTTGTTTGATGTGGGTTATTTTTAAATTATGCATATACATGTAGTGTTAAGTGCGCATGTGTGTAAATAAAGTTTATATTTACTTGCCTTCATTGGCATGTCTAACATTTTTTAGAATCTTTTCCGTGTTCTGTTCACCAGATGTCGCTTCTCCGTCAGTCAAAAATACAATCACGGGCGACCTCTCTCCGGCAATTTGACCTTCTTTCAACACATTTATCCCATCCAACAGAGCGGAGTTGATATTAGTCCCTGTACATTATTTAATGTCAACATGAACAGCACATATATACTGCTATATTTAAGACAATTTTAAAGCGTTTTCTTGATATCGTTTTATTTTCAAATTAATTTCATATTGGTTGTCATTTTTAATTACAGCGGTAAAATATAATCTCAATAAACTATAATACCAATGAGACGGACAATATCTCAAAGGTCTTTGATTTTAACAGATTAATCTTCAAAATGAATGTTGCTGTCAAAATCAGTTACAACAAAATTATAATGTCAGTACACTACAGTAAGACATTATGATATCTACACTCTAATGTCTTACAGTTATTCAGCACGGACAACCGCCCAACTGCATTCAGCTGTCTGATAAACTCCATTATTTTGGGTCATGGGTTTAGGCATATTACCGTCAATTCCCTGTCCAAAATACACGCGCCCAGCATGAAGATACACTGATAACTTAGAGATATACGCGTCTAAAGTGTCTAATGCATAACCTCTTTATTACAAACATCGCGTTTCTGAAGCCACGTTTTTGTTACCATTTTCAACGAACCGCTTTCGGGTTTCCGATTCATCATCGGACAACATCGTGAAGACTCGTTCCCGATCTCGTTTTCGAGGCTTTGTTCGGGAAGTTTACGGAGCCAATACTTTATCGCGGGACGTATTAAAGATTTGGCCAATATTCAATTACTGATAATTTGATAAGTTTCAAGTAAATAAAGGTTATACATTATTTTGTGCATGCTGCATACAGGAAAAGTCTGGATTAACAGCGTGTTTGTGTTACTTGCCAATATAATCCCTTTAAAAAATGCAAAGAGAATTAAAACAATAACTGTATGATCAAGTTAGCATTCAAACATACTTTTTCGTGAGAAGGACATTGTAAAATGACAATTGTAATAATAACTTACATCCGTTTGATTTTAATGTTTTGATGTATTGTTCCGCCTTAAAAATGCTGTCTTCGTCAACCTCCACCATTTCTTTTTTGTACAAGTGGGTACCGGAGCTAAACTCAATTATGTTGAAACGGTCCCCTTCCCCCAACTCATCCAGGATGATACCCATGGCGTCCTATAGTTACGAGTAGCATTTGTAAGTTAGTATGTAAGTAAGTTTTTATTATAAAAACGTGTGTAAATTTATAACATAATATGTTAATATGCAGTTTTTACAGAACACAATCGGCCCAATGGACCTAGTCACATATATAAATATATATATACAGTCAAACCTGTATAAGCGGCCACCTCTATTAAGCAGCCACTTGTCTAAAGCAGCCACATTTGCTATTTCCCATTTCTATGCTTTCAGAGCAATGTAGCCTGTTTTAAGCAACCACCTGTCTTTAAATGCCACTTTTTCTCCTTCCCTCGATTGGCTGCTAAAGACAGGTTTGACTGTACTAATATACAATAACAAAATATCACATGGAAATAAAGCTTATTATAAATATCATCAGTATCATACATCTATGGTTATTACATTAAATACAAAAAGTTTTTGAGAGTCGCTGATTATACATGGTATACCCTCTACTGAGGTAAGATAGTTTTGTTATTTATGTTGAAAAGTTTGTAACGGCATCGTTTATATTATTAAATTATATATTTAACAGTTTTTTTTAAAGATGTCCGCTCTGATATCTTTGTAAGGTGGACACTGAATAAAAATGTATTTCATTTTCAATTTGAAGAAGAGCACAAATTAAGCATGTCTTTGTTTCAGATTCTCACCATCTTTGTAAGAGCTAGTAGGCCACACTATTTTACACACAGACCCGATATTATAGCAAGGTTCTATATGTACAATCGTCGGATACCCACGAGTGTCAATTCCGATACACTCCATAGATCACCAGTGGGAAATTACGCTAGCTCTGCGTCATTAATTTGAACAGAACAGAACAAATGCAGCTAACGTTAACGTCTTATCAAAACGGCGGTTGCATTTACTAGCGTTGTGAATGGATAACGTTCCCTTCATGAAATCGCGAAGGAACCGATCATATCGCTGCGTTGTTGTTTCGTAGAAACGATGCAAAACTAGTGTGATATCCCACGGGTGATAAATGTAAAGTATCGGAATGGATTACAGGTGGGTAGCCGACGATGTACGTGTCCTTAGTGCTCCAATGGGTCGACACGTGTGATATTGGTGTAAGTGTTATTTTAAAACAAATAGTTTTCTTACATTCAGAAAATAAATAGTCACGGGCGAAACTTAATTATGTGAACTATAGTGTACGGCGCTGAGTGTCGTTTTCAACAACTATTCAGCCATATCACGACTGTGCTTGAGACGGTACTCTAACGTCTTCTGTATGTGAGTAGTATGGCGCGGACACACGTTATGGTATCCCAACCAGTCACATTATACTAACAACAGGTCGGCCACCTCTATAACTATCCTGTAAATGCGGAGCGTTAAGAAATCAAATAAGCCTCTACATGCTCTAGTATCATTTTTCTTTAGTTTAACTCGACCGGGAATTGAATGTTCTTTAGAATGAGCTGTGGGCATTATACATGTACCATTTCGCATGTGGGAGTTTGTCAGTTCGATCCCCGATCGGGTCATACCAAAGACTTATAAAATGGTACAAGAAGTTTTCTCCCTTGGCGTTCAGCATTTAGTGACTAGTTCTAGGTCTAATCAGCCCGGTGTCAGTATAATGTTACTTGGTGGGGCATCATTTGTCTGTGGCATAATTATCCAGTTTAGCAGCGATTAGAAATCTGTCTTAGGTAGATACCGTCGCGATATAACTGAAAGACTGTTGAGAGCGACACTAAACACCATACAACCTCGTAAACTATATAATTATATCCAATCGCACTTGTATCATCGAATATCATATTACATGTTAGTGAATTATAAATATTAAATGGAAATTCAGTTCGTGTTCTTTAATATATACCAGGACCGCGGCGTGGTCTAGTGGTAGAGCGTCCGCATCGCATGCGGAAGGTCGTGGGTTCAATCCCCGACCGGGTCATACCAAAGACTTTAAATATGGTACTAGAAGCTTCCTCGCTTGACACTCAGCATTTAGAGGACTGGGTGGGGTATCATACCATATGTCTGCGGCATGATACTCCAGTGTGACAGCGCTTAGAATACTTTTTTTAAGTAGACACCGTCGCGATATGACTGAAAAATTGTTGAATCGACGCTAAACACCATACAAAAACAACAACAACAACATTGTTATATACCAAAAACTACTAGTTACACCTCCTACCTTAACTTGGTCCATTTTCCCATGACGCATTGAACTACTTGTATCGATGATAAACAGCACATCTTTTGGAATTTGTGTTGAAATATCTGGTGCAATAAAGTGCACGAAGTAACCGTTCACAACCTAAATAAAACATAAGAAATCTGGACGTTTTTATCGTTCAGAAATAGAGAGTTATGTGATTACCACCGCAAGAAATTTCAAGGTGTGAACTCTGTTTAGATATGTGAAATGCAGTAACAATATTTTAATCTATACTTAACCCTTTACTCCATAGACACGCGTTTTCCCGCACCAATCACAGAAGGCCTTTGAAAACAGGGCAGGAAAAGTTGAGATTACTCGTAACGAGCAATGTGAACACTTCCTGCACTGTTTTCCACTCTGTTAGTTAATATAAACATAATTCACCCAATAATTCAAAAGCCTTCTATATTAGAGGTGTCCAAAGACATCTATATTAGAGGTATCCAAAGGCGTCTATATTAGAGGTGTCCAAAGGCGTCTATATGAAGTAAAGGGTTAAATCATCAACACTACTTGATACAAATTTAGCTAAAAACGTTATACACAATATGATACGCAAGTTAATAAGAAATAAGAAATTTATTTACGAGTTTAAATGTACAGATAATTCAACAGCTATCAATTAAACAACGCGTAATTTGTTATATTTCATTAATAATTAAAACATTTATACGTTGAATTTATACCAATTTAATGCATTCATGTTATTAAAGATTTGTTAGTGTAAATGATTAATCTGAACTAACAAGTTATATATCAACTTAATGACATTCTTCCCGATTTTTTACCACAAACAGAACCGTAGTGAAACTGCCTCCCTTTGATTTGGTGCCTTCACAAGCAAATTATGGGAATTTATGTCCCCCGCTTTTTTTCAAAAGATTCAGGCATTCTTAAGTTATTGCATGGAACACCCCCCCCCCCCAAAACAAAAAAACAAATGGACATAACTGTAGAACGACAAATGGCACAACCCCTAAAATCAAACTTAGCCTGCGTTTTGTCATAATAAACATTGCATTAAAATTTCAAAAATATTTGATTCAGGCATTCTTAAGTTATTGCGCGGAAACCAAAGTATGACAATTTTTTTTCACAAATTAAAGGGATACATCTCTACAACGCCAAAAGTCACAACCACGAAAATCGAACTTATTCTGTGTTTTGTCAGTATAAACATTGTTTTAGAATTGATTCAGGCTTATTACACGGAAATCAAAATGTGACGGACCAACCGATAGACAGACCCAAATCAGACTCGAATCTACGACTTCAGCGGTGAAAGGGAAAAAAGTCATCAGATGCACCGTCTTAGAGCATTGTCATAATATTTAATCTAACTGCAAACTGTATGCAAAGTATGAACAAAATATATATTCAAATAAAACAGATATATGTATTTCAAACATGTAATGTACGCCTATCTGCCACAGGCCAGATTTACGTTACGTCGTTGCGACGTCAATTTATTTTACAAGTAGTTTTCCTGCTCTTACTCTTCGCTCCATTTGTACTCTTTTAGCAACTAAGGAACCCTGCGAGTACTTAAATGCATGCTATTTATTCTTAGTCATCATGAGTGTTATGTCAATGTATTTTTATTATTATTATTATTTATATGAACAGCCCACGAGCGAGGGGCGTAAGGACGAAGCATCCTTGGTCCGAAAACATTGTTTAAATGGCCCGTGCAGAGTAAACGTGCTCTTAAAATTTCCTTTGTTTTTTGCCTACAAAGATAACCATGTAAGTGAATTTAAGCAGTTTAAAAGTAAATCGGATGTTTATGATGAGTTCTTAATCATTGCATATTGTTTAATTTGATTGTGTATTTAGTTTAAACTAGGTTGTTTATTTTCCGAGTATTTTTTACTCCACTCCGAAGGTAGTTCGCCCCTACGTGCGCCTTACGGGTTAGCTATTCTACGGTGTATTTGCGTGTCAGTATATTGTAAACACGCCCCGAACTTTGTATACCTTCAATACTTACGTCTGTTATCAATTCTAACTGTTTCTTTTGGTTACCGTCCTACTACATTATTCAATTTATTATACAGTGCGACCCTCTGTTTCGCCCTTGAGTCGAGCGTGTTCGATCTGAACTCGAGTTCATAGTTCTATTTGTCCTGACTGAGTCGTACAGTTTTAAAGTTAAGAACGTTATTTTCATTGATATGTTGATATATTATTTTGGTTATGTAAGACTTGGGTAAGCAGTTGCTAAGAACAAAAGACAATAATTGTAATTTTATATATTGTTTATTGGATTAAGCTACAACGTATTGTTTTATTATTTTGTAGCTTTCACAGAATCGTTTCATGAATGATGTCAGTACCTGACGTTTTGAAAATAAACTTTTGAACACTACCGGTTCTGAGACTTTTCTGTTAGCTGCCAAAACAATGAGCACTGTATTGCAACCTATACTTAGTTCGAAGCATAGTTCATGAATTGTATTACGGCAATCCTTATTGAAGCAGTTTTTACCACGTTTACGTGGCATTGACGCGATTTTGACCCAGGGCGACCTCATATGTTATCATCCATTATTGTTTCTCGTTCCTCACTGTACCGTTTGTGTCATCTATAGACTACAAAATGCACTACAAATAACTTTCTCGGAGCTTTACTATGCATATCTGTCGTCTGAATCAGTGTTTTGCTAAAATTGGCATAAACTTTATTACTGCTCGTTGTTTCACCTTTTCATAAGATGCACTATTTGCATACGAATGCGTCTACATTTTCAATAGAAGTTTATTTAAACTCCTTATATAACACATGCGTGCAATGCTGGAATGACATTGTCATGCAGACATTGATGCCGTGTCCTCCATAATATATGATTTACCGCGAGTGTTACGGAAAAATGATTGTTATTATTCACATATTTATCTGTCGAACTGTTCAACATTTTGAGCTGCGGCATTAATCATGTATGTATGTTGCTATGGATACCATAAAATTATTACTGACATAAGACATTTACTTAAACACTGTACATTGATGACAAATACACCAATACTTAAGTTGCATAAATACAGATTTTATTAAATTTATCCATGGACTTCCGGATAACCCCTGGTAAATCATCCTCGATGAACACTTGAAAGCTGACAGCCAACGTGGGAGAAAATGTGACACTAATATGTGACTCATTTGTCCATCTCCTCGCATTAATCTCACAAGACTAGAATCCGCAACTGAGTTGGAGTGATGAGAGACGATAAAACGAATACTAAAAACCAATACAAATACATATGTAATTGGGCTAATACGACTACTCCGAGATGTTTATAAATAAAAAAGTAAATATGTATTTCATGTTGACCCAATTATTTTTCCAAGGAATGTCATATTGGCTTAAGGGTCTTCTGTGGCCGGCTCAAGACAACTTACCTTTCCGCTAAATGTCGTAGGTTCGAGTCCCCTTGCTCCAAAAACTTAAGGTGAGAAAGTTACTTGCGGAAGGACGATGTGTCTACTCAGACTTCTTTAACTATTAAACTGGATATGCCATATATAACCTGAAATGCTGAACTCCATAATGGCAAAATGTCAAATGACTAACTTAATAGATCGTGTTACAGTATTTGTTCGTTTAAATTACCAGTAGCTCCCCGGCATCATATGCTCTCTCGATGTCATACTCTATTATAAACTGTGTTGCTTCACCAGTTGCAAATTTAGTGGTGTCCTGTAAGGTCGGTATGTAACTGATGAAGGCACTCTTTGGCGTTGGTCGAGTTATCACGGCAGCGCTGTTTTCAGCTAAAATTTAAAAAAGAAAAAGAAAATATATTTCTTTAAAGGACAAAGACTATTTATTGTATATTTGCGAGTATATTGATGCCATTAAACCGAATTTCAAATCGTGTGTCTGTTTCCAGCAGCAGAATTGCTCAAAACTACGCAAGAGGGTTTGGAGAATACAGTGATAAATATGATAAATCCCTACATTATCCTGTCTTATTGCATTTCTACATTGGCAGTTGTTTCATAATAAACAGCGATATTGGCAGTTGTAATATTACTTTTATGATTTATAGTAAGAAGTAATTAATTTCTGCAATTTTCAAATGTATATATTTGTGCTATGTGTTCTGTTAAGTATAAGTAAGAAAAAATACAATTAAACCTGTCTTAAGCAGCCAGTCAAGGGAGGGAGAAAAATGTGACTTTTAAAACAGGTTGTTGCTCAATATTAGGTTTATTTGCTCCGTAGACATGGAAACGGAAAAAGCAAATGTGGTTACTTAAGACAGTGGCTGTTTAATAGAGGTGATCGCTTACACATGTTTCACTTTATGTCCTAAAGGGGACGAGGCAGTAAACATATAATCAATGTATAGAATAACCATAGAAATTACAATACATAGATACAGAAGTCGTGACAACAGCGAACCATAAGTGAGACGCCCGTTGGAAAGCTCAAGACTGTTATATGATTGCAATCTGTTTGTTTATTATAGGGTCACCCCTGTTGAAAGGGTCAGCCAGTACACTGTGCTCATCAGACACCGTTATGCTGTACACGGTTGCTTCCCGAAAGCTAGCTATCATTGCCAGGCATCAGGTTGTTAGACATTCGGTACACTTCAATTGAACTAGCTGCTTGGTGAGCATCCAGCCGCATCAGAAAAAAACAATAAGCAATTTATCGAAATTCCTATATTTTGCCTTTAAACTTAAAAACAAATACTAAGATTTTAAAAGGGCACGACAAAACGGAGAATATAACATATATCAGCGTAACTGTACCTCCCAGGTGGTCATTGGTGAGGATATCGTTTCTAATTGGTGGAACACGAAGTGTTGATATATCACGTGATTCCTGTATAGCAACATCCATCTGTAAACCAGAACATTATGACGAGAAATGCGTTACACATTTTGCAAATTTGTATTGTTAATGCTGTGTATTTTCTTTTCATATATTTTTACATTGTTTAATTTTTTTTTTAATAATACGACACTAGCTTTATATTCATTCAAGATTTCTGAAATCATCCAAGGCTGAATGGCTAAGTTTAGTTTTAACTTATCTATTTTACATCGATTATGGAACATGTTATACAACGTATAGAAATCACTCTCGAAGTCTTCCTAGATAGAACCAGTTCTAAGCACATGCGAAATAAGTCTAACTCAAGAACACCACACATAGCCGTGGGTCATAATCGATTCCACGACCCTCGGATTCTGGTTAAATAGGCTGTGATAAGAATGTTTTAATAAATTGTGATAAGATCACTTATTTATCGCTGCTAAGGTTTAGGATTGAAGCGCAGCTAGCTCTAAAAGATTAAAAGAATAAATGGCGACCAATGATTAAGTCTCGTATACTGTTTTAAATAATAATGAACCGTTTATGATTAAACGAAAATAAATCAACGGAAAATATTGACCTTTGTTAGAATATTTTTACATACAAGGTGAAAACAAATGACGTAACCAGTCATAATGTTCAAATTCCATACTCTTTGTTCACGACACATTCAATGAAGATAATATTCTGACACAAAGTTATAGGCGAAACGTTCTTAGATACCAGGGCTGCGTTTCACAAAATAACTTCGACGTAAGTCAATTTGACAATTTCTTCGTTGTGTGTTCAAATTTTGGTTGACATTTAAAATGATTTGATGTTCAGAAAATACATAACTTTCGGCATGACTTGAGCCAATTTGGATAAAAATTAAACATATAATGAATAACTGTTGGTGTACGTTTACGAAGACTTGTGTCGTAATTAGTTTTCTTTTTTTGTGAAACGAAGCCCTGGCGTTCTGTTTCACCAACAAGTTAAAATATATACTTAATACTTAAATCATAGAAAAGAAACTTAATTGTAATGATTAATATTGGTTGCAGAAATAATGCATATGGTTTCTTTGAGATTGATAAAAAAATAAATGAATAATCAGTCAAAGTTGAGTTAAGTTGTTAATCATTAGTCTGTAGAACGAACCCAGCTCTCCCGATTGGGTCCGTTCAACAGCAATTGTTACAGCTGATTGGTCAGTTGCTTCAGGGAAAGTATGAATGACGTCATAATTTAATAAGCATTCAATTGCTATGAATTGTGGGAAAGGCATTGAATTCCCTCCTTTTTTCATTGGTGGTTAATAGACCTGATTCGGGAGATAGGTTCTGGGATAGACTGTGTTAATCATTAAGTAAATGTTGGTAAGGCAGACACCAGTTATGCTGGAAAATTACCTTCATATCATAAACCATTTGGCCAGGGTTGATATAAACTTTATGTTGATATATGCCACGTCTTCTCTGTAACAGCTCTTGGTACGTCACGTTGAACGTCACTTTACTAAATGCTGCAACAGCCACTTTGATTTTGAACTTGTTTGTCTCGCGGGGTCTGAAATTAGAAAGAGAAATATCTATACGAAACATAAACGTTATTCATTTTCTAAGAAGATCATCATCATTTACGTCCTTATTTGGATTTATCGCATTTATTGAACGGATAAAAATTCATTTTGAAGTCTGGGTCATTACTGTATATCTATATAGTAGAGACGAATTTCTGTTCTGATCCTATAGCATATTGTCTTTTATTTTTTATTGAAGAAAACAGAAATCGTACTACAGCATATTAATTGTGTTTTAAAATAACATAATACGAAACGTTTAATACTTCTGTGCGATGTGACCGGCACTTTGCCCTTTCTTTTTCGCTTTCTGATATTCTTGTTCAGCCTTTATCTTTTCTTTGACATTGGCGGGGTAAATAACTCCATCGATTTCTCTGTAAGTAACGAAAGGTGACAGACATATGTAAGCTACTATTAATATCAACAACTACAACAACAACAACAACAACAACAATGATGATGATAATAATGATAACATAATAATACTAAAATAACAGTAACATTATTAACTACAGTGTAAAACAACTCTTTACATAGAAAGCATCCTGAATCACACCTGGTGCACACATGGCTGGGAATCAAACTTTAGACCGCCCAATCCTAAATCCGATGCACTACCACTATATAAGTATATACCAAGCGCACCCACAACCGTGTTTTGTGAAAAAAATAAAGAAAGGCTCCCTGGCCTCTGTATTAACCAACATATATTTAAATACTTAAACACTAAGAAAAGCAACTAAGTGATCATGATTTTAAACTGGTTCCAGAAAAACTGCATATGGTTTTATTGATATTGGTTATATAATAGATGAATAACCAGACACAGTTAAGTTAAGTGTAAGTATTTAAGTAAAATGTTGGCGAAATAGAAGCTATGTTATAAACGTAAACAAACACAATTGTATACTTACAAAGTAAAATTGGAAACGAACGCTTCATTTGGCAGTATGACGTCTAATACCGCTTCCGTTGCCCATTTAGAGGGATTTGCCATGCGGCTTGTTATCAGTGTTGTAGCGAATCGGTATTGGATGTCAGACCTGATGTGCAGGGAATATATATTTGGTTTCTGAAAAAAAAAAGAAACAAATGGCATAATATGGATCTACTAGATTTTAAAATTAAGCCGATGAAAGGATGACACACTTGAGTATGTCTGTTAATACTCTGGAACTTTAATCTGGAATAGTATACCGGTTATTATCGGAAACTGTACTACAGTCAAAAGCTTCACAACAAACTGTGTTAAATGTTTACAAACAGAATGAACTACTTCCCGAAGGTAATATTTCAGTTTCAGTTTCAGTTTTATTGGCATAACGACAATACACAATTGCCTATGGCCATTTACAGAGAATATTTAAACAAATATGGCATAGACACACAATATATAAACATAGATAAGACATTCACAAACAAACAGTCAAATATTGTGAGATAACAAATCTAGACATTATATTTTCAATAAATCATTTAAGTGAATATAGTTAAGAAGCAGTCGTTGTATTCAAGGTAGTTTTTCTAAGCGTAAAAGCCTCAGTAATATATCTTGATGTATTACGCACTAGTCGTTTATTTGTAGAGGAAAGTAGATTTATAAATTTATTAACTGTTGGAAATGATATATTTTTTAGATATTTAGTTCTTATTGTTCTATATTTTGGACAACATAAGAGAAAATGATACTCTGATTCAACAACATTTAAGGAACATAATTTACAAATTCGATTTTCTCTTTCTACATTATTATATCTGCCTGATTCTATGTCTAAAGTATGGGCACTAAGACGTAAACGTGTCAGATTTTTGCAATTATTTTCGTTTGAAATAAAATCTAAGTACTCTTCATATTTAAAATCTATTTTAAACTTCTTAAAATATTGTAGTTTTTGCATAGTCTGGACAGATGCAGTCCACGTTTGCATGTATTGGTCTCTAATTCTTTGTTTAAATAAGATAGAATAGTTTATAATTGGGTTGAAATTTTGCCATATGTCTCCAAATCCTAGATTATTTATGAAAGATTCCATACATTTGGCCCAGCATTTATTATTTTGAAAGTTACATTGCTCATTAAAAGATTTATACAAAATTGAATTCGGTTGCTTCATGATCTTAGTCCAGTACATAATGGAACGTTCTTTAGCAATCAGAGATATAGGAAATCAACCTAGTTCACCTAAAACAACTATGTTCGGAGTTTGCTGTTTTACACCTAAAATATGTTTGCAAAATTTTATGTGTAATTTATCTAAATCTTTAAATTCATATATTCCCCAAATTTCCGACCCATATAAAAGTATAGGTAAAACCATTGAATCGAAAAGTTGTAACTTGGTTTTAATATCTACATTGATTCTACTAAACACCGAAAGCAAACAATTATACGCTTTAAGTGCTTGCTCTTGAAGAGCTATTTTCGCATTTACCATGCTTCCTGTATATGAAAAACGTATTCCTAAATAACAAAATGTATCTACTGTTTCTAATTTCTCATTATTGATAAACCATTCGTAGTGATGTAATTGCTTTCTTTTCTCAAATATGCATACTTTTGTTTTATTAACATTAATTTTTAAACCCCATTTAGCTGAATATTGAAAAATAGTATCAAGCTGTAATTGTAAACTATGTGGATCAGTCGTAAATAGAGCTATGTCATCGGCAAAAAGTAACATATAAATAGATAATTGATCAATGTCCTTATCAGTTAAATTGTTAAAATCAATATTTTCGGTTATATCATTGATGAACAAAATAAAAAGTAGGGGTGACAAGGGCACCCCTTGCTTTAAACCAAGGGTTACATCAAAGAAGTCTGAAAAAGTCATATTAGGTGATTTTATACAAGATTTAACGTTACTATAGATCGCTTTTATAATATTAATCAATAAGTAATAATTTACAATTGTTATCGCAAGTGTTACAAATAAGCCGCCACCTCCAATGTACACACATGTATTATTAACTGTACATAATTATACTTGTTTGTTTGTTGTCACTTCCTTGATTAATATTATATATACGTAAATAATTTTTTTAATCAAAGAGACTTTCTAAATTCTAAAAATTTGATATATATAATTATGTAGTTATCATATTTCATGTACAATGAATTTGCTTGCAATGAATGCTTAAATTGTTTTTATTTTGTTTTGCTATTGTATTTTGTAAATAATATGTAAATGTGTTATTAGAGGGCCCCAAGGAAGATTAATTTCAAACTTATTGGGCGACCCTCTTTCAATAAAGACTTCCATTCCCTTCCCTTCCATTTCAATAAACAACAGCAACAGTAACAATAATCTTATTATTTTTTAAATAATAAACAACATATTAAGCGAACCAGTGCCAATCCAATGTCAATAACTCTATCAAAATGAATGTAAGAGTTAAAAAGTTGCATTCCAGATTAAAACCTGACAGCAAATACATGTGAGTTCCATTTAATTACCCACAACAGTTATTTACAAAACGACTTCCATACAAAACATCAACAATTCGTTACCCTTTACTCACTACAGTTTGGGATGATTTCATCACTGCGAAATATTGATGTGTGTTATAAAGAATGAGTAAAAAATACCTTTGCAAGCTTTAAGGCCACCTACATCAGGAGGTTTGGGATCACGTTTCAATTCAAGCCATACGCTGTTAATACTAAACTAATAATTTCATATTTGAAACGTCTCATTATTATTCCTCATGGCTTTACCCAAATTCTGAATTTGCTTTTTTCCATCTTAAAACAGGTTAAAAAATATTGACGAAATTCAAAATGTAATACGATGGGTACGGGAAATTCTATTTGTATATGAATGTAATGGCGGTGATAAACTAAGAGAATTTCATTATTATGTACATTTAAAAAACAACATACACTTAGATGTATTTAGATATAAACATATTTAAGAATCTACTATTTGTTGAAAGCTGAAAATATCTTCTCTGTTTTGACATTTTGACTTTTCATCATACGCTATATTTTAAGTGGGTCAGAAAAAGTTCAAACGTTGACAGATGGCGTACTTGTTGATATGATGCATGCTATAGATCGGATCACTAATTAAGACAGCACTTCTGTTACTCTTTCTGAAACAATGGTTTATCTAAGTATCACGCTTATGTGTAACATTAACACAAAGCTAACAATAGATGTTTGTACTGACACCGCGCTAGCTCTCTTCACATCTCAAGTTATGGTGTTTGAGGGGGACAAAGAACACATTTATCAAAGTCCATCTTGGTGGTAAAATCAAAGTTTTTCAAAAGCACGCTGATCGTTTAATCAAAACGTTTCCTGTACTTTTATTGGGTTAATTGGACTTAGCAAACGTGCTTTTACCCATTGTCTTGACCGGTATATATTAAGTGGGTGAGGGGGATTTCAGGTTAGAGTAGGGGATATGTTAGTTATATTATAAACATATTTGTTACTTTATTTATGTTTATAGTAAGCTAGAGTACCTAGTACCCATTCTATACAGAGTACCTAGTAACCATTTTGTACAGAGTACATAGTTACCATTCTATACAGGGTAGAAAGTAACCATTCTATACAGTGTACCTAATAACTATTTTATATAGAGCACCTAGTAACCATTCTATACAGAGTACAGAGACCATTCTATACAGGGTACCTAGTGACCACTCTATACAGGGTATATAGTAACCATTCTAAACAGAGTACCTAGTGATCATTCTATGCAAAGCACCTAGTAACCATTTTATACAGAGTACCTAGTAACCATTTTGTACAGAGTACATAGTAACCATTCTATACAGGATAGAAAGTAACCATTCTATACAGAGTACCTGGTAACCATTCTATACAGAGTATCTAGTAACTATTTTGTACAGAGTACCTAGTAACCGTTCTATACATTGTACCTAGTGACCATTCTATACAGAGCACCTAGTAAACATTCTATACAGAGTACATAGTGACCATTCTAAATAAAGTATATAGTAACCATTCTATATCTATATAGAGTACCTAGTGACCATTCTATTCAATGTACATAGTAACCATGCTATACAGGGTACATAGCAACAATTCTATACAAGGTACCTAGTAACCATTATATACAAAGTGCCTAGTAACCATCCTATACAGAGTACCTAGTAACCATTCTAAACAAGGTACCTAGTAACCATTCTATACAAGGTACCTAGTAACCATTCTGTACAGAGTACATAGTAACCATTTTATACAGAGTACTTAGAAACCATTCTTTACAAGGTACCTAGTAACCATTCTATACAGGGTACCTAGTAACAATTCTATACTGATAACCTAGTGACCATTCTATACAGATCACCTAATAACAATTCTATACAGAGCACCTTGTAAACATTCTATATAGAGTACATAGTGACCATTCTATATAACGTACCTAGTAACCATTCTATACAGACTACCTAGTAACCATTCTATACAAAGTACATAGTAACCATTCTATGCAGGGTACATAGCAACAATTCTATACAAGATACCTAGTAACCATTATATACAAGGTGCCTAGTAACCATTCTATACAGAGTGCCTAGTAACCATTCTAAACCAAGTACCTAGTAATCATTCTATACAGAGTACCTAGTAACCATTCTATACATGGCACCTAGTAACCATTCTATACAGAGTACCTAGTACCCATTCTATAAAGAGTACCTAGTAATCATTCTATACATGGTACCTAGTAACCATTCTAAACCAAGTACCTAGTAACCATTCTATACAGAGTACCTAGTACCCATTCTATAAAGAGTACCTAGTAATCATTCCATACAGAGCACCTGGTAACCATTCTAAACCAAGTACCTAGTAACAATTCTATACAAGATACCTAGTAATAACTATATGCAATGATAAAACAGAACCATACTTTACACAGTGATACCATATATACTATTGTTCATTCTTATAACAATGTCTTATCATCTTTGATTAGCACTTATGGGGGCGGGGTTATTCTGCATAATTATAAGTTTGTCCCTGGTTGTTATTTCAGACTGACTGTTTTGCATTTGCTATGATATATTAATATTTGTAAATCATTTCACTAGACAAGAAGTGCAAAGAGACATTAACATGAATTAGCATCTGCCGGTCGTAAACAAACAGCTAGGTCTGTTTTGTATGACAAGAAGACGGGTCGTCACACCTGTATAAATAGAACTTGTTGCAATATTCATATACAGAAGTATTGTAGGAAGTGCACGGAAGATTTGTAAGATGTATAGCACATGGTGAAAGTTCACAATTAATCTGACACGAGATCGGCTATCGGTCCGCCCCTGATCACATTGCAATGTTTGTCCGTGTAAATACATTGTAGTGTTTACTTAGCCATCGTTTGTTTGTCTAAGGAAAACGGCGGTGTAACAACAAATATCGATCGCTGATTGGACTATCGACATGTTACATTGACAGTCCGTGATAGTTCGCGTAACAATTCTGTAAATTGTACGTCATTTATTGATAGTTGACGTATTTTTTTTTCCTTTTATGGTTTAACAAAAATACTGTATGGAAAAAAGAACCTTACTTATTGATTCGTTAATCGGGTAAGAAGAAGAAGAAGAAATAAGAAGAAAGAAAACGAAGAAGAAGAAGAAGAAGAAGAAGATGATGATGATGATGATGATGATGATGATGATGATGATGATGATTATGATTATGATGATGATGATGAAGAAGAAGACGAAGAAAATGAAGAAGAAGAAGAATAAGAAGAAGAAGAAAGAAGAAGAAGAAGAAGAAGAAGAAGAAGAAGAAGAAAGAAGAAGAAGAAGAAGAAGAAGAAGAAGAAGAAAAAAGAAAAAAGAAGAAGATCAATTAGGGTCGAGGCCAACCCCAATTAACCGTACAAAGTTTCATATAAATTTATGCATTAGTCACAAATGACCATGAGCTAACAGATAACATAATAACAATATTTATTTTATAATTTTTAATACTAAAATAAGACCTTTAAGTCGTCTTTTTGTTGTTGTTCTTCTTCTTTTTGTTGTAGCATCGAAAGCTTTGTAATAATAAAGAATATATATCAATACGAGAATTAGGTAAACAATACATGTACAGCTAAATTTGGTTATTTTGACAATGTTGTATTTTTTTTCAATATATACTTGTTCAGCTTTTCTTGACAAAAATATGTGCACAATTTATTGTACGATCGGTCCGTTCATACCAATACGTACAGTTCACCATATCATAATAAAGATTATAGCATCCGAATATTTTAATTTTTCCCCCTGAGTTCATTTTTCCTTGATTTTTAGTTTTAAAATTTTAGATTCTTTAAACATTATTTTGTGTTCAATTACTACTTAGTTTTCATGAGCACGTTGTGTACCGATAACAAATCAACAGCCTGAACTGGTTTTCAAATTTAAGAAAATTTATTTGCAATAGAAGATTTGTTTATTTGTTTGAATATTAAGGGTCATTTCATGCCAGACAATCAATTACGTAACCATTTTTTCTGGGAGTTTGACCAGTACTCAAGCACACCAACATCTGCGAGTAACTAATAAATTCCCCCACTGAAATTATCGATGAGAGACGAATTTGCAATGAGATGCAATGTCACATATCAAGCACCATAGCCGGGGAATGTTGCTGGACGGGGACTCGAGCACACAATCCCTGGATTGATAGTCACACGCGCTTCTGACTGAGATAACTGGGCCAAACTGCACAGAAAAAAAGTTACATACAAAACTGAACAACCACTTCAAGAGTCCTAAACAAGTTTATTATAAACAGGGAGTGCTTTTATCTGAAGGACTTAGAAGAACATGCAGTGTTATACCCATAGTACTAGTGAATGATCTCCAAAATAGAAATACATGTGTAATCCAAGGCTGCGCTTACGATAAAATCGACGTAAGTCAATTTGACGATATCTCCTTTGTGTGTTCAAATTTTGAATGACATTTAAAACGATTGTATTTTCAGAAAATATGTAACTTTCAGCATGCTTTGAGCAATCTTGGCTTCATTTGGATGAAAATTTAACATATTATGAATATTTGTTGGTTTACGTTTTTGTTGTTTACGTTTACGACGATTTTTGTCATAAGTTGTTTTGTGAAACGCATCCCAGGTCTCTAAGTATCACTACGGTGATTGTATTTTGCTCTACCTGTTGTGTACGGTGTTGTTTTAGGAACGTAAGTGGTTACACATGTACGAAATGTTTTCTGCGTGGATTATTATATAGAGGACATTTGTTTGCTTTGGCGTAAGATCTAATTATATTTCATCAAGCGATCACCAAAAGTCATATTCTCACGAGTGGCTTGCCACGATTGAGAATAACAAATTGGTGATCACGAGATAAAATATCATTTGATCTTACACCAAAACAAATTTTCTTTTTCTTTTATACATTTACATAATTTTTTATTTATTTTGACCTCAATTCGCCATTAGATATTATTGGATTAATAATTTTTTTTTTAAATTAATATGCAAGGACAAAAAGTACCTTAAGTTTTGTAACCTGGGTAATTAATTGTCAAGTAGAAATGAAACTATTTAAGAGGTCCTTCGATTTTTGAAAGTTGCTACTATTTATAGAATTCTAGTATCTACCCTGCGAAGCTTCTAAACCTAGGCAAACCTGTCCAGGTAAAACTCACCTGGAATATATTTGAGATGAAATGTATATCGAAATAACAGCATATGTGTGTTATCGTAACAGTAATCATATGAGTTAAGTATGACTGGTTAACAGATTTGGATCTGATTAATTGCCAGAATCAATTATTGTCTTAGACCACAACAGTTTACTTCCCAGAATGAATACCGACCTGCTGACCTGCTGACATGCATTTGCCGAGTTGTTGGAAAACCGATTACTAATAGATAAAATGAATGCCTAGTTGTTTTAAACACCCACGTGTGCGACTTTGACGTCTTTAGGTAGCTTCTTATAATTATTCAAAGAAAACGTTATAAAAACAAATTAATGTGTATTTAAACCGGGGTGTACTTTTGAACTCTTAAATCATATTAAATATGTATCTAGGTAAAGCGGGCGTGGGAGCACTTCACAGAATCGAAACTTGATCTTGAAACAGAGAAAACTCCGGCTTCACTTACAAAATAGAAACAACGGCGGATAGGATGACTCACGATTAAGCAGTTAATTGTTGGGCATATGTTGCAGTGCAGTAAATAAGTAGCAGCATGTAAATTGAAAAATAATGACGTGATGTGATAGAATTATAATGTTTTATAATAAAAATGCAAAGCTATACAAACACGCTACTATTCTAGTTTATATTATAATAGTGTAGAGTAAGAATAGTATCTTATCTCGAAATATTGTATTTGTATGTCATAAAAATTCACAAAGCATCCTATTTGACAGGATCAGAAAATATGTTATAAAAACAGACTCATAGTTTCAGGTGAACAATTAGGGTCAGTTACTGCTAACTAGCACGTGCGCATTATGCAAAACAGACAACGTGAAAGTCGATATTCGCGTGCATGCACGGACCAGTATATTCCGTGTTTATTAGATCTGACTTATAGCCTTTACTCTAAATAAGAAAAAGATGTTGGCACTTATTGAAATATGTGTTCAATTCTCCTAGTTTTAATATGCTTTAAAATTAACTAATATTTACGGTGAACGTGCCATTACTGCTGAACAAAAACAGAAACTTCCGCTATGTTTAAGTGCAGCTGTTGGTTTTGTTTTCGACCCACTACCACATTTAATCAACAATTTCATCCTTTTTCTGTAACAGTGGAGCCATAATCATTTAATTACAAATGCACCTTAGAATACTCTTGCGATGCATATGAAATAAATGAACTAGTTTCCATGTCCCATAAACATAGCGGAGGTTTCCATTTCTTTGTTCAGTATATAACCAGCATGAATCGCAGTGGTAGTCTAGGCGTAGAGCGTCCACCTCGCATGCAGAAAGTCTTGGATCTGATACCCGGCCGGGTCATACCAAAGACTTAAAAAAATGGTACTAGAAGCTTCCTCGCTTGGCGATCAGCATTTAATCGGAAGTATTGTGTCTTGTCTGCCCGGTGTCAGCATATGTGACTGGGTGAGGTATCATACTCAGTGTCTCAGGTCGCGATATAAGTGAAACAGTGTTGAAAGCGACGTTAAAACACCATAAAACAGCAAAACAAGCACGTCACGTAGCGTTTAACGGACAACACCAAAGCATGAACACAATTCGCATCAGAAAAGGAGTGAAAACAGGATCAGCATCTAGGAAAAAAAATCTAAGGAGCGACCGTATTCCCAGCATATACAAGAAAAGTTTCGACGGTGCGGCCGTATTCCTAGAATATACAGGAAAACATTCAGGTAAAATTTCTAAGGAGCGGCCGTATTCCCTGAATATACAGGAAAAGTTTCGACGGTGCGGCCGTATTCCCAGAATATACAGGATCAGTTTTTAAGATACGGCTGTATTCCCAGAATACATGTTCATGTCAAGGAAACGTTTATGAGGTGCGGCCGTTTTTCCAGAGTTGCAGAGTGTTTATATTTACTGCAGTTATATCCCTGGGACGCAAATAAGCTATCAACCTTCAGCTCAAGAATTTAGGTTAGATCTAGTACAGATATAACTTTCTTATAAGCAAGCGTGGTATACATAGTATGTTAAGAGTACAAGGTTAAACTTATTTCGTTCACACAAAGAAGTGGAGTTTCGCAAAAGTTTAAAAGTTTTAGCGTTTTATTATTTTGAAATTTCATTCGTGACGTAGCTTCTTTACAATTTGGCAATTATTTTTTCGAAAGTCCATTGATCTTTATTTTAATTATCGGTATAAAAGCTGATTTGTTCGAGATTTGCTACAGATTGTTAATGGTGTCTGTCGTCACGAAGTAATGGTTTGTGAACAAACGAGGTTACTTTTGCTGTTACGTTAAACTTCAACCTAAAACCCATACTGTACATGTTTATCAGTGCTAGATAAATGTGACACAGGACATGATGGTGTTAATCGAGTGTATTAATTATATAAATACAAAAATGAACTTTATTTGTTGAACATTTGTTAATTATGAACTTACTAGAATCGAGCATAGTTTAGGGGTTGATTTACTTTACACATACAACATGTACTTTGCACGTGTTAATGTACTTTAATATATAATGAACTTTTAAAAAATCACATTCATTCCTTAAATATACAGCTCTAAAGATAGGAGGATGCAATATGAAAGTTTATTTCACACCGACATAGCTAATAAACCGATATCTTTCAAAATGATTAAATTCTCAGACTATATATAGTATATATAGTGCAAGGTTACACTAATTTCGTTCACACTCAGAAGTTTGGAAAGTGCAAGAGTTTTACAAAAATACACGTGTTTGAGGTTATATAGATCTATATTTATCATCCAACACGTATGCAATATTATACAACAAGAAAATATATTTAATCTATTTATGTTCGCTTATAATGTCTCTTGATGCAAATGGGGAACAAATTCTTGATTTTAAGGTTATTTTCATTAATAACACTTTTTATCTTTGTATGTTTTATTTGTTTTTATATTAAACAAAAATAATCGAACAGCAGTACAATGCCTAAGAAATAACTCTCCAATACCTAAACAAACCTTAAGTACGTAAGACTTGTAAGAGGGAGCATACACTATAGTATTGGTTAATTATACAAGCACAACAAATAATTCTGAACCGTGTGAAATGCAAAAATAGTCATTATTGCAATTGCATGCTTTCGTTCTCACTGTTCCTGACAGAGACCATAATACATCTCCATAAATATGTAACCTATATGTCAGGGGTTTGGTTTGCAATTTCAAAACCAACAATAGGTTCGTAGATTAATGACGTTTGGTTAATATACAACAGGATGAGACAAATAAGTAGCCAATGGACTCGAACCCAGAATCCTTCTCTAACAGGTCTAATATTCCACCGACTGAGCTGGACTGCATTCTCTCTTTACAGGTTACCCAAACACTGTGACATATATCTACACTACTGTGCACCAGTTTAGCAACTGTTGACAAAAGTCAGCATAATAGGAAGTGACAAGACACCTTTGAAATTATATTACATAAACTTACGAAAATGTCACCATATAATACTGTATAATTTTAGTTTAAACATAGTTTATAGTCATATAGATACACATTATATTATATAGGATACATATGAATCAAATACGATTATAGGCAAGAGTGTCTGTATTTTTATTTTCAATGTTGCGTGTATTTATTGTGTTAATAATAAAATGAATAAGTGTTACTTTTTTAAAATCATGTAATTCACATGAAGCCTTAGATAGGTTCTCATTTCATATATAAGTTACATGAAACAGGCTTACTTGATTTTTATTGAGTGTTATAACTTATAAAACATATGCCCATATAAAGATGTAGTTTTCAAGGGACATATTCACTGTAACCGTATACACATACTTTATACATAATACATATGTACATATTATAGTAATATGTATCCAGTATACATGCAGAAGTAGTCCCAACAAGGGTCACGACCGTGACAGGATCAGTAAAATTGAACTTATTCATAAGGGGTTTATTCTTGTGTTAAATTCGGACGATTCCAAGATACTTAAAGTAACATGATATCATTCCAGTACAAAAACACGTAATAAACTATACGTGATATCAGTTTCGATATCAAACCGACGTTTGCGAAAACATTATATTAAATTGAAATGGAAATAGGAAGTCCGTGAATATATCAACCATCAACAAATAAAATTGCATTTACGTCCAACATTCAGCAGTTTTATGTACACTTTTATTTATATCATATGTCGTTTTAAGTTTTAACCCTTTACTTCATATAGACGCCTTTGGACACCTAATATAGATGCCTTTGGACACCTCTAATATAGAAGGCTTTTGAATTATTTGGTGAATTATGTTTATATTAACTGAGTGGAAAACAGTGCAGGAAGTGTTCAGGAACTCTTCCTACACTGTTTTCAAAGGCCTTCTGTGATTGATGCGGGAAAACGCGTATCTATGGAGTAAAGGATTAAAAGAAGCGCAACGGTTTATCAATGTACTGAAATATTTTGTAATACATAGTCACGTGGGTTTACTCCATCAGGAGTATGAAAATATGATACAAAAAAGCTGCAATGTTTCATTTTTGAAAGGAGATATTAGAGAAAAAAGGTATAGATAGATGGAGAGAAAATGTAAGAGTTCAACTGTCTTAACTCAACTCTGTTTTAAAGAATAATAAATATTAACAATTGCTTCCGTTATGGCCTCCTTTTCAGCTTTGACTCAAGGAAATCATAACTTTTTCAAATGTGACACTAATGACGTGCACACAGTTTTAGTTGTTTAAGTAATTTAGTAATTTAGGTTTAGCTGTAAGCTGTAAATCGCATCAAGTTTTGCTTATTGTTCACAGTGCATGTTCAATTCAAAGATTTTTTTTTTTTATTTTGTGAACAATATTTACGGAGCAAAAACATAAATAAAGTAACAATTCAACTGTCTCTTTTTATTAATAATGATTAAAGAAATTGTAGACTAGTCTTGGAACAACACAAAATGGAGATATTTGTTGGCAAATTTCAATCAAGATAAAAAATACAATTCATTTTACACATTTGAAGTAAGAACTATTTGATTACAGTAAAAATAGTCGATTGATTAATTAAATATTTAGCGTCATTTTTATGCCATCGAGGGCTAACAGACGATCAGTTAACCTAACCACTGTTTCCTGGGATTAACCAGTACACCCCGTCTCTGCAAGTAGCTGATAACTTTCCCACTTGAATCAGTGGCGAGAGACGAATGATAATCAGACGCAATGTCGTATATCAATCATCACGGAGACTTTTGCCGGGCGGGGGATTTGAACTCACGACCCCAGGATTGATAGTCAGACTCGTAACTGACTGAGCTAATCGGGCCCGGCAGTAAAAATAGAGTTACTATCAAGGAGAAGGGTACGATCGACAGAAGGGTCTAACTTCAGGGAGATATACATAACCAGCTATGCTTAATTATCAAGTCGATTGGTGTCTTAAACTGTAGTTAATAACTGTGATATTCTTACAAAATGTAAGAAAGTATTCAACATTCTCAGCCAAACGTTTCATTAAACTTATATTTCAGTGATTGAAACTGACGCTTGATGAGTTTCTGATTAGAATTATCATACACATGTTGTTAATTTTTTTGCACTCGTTTATTCATTATTTGTTCTTTTTTCACAACAATTAAAATTGATTCTTTTATGAAATACATGTACGTTGATTTTGTTGGTTTAAATTACCGCTTACTTCAATCGTGGAAGAGAAAAAAGGGAGAAAAACGAAAAATGAATTATAATTTAACGCGCAAATACTGCAATATAATTCTTAAACTATTGGCCAGTTAAAATTTTTATCATATTATCTAAAATCTAAGTTTGTTGATTAGTAAAATGAAAATTTACAGATTGTTTTAATTAATTAAAAAAAACATAATTATCATTATCATTTGAAATGATCACACAAATGAAGTTTGGTGGCTTGTTTTTATGTTATTTTATTTTATAAACAGATGATACCTATGTCAAATTAAAATAAAAATGTGAAATTTGTTTAACAAATCGGTTAATTAAGGTGTTATTCTTTTATATTTATGTAAGAGTATCCTACTAGATATCAATAAAACAGTCGATAATGCAAGCAACGATCGATATTGGTTCCAGAGCCGCCTTTTTGTTAGCCATATTTTCCTTACACAAGCTGACAATGTCCAAGTAAACACTACATTGTATTAAATTGTATTTACTTGGACAAACAATGCCACGTGACCAGTGGGCGGAGCGATAGTCATTCTTGCGTTACGTCAATTATATTTGTTTACGACACAAATTATAATTGCACTCAAACCAAGTAAAACGTAATACAAATACATATATCCGGGTATAATACAATTAGAAATAGGTATATACGGTACCTGTATATCGCATACTTTTGCAAAATGTTTATGGTCATAGGTGACTATTCACGTGGAACTCAGCAGTGTAAACGCCGCAGGTATAGATAGTTTGCGATCATCACTTAATATTCATATGGAAATCAACACCGCAGGATTAGGTCGTCTCAGTATTTTGTCATGTAAGTTTAAAGGGACAAATGACAATGTTGAAGCTTGGTTTTGCTTATGTTCATGCATCAGATCGTTCAGTGCACCTGTAAACTTATAACTACCTGGATATAGATATTGTCAAGAATGACTGTCCTAAATGTTGTAGTTAAGAAATTGTTGGCACTATAAAACCTGTGATTTCACGCTAATGATCAAATCAGGAGTAAAAGAATTTTAATTATGAAAACAAAATACAATACTTTTTTTCTTTTTCATCTTTTTCCATCGTACGTATGTAAACTAATAAAACTAAACATTTAGCTCGTTTTTGTCACAAATGGCCTAACATCTGCGATAAAATTATGCTTTATTACCATTTACCATAAAACTTTTCCAAAATACATTTTGAACCAAGTGTCTTCACACATTCGGGGCTATTTTTTTTATATTCGCATCATGTAGATATATGCATATTTTAGAAATATTGATAAGTAAACACAAATCATCAAAAATGCCGCTTGTGCCTTTAACATCCAACAACACTGAACGTCCCAATTTACCCAAAGTTTTATACACTCTCACTCAATGTTTTACTGATAAACTTGTTAAACTTCTCAAACTATTGAAGATAAATCTTACACAGTAATACAATAATTTAAAACATTGCACTTACGTCGGACTCTTGTGCTGCTGTCCATGCGATACAAATAACAGCTATCAATACATAATTGAAGGCCACACAGGTCGCCATTTTTATGTTCCAGTGTCGAGTTAAGAATAGCTACTGACAGTGCTGCAGTCTGCTCATGTCGCAACCTTCACACATAATAACCGCTGTTACATCTATCAAATTTTATATACCTCGTCTTGAAAGCGAAGTACGCGTGTAAAATGACTAATAGTTTGTTTTTGTTGTTGTGTTGTTTTTTGTTTTTTTCAACAGGCGCAAAAGGAAGCGAGACGGGTAAACTAAAATGTTTAAACCATACGCTCATGTTAATATGTGTATTACATTGAATACATATATTGACCGTGGTTTAAACACAGGTCAAGTGAGTGTATAATAAGATAAAAAAAAAGCATAGTGTGTGTTTGAAATGTTTGGGTTAATCTAAACATAAAACGTAATGTTCTGAAAATTACGGCCTTATTTAATATGTGTGTAATTAAATGATTGAGTCTTATAACTGTCTAAAGTATTTCACTTTGGGCTAACCTAGCTAATGTAAGAGTTGAATGTAGTTAAACGTTTCGTCAGTCTGGACTGAAGTACTTCACTTTGGGCTAACCTGGCTAATGTAAAAGTTGAATGTAGTTAAACGTTTCGTCAGTCTGGACTGAAGTACTTCACTTTGGGCTAACCTGGCTAATGTAAGAGTTGAATGTAGTTATACGTTTCGTCAGTCTGGACTGAAGTACTTCACTTTGGGCTAACCTGGCTAATGTAAAAGTTGAATGTAGTTAAACGTTTCGTCAGTCTGGACTGAAGTACTTCACTTTGGGCTAACCTGGCTAATGTAAGAGTTGAATGTAGTTATACGTTTCGTCAGTCTGGACTGAAGTACTTCACTTTGGGCTAACCTGGCTAATGTAAGAGTTGAATGTAGTTATACGTTTCGTCAGTCTGGACTGAAGTACTTCACTTTGGGCTAACCTGGCTAATGTAAGAGTTGAATGTAGTTATACGTTTCGTCAGTCTGGACTGAAGTACTTCACTTTGGGCTAACCTGGCTAATGTAAGAGTTGAATGTAGTTAAACGTTTCGTCAGTCTGGACTGAAGTACTTCACTTTGGGCTAACCTGGCTAATGTAAAAGTTGAATGTAGTTAAACGTTTCGTCAGTCTGGACTGAAGTACTTCACTTTGGGCTAACCTGGCTAATGTAAGAGTTGAATGTAGTTATACGTTTCGTCAGTCTGGACTGAAGTACTTCACTTTGGGCTAACCTGGCTAATGTAAGAGTTGAATGTAGTTATACGTTTCGTCAGTCTGGACTGAAGTACTTCACTTTGGGCTAACCTGGCTAATGTAAGAGTTGAATGTAGTTATACGTTTCGTCAGTCTGGACTGAAGTACTTCACTTTGGGCTAACCTAGCTAATGTAAAAGTTGAATGTAGTTAAACGTTTCGTCAGTCTGGACTGAAGTACTTCACTTTGGGCTAACCTGGCTAATGTAAGAGTTGAATGTAGTTATACGTTTCGTCAGTCTGGACTGAAGTACTTCACTTTGGGCTAACCTGGCTAATGTAAGAGTTGAATGTAGTTATACGTTTCGTCAGTCTGGACTGAAGTACTTCACTTTGGGCTAACCTGGCTAATGTAAAAGTTGAATGTAGTTAAACGTTTCGTCAGTCTGGACAGAAGTACTTCACTTTGGGCTAACCTGGCTAATGTAAGAGTTGAATGTAGTTATACGTTTCGTCAGTCTGGACTGAAGTACCTTTTTTGGCTTACCTAGCTAATGTAAGAGTTGAATGTAGTTATACGTTTCGTCAGTCTGGACTGAAGTACTTCACTTTGGGCTATCCTAGCTAATGTAAGAGTTGAATGTAGTTATACGTTTCGTCAGTCTGGACTGATGTACTTCACTTTGGGCTAAACTTGCAAGTGTAAAGTTGAATGTAGTTGTACGTTTCGTCAGTCTGGACTGAAGTACCTTTTTTTGGCTAACCTAGCTAATGTAAGAGTTGAATGTAGTTGTACGTCTCGTCAGTCTGGACTGAAGTACTTCACTTTGGGCTAACCTGGCTAATGTAACGTTGAATGTAGTTTTACGTCCCGTCAGTTCTGATCTAAAGTCCTTCACTTTGGGTTAACCTAGCTAATGTAAAGTCGAATGTATTTTTGTCAAATGTACTTCACTTTGGGCCAAACTAGCTATTGTAAGAGTTGGTGTAGTTTTACGTCTCGTTACCTCTGGTCTAAGGTGCTACACTTTGGGCTAACCTAGCTAATATAAGATTTGAATGTAGTTTTACGTATCGTCAGTTCTGGTCTAAGGTGCTACTCTTTGGGCTAACCTAGCTGACATAAGATTTGAATGTAGTTTTACGTATCGTAACTTCTGGTCGAAGGTGCTACACTTTGGGCTAACCTAGCTGATATAAGATTTGAATGAAGTTTTACGTATCGTCAGTTCTGGTTTAAGGTTCTACACTTTGGGCTAACCTAGCTAATATAAGAGTTGAATGTAGTGTTACATGTCGTCAATTCTGGTCTAAAGTAATTCACGTTGGGCTAACCTAGCTAACGTAGAGTCGAATGTAGTTTTATTTATCGTCAGTTCTGGTCTTAGGAACAACACTTTGGGCTTGCTTAGCTAATATAAGATTTGAATGTAGTTTTACGTCTTGTCAGTTCTGGCCTAAAGTACTTCACTTTGGGCTAACCTAGCTAATATAAGAGTTGAATGTAGTGTAACATATCGTCAGTTCTGGTCTAAAGTTATTCACTTTGGGCTAACCTAGCTTACGTAGAGTCGAATATAGTTTTACGTTTCCTCAGTTCTGGTTTAAGGTGCTACACTTTGGGCTTACCTAGCTTATACAAGATTTGAATGTAGTTTTACGTATCGTCAGTTCTGGTCTAAGGTGCTACACTTTTGGCTTACCTAGCTGATATAAGATTTGAATGTAGTTTTACGTATCGTCAGTTCTGGCCTAAGGTGCTACACTTTGGGCTTACCTAGCTGATGTTAGATTTGAATGTAGTTTTACGCACGTCAGTTCTGGTCTAAAGTACTTCTCTTTGGGCTAACCTAGCCCATATAAGAGTTGAATGTAGTTCTGGTCGTTACATGTCTAAGTTATTTATTTTAACCAGTTGGTGCCGTATCAAATAAGAATCAATTTTGAAACTATTCTTTACTCTAGAAATTATGTGACATGGATGCCATTTTTCACTATTGTGAAATCATACGAATGGGCTGAGACTATATACTTATGCGCTATCTAGATATAATCTCTCATCTCACAAATACAAATAACACATATGAGTTAAAAAAGGATGTACGACCTATTGTATAAGTATAAGCAACCCTTCTATTCATATCTTACGCAGTACCTTAATACAAGAAACTCCATAGTTAGTTAGTATATAACTACTTGTAAGTCAAAGACACTAGTAAAATCCATTACATATCTCCACTTTTATTTGAAAGAAATCACAAATTATACTTAATATTAAAATGCAAGTGTAATTTAAATTATCTCTTTAATTCATTCGATTCTAGAGTATGAAAGTTGAAAATATATCACAAAAACACTTCTATGATAAAGAATTAATTTTGATTACATATAACACTATATTCATCGCTACTAAAATCCAGTGCATTTTATAGAATTCACAGTTAAATCTAGTGAATGGCGAGTTATGTTATTAAATTTGTTTTAACTACTAGTATTTATTTTTTCCCCTTTGATAGTAGAATTTAAAACTGAATTTTGCACTATGATTAACAAAGTAGCAAATTTTCATATCTTTTAAATATTGACCATGACTGGTTGATATGGATATTGCTGTTGCTGTTTCTGTTGCTGTTGTTGTTGCTGTTGTTGTTGTTGTTGTTGTTGTTAATGATGATGATGATGATGATGGTTCTGAAAAATTCAATTTTCAACAGTGCATGTGCCTACCAGCAGTACCTTAGTAACTCGATCAGCATGTCAAGTTCTGCAATATTCTTTATTTGCTGGTGTTTTCAGAGCGTACGATGTCGATTAACCATGGTTTTGTTAGTCCATGCATTATTTTCTGAAAACCTATTCTCCATCTTTCATTGGTTTTAGGTCATGCTTAAGAGCGTATTTGCCAAATCTGCCATTGTAATTTTGATGTACTTGGTTCAGTTCGTTTAACGATAACACTTGCATGCTGTTATATAGTTTCAACAATTCAGGTTTCGGTAGAAGTTATTTTCTCAACAAACGACTCATTGTTAATAGTCTGAGTTGTTCATCTATAGGAGTTTCTCTGTGATCTGGCATTGTCAAATATGGATTATTCTTTAACCGTTTAACAAGATTCTTATCGTTTCTGACCACCATTTCCACGTGCACATCGGACATTTGGTAGGATGTACTAGAGGTTGCATGTTCTCTGTATTTTCTAATATGCTTTATATACGCTTACTATCATCGGATATAATCTCATGATCTGGAATATTGTATTCCATGTTTTGACAAATGTGTTTTAAAGTAACTGATAACGTTTCTATTTGTAAGATTGTCTTGTTTTTGAAACACAAGGCCACTTTGAAATATAATTCGGAGGCAAATGATATTGAGATCCTTTCAATTCAAATATATCCCAATTTTATTCCATGAACTGTCCGGTAAATTTGGTGTTATATTAGGTTTTTTGGATTTTGTACTTCACTCTGGACGAAAAAATGCACTCGGATGCCATTCACTTGATGTTGATCCCAGGTCGAAATAATGTTTCACATGTTCTAGCGTAACACTTCAATACCGCTAGGTGTGTTTTGTGTATTTTGTTCGATTTTTTTAGTCGCAGTGACCTCGGAATAACAATGATCTTTCTTTTGAAGTCTAGATTTTCCAAAACTGTTATTTCATCTACTATTCTAATTCGTCAAAATAATTGGTCCTGTCTCACGTACGAGGGGTTATCCAGAAGTTCGTGGACAAAATCTCATATTATGAACATGACATGTCTGATATATTTGGAGATTTACATGTATCATATTCAATCTAACTGCAAACTGTATACAAAGTATGAAGAAATTATATATCCAAATAAAACAGTAACAAGTAATTCTAACATGTCATGTACGCCTATCCGCCGCAGGCCAGATTTACGTGACGTTGTAATTTTCCTACAAGTAATTTTCCTACTCTTACCTACCGCTCCACTCATGCTCTTTTTTAGCAATTGGGAAACACTGCGAGCACTACCAGCAAGCTATTTTTTCTTTATTATCATGTGTACTGTATTGTAACCTATACTTGGTTCGAAGCATAGTTCGTGAATTGTAGTACAGCAATCCTTAATGAGGCACTTTTTACGTTACCTTTTACCACATTGACGTGACTTTACTTGATTTTGACACAGGACGCCTCACCTGTTATCATCTATTATTGTTTCTCGTTCCTCACTATACCGTTTGTGTCATTTGTAGACTATAATATGCACTACAAATAACTTCCTCGTAGCTTTACTATGCATATCTATCGTCTGGTCAGTGTTTTGCTAATATTGACACAAACTGTATGGCTGCTCCTTCACCTTTTCATCAGATGTACTATTTGCATATGAATGCGTCTAACTTTTATATATAAATTTATTTAAACTCCTAACACCTGCGCGCCATGCTGGAACGGCACATGCAAACATTGATGACGTGTTCTCAATAATATAGGCTTCACCACGAGTGTTACAGGGAAAATCAATTATTGTTATTTTTCACATATTTATCTGTCGAATTGTTTAACATTTTGAGCTGCGACACTAATCCTGTATGTATGTTGCTATGGATACCATAACATTATTACTGACATAAGAAAAATAATATTAAAATATACTAAAACACGGTAGGTCGATGACAAACACAGCAATACTTAAGTTGTGAAAAATATAGCTGTTTACTTGCATAAATATGGATTTTATTAAATTTGATCATAAACCTCTGGACAACCCCTCGCACATTGATTTTTTCTTGCTCCTTGTGTTCTAGTAATTATTTCACTTCAATATTACAGATGCATTTACCGCTGAATGTTTAACAGATTAAATATTCGTATCTACTCAAATAGTTATCAACCCGGAATGCATCCTATTTCTTTAACCACATCATTCTCGATGTCGATTTCTTCATCCTGTATATTTACCCGCTTTTTACAAGTCCAGTTCTAGAACTTGTTTCGTATCAAATGGTTCTTTTTGTGCTTTGATAAACCACTTAAAAATTGATATAATATGAAGTATAAGCATTCCAATTGACTTCATTAAATATTCGCTCAATGGACAAAACATGCTGTTTAACTGGTTAACATTTCTTTTGATTGTGAATGTTTTCAACATTTTATGTTTATAACACTGCATTCTCCACAGTGTGAACGTGATGTTTGTATTTCTTTTTTTATATCCCCATAATTCTTTTTCGCAATATGATTCTTCTCGTTGCACTTGTGACAAGTCTTAACAGATACTGGACACATGTTACTACATGTCTTAGTCCACACTCATAACAAAAACTTGAGACATTCGATTGTTTTTCCTGGCATTTGGTCACTCTTACGATCTCTTTTCTTATCTCTTTGGTTGTTTTGTTCATGTCATGTATCGATGACTCATCTCCAAATATCCCTGATATGTGTGCTATATGTTGGCGCTCATATCATTCTAATGTACGACAAATATCAATTGCTGTTTGTAAGGACAAGTTTTTATTTTCTGCATCTCTTTCATTATTTTAGCTGAATTTGTTAAAAGTTTCTGGAAAATACGGACCAGTCACATGTAGCGGCGTTGTTGTTTGAATCCTGATATTTTACTACAAATACAGTTCAAATTGTGGTCGTAAACGTTGAATGTTACCTTTTAGATTTCCTTTCAAATTTATTTTTCTTGAGGTCGTATATCAGCTGCCATTATGATAATAAACCTAGTTAATAAACCAAGTAACTTTTATGTTTCACATTTGACACCATATTATGCATTAAATGTATAAAAAAATGCTATATGGGTTTTAAATGTCAGCATGAAACGTCTGAGCATACGTCTAGATTATGATTGAAATACTATTATGACACATTCTTTGCATGAATATACGATTATCTTGAAATCTTTGTTTTAATATAATGATACTTCAAATTACGCAAAGTAATGATTGGATAACTGTGTACGCGTGCTTGTGCGCATGTGCATGTGTGCGTGCGTACGTGCGTGTTTGTGTGTGTGCGCGTACGCGCGTTAGTGTGGGTGTTTGCGTATGTGAGTATGTATGTATGTGTTTTATTGCTGTTGTTTTTTATCATTACTTTTGCGAACATATTGCACGTCTACCCTGCGCCGCCTGTTGCATCACTTGTAATTATATATATTATGTTTCGTTTCCATCTGATGGCATATTTTAATTATAAAATAAAGGATATGTAAAAGTATTAATTATTCTGAACTTAAAATGCTATTGCGTGGTGACACGATAATTTTAAAGATATGATTGAAGACTTATTAATAACACAAATTGATGTTTCCTTGTGTGTGTTTTTTGTTTTGCTTTTTTTCAATTATACCGATAAAAATCTGAAGAAGTTAAAGCACAGCCCACACAAAAGTGCAACTAATGCTATGTCAAATATCATTATATATACATAGATGAATTCAAGACCACAGCGATATGTTAAGTTTAGCATATGTCTGCTTCATCTTTCCTGACACTGGCACATATTTTGCGCTTTTTTCTCTCAATAAAATTTATTTAAAGTTTGCCGGAGGGGAATCCTACCGTACAACTTACTGATAACACTTATATATGCTAAGTATTTCTCCATCACTGGCATTAAACATCGGCATCTCTTATTAATGTTCAGCTGTTTAAAGTATAAGTACAAGTTCAGAAGGGTTTTATCGACACAATCATAATACAAGCTATCTGAAAAAATGTACTTTAATAAAGTAAGTATGTCATTAATGGAACTATCGTACCGAGATGTACTTTTATAAAGTAGGTCTGTCATTAATGGAACTATCGTACTGAGTTGTACTTTTATAAAGTAGGTCTGTAATTAATGGAACTTTCGTACTGAGATGTACTTTTATAAAGAAGGTCTGTCATTAATGGAACTATCGTACCGAGGTGTACTTTTATAAAGTGGGTCTGTCATTATTGGAACTTTCGTACTGAGATTACTTTTATAAAGTAGGTCTGTCATTAATGCAACTATCGTACCGAGATGTACTTTTATAAAGTATTTATGTCATTAATGGAACTTTCGTACTGAGATGTACTTTTATAAAGTAGGTCTGTCATTAATGGAACTATCGTACCGAGATGTACTTTAATAAAGTGGGTCTGTCATTAATGGAACTATCGTACTGAGATGTACTTTTATAAAATAGTTCTTTCATAAATGGAACTTTCGTACTGAGATGTACTTTTATAATGTAGGTCTGTCATTAATGCAACTATCGTACCGAGATGTACTTATAAAGTAGGTCTGTAATTAATGAAACTATCGTACTGAGATGTACTTTTATAAAGTAGGTCTGTAATTAATGGAACTATCGTACCGAGATGTACTTTCATAAAGTAGTTCTGTCATAAATGGAACTTACGTACTGAGATGTACTTTTATAAAGTAGTTCTGTCATAAATGGAACTATCGTACTGACATGTACTTTTATAAAGTGGGTCTGTTATTAATTGAACTATCGTACTGAGATGTACTTTTATAAAGTAGTTCTGTCATAAATGGAACTTTTGTACTGAGATGTACTTTTATAAAGTGGGTCTGTCATTAATGGAACTATCGTACCTAGATGTACTTTTATAAAGTGGGTCTGTCATTAATGGAACTATCGTACCTAGATGTACTTTTATAAAGTGGGTCTGTCATTATTGGAACTATCGTACTGAGATGTACTTTTATAAAGTAGGTCTGTAATTAATGGAACTATCGTAGTGAGGTGTACTTTTATAAAGTAGGTCTGTAATTAATGGAACTGTCGTACCGAGATGTACTTTTATTAAGTAGGTCTGTCATTAATGGAACTATCGTACCGAGATGTACTTTTATAAAGTAGGTCTGTCATTAATGGAACTATCGTACCGAGATGTACTTTTATAAAGTAGGTCTGTCTTTAATGGAACTATCGTACCTAGATGTTCTTTTATAAAGTAGTTCTGTCATTAATGGAACTATCGTACTGAAATGTACTTTTATAAAGTAGGTTTGTAATTGATGGAACTATCGTACCGAGATGTACTTTTATAAAGTAGGTCTGTAATTAATGGAACTATCGTAGTGACATGTACTTTTATAAAGTAGGTCTGTAATTAATGGATCTTTCATACTGAGATGTACTTTTATAAAGTAGGTCTGTCATTAATGGAACTATCGTACCGAGATGTACTTTTATAAGGTAGGTCTGCCATTAATGGAACTTTCGTACTGAGATGTGCTTTTATAATGTAGGTCTGCCATTAATGGAACTTTCGTACTGAGATGTACTTTTATAAAGTAGGTCTGTCATTAATGGAACTATCGTACCGAGATGTACTTTTATAAAGTAGGTCTGTCTTTAATGGAACTATCGTACCGAGATGTACTTTTATAAAGTAGGTCTGTCATTAATAGAACTATCGTACCGAGATGTACTTTTATAAAGTAGGTCTGTCATTAATGGAACTATCGTACCGAGATGTACTTTTATAAAGTAGGTCTGTCATTAATGGAACTATCGTACTGACATGTACTTTTATAAAGTAGGTCTGTCACTAATGGAACTTTCGTACCGAGATGTAATTTTATAAAGTAGTTCTGTCATAAATGGAACTATCGTACTGAGATGTTATTTTATAAAGTAGTTCTGTCATAAATGGAACTTTCGTACTGAGATGTTATTTTATAAAGTAGGTCTGTCATTAATGGAACTTTCGTACTGAGCTGTACTTTTATAAAGTAGTTCTGTCATAAATGGAACTATCGTACTGAGATGTTGTTTTATAAAGTAGTTCTGTCATAAATGGAACTATCGTACCGAGATGTACTTTTATAAAGTAGTTATGTCATAAATGGAACTATCGTACCGAGATGTACTTTTATAAAGTGGGTCTGTCATTAATGGAACTATCGTACCGAGATGTACTTTTATAAAGTGGGTCTGTCATTAATGGAACTTTCGTACTGAGATGTACTTTTATAAAGTGGGTCTCTCATTAATGCAACTATCGTACCGAGACGTACTTTTATAAAGTGGATCTGTCATTAATGCAACTATCGTACTGAGATGTACTTTTATAAAGTAGGTATGTCATTAATGGAACTATCGTACTGAGATGTACTTTTATAAAGTAGTTCTGTCATTAATGGAACTATCGTACCTAGATGTATTTTTGTTAGCTATAAGTAACAGTGACCATTGTAGGTCATCATTAATTTGACCTGAATGCGCAGGTAGTTGAAATGAATGATGACCTCCTTCTATGGTCACCGACTAAGGGGTTCGTCACTGACTTACACTTCTACTACTTCTGCCATCAGACAGTTCTCATTATATGACATGTACCAAATTAACAACAAATTACAATTTTTCATTGCAAGACATTTATCATTTTTATATCTTGTATTAGTTTTATTCTTTCGTGGAGAATTAGGGACGGGTGAACTCACCCCTCTAAGTCCATCCTTGATAACACTCGTTATTTCGAAAACCTCGTGCGAAGTAGGGGAACGGCTATTCACCGATAATATTTCTTCACACACGCAATACACGATGTCGGAGGATTGTTTTTTTAGTCAGGCTAGATTTGTACGAAGAAACCTTTGACGACGAATCTATATTTCCGACATAGAATATATTTTCTAGAATCAACGCGGTAGACCTGGACAACTTTCTAGAGGACGGAGGCCATTCGGTTTGTTTTTGTGTTCACAAACACTGTAACGGCATGTGTAAATGTATGTTTTTTTTATAATGAACTTAAAGTAATACTAACAATGTTTTGCTTCACAGAAGAAGGTACCTCTTTTTTAGCTCGACTTTCAAAAACAGAGAGCTATCGTATTCACCCGGTGTCTGCGACGCCATAGCTCTTTGGGTAACGTATCTAGCAATTTCATGTATGTTCTAATATAGTGAATATTTAATGGTTGGTATTTATTTATGTTCTGAATTCGCTTAACACACTTACTTTGCAAATAGTCCGCTACTTCTTAACAAAACGACCTTTACGGCTATCCACACTATTCAAAACAAACAAACAATTTTATCTTCAGAAATATCCAGGAAATGTATCAACCCAGATAGTTGCATTTTGAGCATACTCTTATTTTGTTCAAAAGGCTCTTTGATAGCTTGTATACGGCCTTTGAATTAAATGCGCAAATATCGATGTATTCCATTAATTTTTTATTACTGATTTATTCTAACTCATTATTTTTATCATTGTTATATTAGTTAAAAACTAGTTATTGCTTCTCGATGAAGACGCATTTCATATCATAAATGTGTCTAGCTTTCGTGAAATAAAGAGGATGGCACGTGTAACATGCATATTATATATGTAAATGTATTGACGAACAAAGATGACATTTTAGTGGTTACAAGTTTCAACATAATTATTTGACACAAGGAAGTATAAAACTGGCATTTGAGTAAATGGAATTTTTATTTATCGTCATTTTATGCCACCGAGGGCTACCAGACGATCAGTTAACCTAACCACTGTTTCCTGGGATCCTGAAAGGTTAACCAGTATTTGAGTTCACCCCATCTCCGAAAATTACTCAGGTAACTTTCCCACTTGAATCAGTGGTAAGAAACGAATGATAATGAGACACAATGTCGTATATCAATCATCACGGAGACTGTTGCCGGGCGGGGAATCGAACTCACGACCCCTTGATTAATAATCAGACGCATAACCTGAGCTAATCGGGCCCGGCTAATTTAAGTGAATGTTATTTGTAATAACCAAGTCAAAATGCAACAAAGCAACACGAATTATGGCAGACAATACCTTCCATTCAGAAGACTATTGAAACAACCAACTCTATAGAATTGGTTTCAACTATTATTTGTATACAATGGTCTAACACGTAACATATCTGGACTGTACGGACAATTTACATACACGAACTGATAGCCTTGTATGAATAAGATTTAGTTAAGGATTCATAACTACTCAAATGCTATATAAAGGACATTACACAGAAACCCTTTGGTTTCTGAGATACAGTGAAATCAGAATATTTTTATATTATAAAGGGAGATAATTGTAATACAAACAACGATATTTCCGATTATTTCGATATTTTTAGATGCACGTTTACAATATATTATATATCTATGTATCTATGTTCACGCCGCTACATACGTCATAATATTCATATGTCACTATTATCATAAAATACATGGTATGCGTATTCGCTCGTTGTACAATACATATAACAGATTTATAATTCAACAATATAAGAATAAAATATGCAATAAAACAAATGTTGGTGATAATTTAAATATATGTGTACCAAGGACCTAAGCTATTGTTTGCAGTTCTTAAAGGTTCATAAACGTCGAACAACAACTTAAACTCGTCACATATGTCTTCGGCCATTTACATATCACCGTCGATGTCATGGGTTCAAATCTAACTAAATATTATCAAGACAGTATTTGTTGTTTTCATTACTTAGCCAATATAACATTACTTATTGAATATCCCTCAGATATGATTTTTCATGTTGTTTTTTCTTATATCAATTTAAAAGGAACAAATAATACAACTAGTGAAGCATTGGTAAAAATCTTAATTGACAAGCAGGCGTATAGAACGCTTTTAAAGTTGATTGGTTACAATTGTAGAGACAGCAGGATGGTTTTGGCTTACAAGAAAAATAATATACCTACATTAGGTTAGCAAAATGAACATTCGTCATATTACAAACAACATTATACTATATAACGTGATACCTGATACACGGATAAACAAATACATTTTTTCAGCGATGTTGGCTTACCGATAAAACAAGAAAGTCCAGTGGATTCATATCCCCCGCTCAAAAGGACAATGGGAGGATCACAACTAACCATAGCCTGCGGATGTGGGTACTGGAACACTGCATTATATTTGGGAGGGGACGGGGATGTGACTTAAGTGACGTTGATCTAAAGTAAGCTGCCCTTAACAAATCAAGGTCATCACATCCTGGAGGCCTGTCCTCGGAAAAACATTGTGGATGGAAGGTGGAACATTAGAAATGCAATAGAAGAAGAATGAAAAGTGTTTGTTTCGTAAAATAACAAAAGAAATTGAAGAGGGGGGGGGGGGGGGGGGGGGGGGGAGTTGACCTATGTGACATTGATCTCTTAGGTAACTGGCCAATACACCACTTCCAGAAGGTCTGTCCTCATAAAAAAAAAAATCAATATGGTAGATGCTGTTGTTCAATAGTTATAGGCTGAAATGCAAAAATGTAATAAATGTAATTTCACTTATAAGATCAAAAAGCCATACTTCTGTAACAGATTATGGAATTGAAGCACCAATGCTATAGGCTAATATTCAGATCATGTACCTTTGTACAGCATGTTTCATTGGAATCGGCTTAAAACTATTGGAGGAATTGCATTGGTATGGTTGTTGTTCCAACGTTTAATGTAAAAACTTAGTTTGAATAGCAAAGTGTCATTGCTCTATAAAAATAATTTATTCCAATAGCGCGCAGGCACATATTCAAATTATTTGAATAGAGTTAGATTGTTGGAAGTTGTTTGTCTACAGTATGACGTAAATATTAAGTTTAAAAAAAACTAAGAACCATAAATCTATCGAAAACATTTTAATCGGATCAGACCAGGTACTTACTGCACAGCAAGTTTCTTTTGAACAGTGGGAGGAGTTGCGTCCGCAAGGTTGTTTGTCCAAAATACAACGTGAAATCTAATTAAAAAAAACAAAGAACCGTCAGCAATGTTGTTGGTCTAAACCTTGACGGACAGACAGACGGACGGACGGATTAACGTTCTGAATATGTATTTAATTGACTTCTTTGCACTTAGCTGATTACTTGTGTGGCTAGATTTTATCCACGCAACAGATTTAACCACATTAAAGCATATTTTAAGTTTCGAAAACATCCTATACTTTTTTTCAATTGCTTTTCAATCGTCCAAAATGAAATACTAACTGCAAAGCCTAGACACTTGAATTCCCAATACCATTTCGTGTGTGCAGACAGCCGAACGGACGGACTCCATTTCAGTTATTTTTGAAAAGCGGGTGAATATTAATGTATATAAAATAGGTACATCAAGTGAACATTACTTGTAATACAGATATATAATTTAATTAATTATATATATGTGTGTGTGTGTGTGTGTGTGTGTGTGTGTGTGTGATCTTTGATAAAACGATAAACACACAACGTTTTTAGTCCGACATTGAAATGTTTGGACATTTTCTGAAATATCACCAACACAGCGCATTTGTTACAATAATGTCTTAATAGTATAAAATGTAAACATACTGACAAAGAAACCAAACGAGAACATATCACAGTGTAATGACCACACATACAAATTATAATATTTAAAAGCATCACATATTTTGACAGCACAAGTTCAGTACATACCTACCTAAATTTAAAACTAAAATGCGTTCCAACCATCCTAACAATAAGATCACAATTAAATAAATTATTTAATGGTACACCGTCCGTAAATCTGAAAGTCATCAGCAGGTTATAACTGTACTTTACAAATCACTTTGAAGGAGTTGGCATCCAACTCACCGGACATGAACGACAACAGTACAAGTGCAGTATTTGCGTACTCTCTATAACCCGTTCAATTTGGAGTTCATTTTACTTTTTTTGTATTATATTTGAATGAAAAAACACCTCAGAGATGTCACTAATGCAAACGAGACAGTGGTTATTCCTCGGACCTCCTTACTTATGTGAACTATTTTTGTGTTTATTATTCCATCAGAACTTTTCAATTATAAATTTATTATACTTAAAGGCATGTTTATTTGCTTTGATTATGTTTGAAAATGTACTTTTCTATAGTTTTGTTTACGATCTAAGGTTGAACGTGAAGTTCTTGTAGTGCAGCAGCTGGACTCCACACAGTCCGTATTTTTCGTGACCAAGAATTCGAATTAGAGTCTCCTGAAAATAATCAAAAGTAGCAGTAACAAAATGGTACATAAAAATTATGCATCATATCATTAACGGTGCAGGGAGTGTAATAGATGCAGGACATAATTTTGATATTAAGCTAGCGGACTATCACTACCGATTCACCACAGACTGTTGCTCGTATAATATAACTCGGCTCCCGTACGTCCAATGCTTGCTCCTTTTCACCTTGGTCGAACGTCCACATGGCGTCAATGAATCATCGAAAATGGCGTTATTTTGATACGTCGACACCATACGATGATTGGCGGACACTAATATGTTTTTATAGCATCTAGAAAAAAAGCTCATACCTTATAGAGATGAAATTAGATATTAATGGTAAATGTGTGTGGATGTGATAATAAAGGATATAAAATTCATGCTCATTTGCTTTTTTATATTTTAAACCCGTTGCAACAATATTTTTGATAATAAATAATAAATTCAATAAAATATAAGCACTTATGCAAGATCCTCCATATAGATTGACGATAGCCTATTCGAGAAATTGTCTGTTACGACAAAACAATATCAAGTATGTACATAAGAAGTTTTAATATCATTGAATATTTAATATTTATATAGAAATTTACAAATCAAAATATTTCAATTGTATATAATACGGAGGATTGACGTCTGAGTAACATATTAACGGCATATTTGGTTAAGGACAAGAGGGATGTAAAATGGCTTATATATGTATTATGTTGGATTATATGTTTTAATGATGGATGTTTACCTCGATTTCGTCTTCGTCATGATCAGAATCTAGCGCCTTACATGCCTGTTTAAACAGAGTCGCGTTGTTGTTCAGGCACTGCATACAGTACCTAAAATGTACATAAATCAGCGATCGTAAATAAGGGTCTGAAGTCATTAAATTGTGTTACAAGCTCAACTCAAAAGTTCATATTCGAAAAGGAAATGAATGGACTCATTTTATCAAAATATGCAATTTAACTTTCTACTAATACTTCCAAATTGTTTGTGTTTTATATGAATCTTCTAAATTGTGTTTGAACATAAATTGGATCGAGCATTTTGAATATTTTTTAACCTCGGAATCAACATTTGCATTGGAAGAAATATATCAGAAATTTCATATTCATGAAAAATAACACGTTTCAGAAAAAAATGCAAACAATGTTTAACAGCTGTGTATGGTACAGTTCAACTTGATTTGTATTTTTGTATCATTTGAGCATTTCTTGGTCTTAAGTCAATGTGTAATATGTTCATACTGAATAAAAACGAATACTCACATTTTAAGCATTTGTACTTGTCTGTCCAGTGTGGATCTCCCTAAAACATACGTTGAATGAAATGAAGGCAAGCGTATGAATACAAATAAAAACTAACAAACCATATCCTACAAACATAGTTTAAATGTTCCCACATCAGTCTATGTTGTTTTAAAATGACAGTGTCACCAACAAACATACGTAAAATTCATTTTTTTTTAAAGAAACCGGTACGGTTAGAAGGATAAAAATAATTAGAATAAAAAACTGGCTGATTTTAACATTAGTAAAGTTAATTTTCAGCTTCCGTACATAATTTATTTTCAAAATAAATCTGTTATGCAGGTAAGATTGTTTAGGAAAAGCTACTATATGTAACTCTGCCAATGCACTATAAGTCCACTATAGTACGGCTATTTCACATAAAGTTAGGTCCTAAATCTGTCATGAGCATTATTCCACGAATACTTCACAAATATTTAGTTTCTAAATCGGCCAATGGACATTGTTTTATGAATACTTCAAATATAGAAATTTTATAAATGCAGTTTTACTACATAAGAAACTTTTGCTGTCTTAAAATACCGTCACAATAGCTTTAAACATACGCCACAGTCTATTGTTACAATAAAAAGGGTTTAGTTATCCATTCATAAGGTTTGGACAAACTTATTAAAACCGTAAACCGAGTCTGCCATTTGCTTTGTTTTTCTTTTATAAACATATTATCGCACGAGCGTGATGTGTGGCGGTCTCGTTAATTGCCCCGTTCTTTAATCTAGTGCAGTTATTTTTTTTGATTGGAATCAATATACTTATTCAGTAATGTTCGTGAATATAATGCCACTGAAGTCATTACTAGAGGATGTGAGGGGTGTTCCATGTTTTATTACCCCTCGTGAACAAACTCAATAAAACCCAGTCTGCTATTTTCTCCTTTTGGCTGCTTTTTGTGCATCCAAGAGATCTTTTATTATAATATATTAGTGCACGTAGTGTTGCACGTTCCAGTTACTTTAAAAAAACTAGGCACACATTATAATGCCCAAATCAATCATCTGACTGAATCCAATATTTATCTATATCTATCCAAATTCCATCCATCCACATACCATCCCACCCACACCCATCCATCCACCTATCCGTCCATCCATCCATCCATCCATCCATCCATCCATATAGAGATATAGAGTAATATAGAGATATCAGAAGTAAATGAATTCCAGTGAAAACAGTTCTGGCGAAAAACGAGATTTTGTTATAGTCAGTGATTGCGTCAATAAGTTTGGAACACCGTTCTGACACTCCAATGAAATCATCAGATGAAAAAATAAATTACCTCGCATCTCCACAACATCTTGGTGACCCTAAAATATAAAAATTACAAATGAGAAAAAAGTTTAAAACAGATAAAAATAAGAATATTTATTTCATACAAGATAACATCGGTCCGTCAGCATAGAATCATTACGGAAGCAGATTTACTAAAGCTTCAACAGCTTTTTTTCTGTATGTGTTAAATATATGACTTTATTGTTTCATGCTCAATATATATACTTTTGTGAATAAAATATTGTTTAAACCAATCATAAACATGCAATATATACAAATAATCAATTGCACTGTTGTACTGTTTTCAAACATTAATCATAACAAGGACAAATATCAGTCCAAGACAGCCTTAAAGCATTTATCATGATTTAGCTGAAATTCAAACCTTGAACAGAACAAATTTTAATCTAAGACTTTCTAAACCCATTTGTCATGAATGATAGAGTTAAATCCATAGCCCAAATATAAAAGTTATAATGTAATATATACACGTGTAAAACGTGAGGAGAAACGGGTAACAAGTAATCTATGTTTGACCTTTGTTAAAAACTTTTGTAAATATAAATGGATAGATTTCTAAATGTTGAACTATTTTCACTGTTTATCAACTCCACAAAATTTAACATGTTAGCATTTTTTTCAATAGTATTTCTTAATAAATTGCTTCTAATGTATTAATATAATGTACATTCTAAACAAAAAAGGAAGTGAAATTCATTTCCGAGTGTGTTACATATATTACACTTTCTTGCTTGGATAATAATTTAAACAGGCTTGTGTCATCTACCAGACTCTACTTCTAACCTATGGGCAGAATTTCGTAAACGTGTAAGTGCAAGCCTGGTATTTTCACTATGTCAAAATATGGTTGAAATCTAAAATCTGCAAACAAATTGTACGTTTTAGCACTAGTTAATTGATTTTTGCAATCCACTTGTCCAGTTTATAATAAATGTATCACATAATCTGCGTTTGAACATTTTAAAAACGTATCACAATTTCCTTGGAACACCTTGGGACAACCATATATGATTAAAGCCTAATTTTTTCTAAAATACGTTTTACAAAGTTTGCCCATATATTACTTTAATATTTGTGTGTACGTAAGGTACTTCTGCCAAAATGAGTGATTCCAGTTATTTACTAGTATTTTGGGATTTTATTGCCCCCTAAAAAAGTGTAGAATTCCTGCACGCGGGGAGAACTGGGCCCTTTTGAACACTATAGGTTATTTCCTGTCTTTTCCGAGTCAATTAAGAAATAATACAACATATTAAGTGGTTACCATTCCGGCCAAAGTTCTTTTCACCAAATGCATCACGGGGTTGTTGTTATCGTCGTCCGCCGGCGGTTCATATCCTCCGTCGATTGCCCCAGTCGTATCAGACATACCTACTGCAGCATGCATCATGAACGCTGCACCGCCTCCGTGACAATCTTGTTGTGTTCGTAACTGTGTTAAAGTACCAAGCAGCGTATTCATATCGAACTCACCCTCCTCGTAGTCTTCGTCAACTTCATCTTCCTTGCTTACGGAGCGGGGCGGCTAGATGGTGATAGTTAGATATTAATAAAGTAATAATGGGGGTTTACGCCATTTTCAATATATGCCAAGTTTTGTAATGCAACATGTTTTATCGCTGGAAGAAGAAAATAGTATGAATCTGAATAAACTACCGTCCTTCCACAACTAACTTCAGATTCATTCTGAGGTATTCATATTAAGAATAGTACTTCTCTAGCAATTAACACATTGGAACGGTCTAACAAATATTGTAACACACGTATAAAACATTGGAACAGGCCTGCAAATATTGTAACACACGTATAAAACATTGACACAGTCTTGCAAAAATTGTAACATACGTATAAAACATTGGAACAGGCCTGCAAATATTGCAAAACACACGTATAAAACATTGGAACAATCTTGCAAAAATTGTAACACACGTATAAAACATTGGAAAAGGCCGGCAAATATTGAAACACATGTATAAAACATTGGAACAAGCCTCGAATATTGTAACACACGTATAAAACATTGGAACAGTCTTGTAAATATTGTAACACATGTTTAAAACATTGGAACAGTCCTGCAAATATTGTAACGCACGTATAAAACATGGAACAGTCCTGCAAATATTGTAACACGCGTATAAAACATTGGAACAGTCCTGCAAATATTGTAACACACGTATAAACGGAACAGTCTTGCAAATATTGTAACACACATATAAAACATTGGAAAAGTCCTGCAAATATTTAACACACGCATAAAACATTGGAAAAGTCCTGCAAATATTGTAACAAATGTATAAATGGAACAGTCCTGCAAATATTGTAACACACGTATAAAACATTGGAAAAGTCCTGCAAATATTGTAACACACGTATAAAACATTGAAACAGTCCTGCAAATATTTAACACACGTATAAAACATTGGAAAATTCCTGCAAATATTTAACACACGTATAAAACATTGGAAAAGTCCTGCAAATATTGTAACACACGTATAAATGGAACAGTCCTGCAAATATTGTAACACACGTATAAAACATTGGAAAAGTCCTGCAAATATTGTAACACACGTATAAAACATTGGAAAAGTCCTGCAAATATTGTAACACACGTATAAAACATTGGAACAGTCCTGCAAATATTGTAACAAACGTATAAAACATTGGAAGAACAGTCCTGCAAACATTGTGACATACGCATAAAACAATAACTAAACAGCTTCAACTTACGATTGGAGGAGGTTTCTTTGAGGTCTTAAACAAATCATAACTCAATATCTCGTCTGCTGACGGGCGATCCTTGGGCTGTTTTTGCATCATCTTTCCGAGAAGCGTGTTCACGCCGTCGCTGTAGGTCGTCGGCATAGTCGGCAACTATAATAGTTATTAATTGTGCGTTTTATAAAACAACTTATGACAAAAATCGTCTAAACGTAACTCAACAAAAAATTCTGTTATATTGGCCTAACATCTAATTAAACACAAATTTGTCTCAAATCATGCAGAATAATGATATATTTGATGGAAATACAATTATTTTAATGTTGATCAAAATTAGAACAAAGAACGAAGAAATTGTCAAATTAAATTTCGAGATATTTTATGATACACAGTCAAGGGCGCATATTTTAGCCGAGGTTTTATTACTTTTATTGATACAATTTTATTGACATAATTGTGTATAGCAAATTTTATAATATATAATTTGATGAAACAAACGCCATGAACTCTCATTAAATTATATACTGTAATTTGAGACATGTTAAGTAATGAACACGACTATTGTAGGGTATGTGAAAACGTCAAAGATGACATCGCTCTCGTTCATTCATATCATTTATGATTATAATTAGGTAAAATAAAATCCCTCGTTCAGAAGGTCAGTATTGAGAAAAATATCTATGACTGAATATGATGCATGCAACTTCCATCATGTGTTGAATGTGTAATGCTGCAGTGGAATAGACATAGCATTTTATTAAGATCGTATGTATTTATCGCCAATTTGATCACACGCGACAGGGACCTCTTTTTATTCCTATAATTTCAATTTTGTTCATGTAGTATATACGAGCGTATATATATTTGTAAGCAGAAACAAATAAACAAATAAAGATATATTGTGGACATTGTATTACGTCATTTTTAAAATAGGTTGCATATAATGAAATGAACGCTACAGTAACGATCAATCAAATTAGGACGGCGTATTAATATTTATCAAAGTCCGACTACTAGTACGTTCAAGTACTTTGGTTTTTTATTTCGTCGCCAAGCACTTTAATATGTTAAAGTGATACCATTAGCAATTCATGGGAAAAGTTAAAAATACATTGCTTCAAACAAACAAATGCAATTCCTCGAAGTTGTCTGTATTCATTTGTAATGCAAGATGTATTACATGGATGGAACGGGTTAACATTGAGGGACTAATTATTGAAAACTTACAGATCCGTGCACAATTTTGAAGAGAATCATCTGTGGTAATATTGCGGGTTTGTCCATGTGGGCCATCTCGTACATCATGATACCCAGGGAATATATGTCCGTCTGTAAGAATCAGTAATTAAACGGCTGTTACAAAGAATGTTTATACGTGTGTATGGTGGTGTTGTTGTTGTTGTTGTTGCTGCTGCTGTTGTTTGTACTGCTGCTGTTTAGCACTAGATCACCCGCTTCATACATATTTAATGTACTACGACTACAAAACAGGTACAATGTATCATAATGTAATTATTGAGCCTCATCATACAGAAATGTTACAAAGTCAGATGTACATCTAAATAATTATAAAACACAATGTTGATATTCTAATGCTCTTGTATAGTAGGTTTACAATTGAGATAATACTCTCTTTCAACCCCGCCCCCGCCCCTGAAACACACACACACACACACACCACCACCACCACCACCACCACCACCGTCATCATCATCACCACCTCACCCCCAACCCGAGTCATACGGTTGATAAACAATAGTCTTGCATGTGGACTGTAATGATATGCCCTAGTGTTGTCTTATATGTTGTTATATACCATCTGTTTATCTACAGTTATAATGATACATTGTAGTATTGCATGTGAACTGTAATGATATGTCCTAGTGTTGTATTATATGTTGTTATATACCATCTGTTTATCTACAGTTATAATGATACATTGTAGTCATGCATGTGGACTGTAATGGTATGTTCTAGTGTTGTCTTATATGTTGTTATATACCATCTGTTTATCTACAGTTATAATGATACATTGTAGTCTTCAAGTGGATTGTAACGGTATGTCCTAGTGTTGTCTTATATGTTGTTAAATACCATCTGTTTATCTACAGTTATAATGATACATTGAGGTATTGCGTGTGGACTGTAATGGTATGTCCTAGTATTGTCTTATATGTTGTTATATACCATCTGTTTATCTACAGTTATAATGATACATTGTAGTCATGCATGTGGACTGTAATGGTATGTCCTAATGTTGTCTTATATGTTGCTATATACCATCTGTTTATCTACAGTTGTAATGATACATTGTAGTCATGCATGTGGACTGGAATGGTATGTCCTAGTGTTGTCTTATATGTTGTTATATACCATCTGTTTATCTACAGTTATAATGATACATTGTAGTCTTGCATGTGGACTGTAATAATATGTCCTAGTGTTGTCTTATATGTTGTTATATAAGATCTGTTTATCTACAGTTATAATGATACATTGTAGTCTTGCATGTGGACTGTAATGGTATGTCCTAGTGTTGTCTTATATGTTGTTATATACCATATGTTTATCTACTGTTATAATGATAATTGTAGTCTTGTATGTGGACTGTAATGGTATGTCCTAGTGTTGTCTTATATGTTGTTATATACCATCTGTTTATCTACAGTTATAATGATACATTGTAGTCTTGCATGTGGACTGTAATGATAAGTCCTAGTGTTGTCTTATATGTTGTTATATACCATCTGTTTATCTACAGTTATAATGATAATTGTAGTCTTGCATGTGGACTGTAATGATAAGTCCTAGTGTTGTCTTATATGTTGTTATATACGATCTGTTTATCTACAGTTATAATGATACATTGTAGTCTTGCATGTGGACTGTAATGGTATGTCTTAGTGTTGTCTTATATGTTGTTATATACCATCTGTTTATCTACAGTTATTATGATACATTGTAGTCTTGCATGTGTACTATAATGGTATGTCCTAGTGTTGTCTTATATGTTGTTATATACCATCTGTTTATCAACAGTTATAATGATACATTGTATTCAGTCTTAGATGTATGAATTTTGTATGCATGTTGTATGTACATGCTTCGTTAGCTAGATTAATATTTATATAAATTGACCTAGTTTTTTTATAGGGCAAAAATAAGAAAACATCGAGACAATGCTTGGATATAATTCGCGATGCCGTTCTCGCAACACAAGATCTACCAATTCCTTTCAAGAAATGCGGCTACCTTATCCGAGTACGGAATCCCGGCAAATATCTCGGGACTCATGTACATGGGTGTTCCGCATTGTGTCATAACAAGGTCCGCCGCAGATTGGACTACCCTGGAATAGAAGTGATAAATTATGAATAAACAACCGCATTAAGTAAATTGCCAAACAACGAACCCAACTCACTTGTATAATAATAATAATAATAATAATAATAATAATAATAATAAAAATAATAATAATAATAATATCTTTATTTATAGAAGATAACACATTATAGCATAATACTTTTGAATTCAAGGTACATACCATATTTTCTATATGGCCTTCTGCAACAACATTTAAAACATTACAATATTATATTTACAAATTAAAATCTATAGATACAACTATACTTGTGACAAACACTCAATTTAGCAAAGCATCCATCTTAGCATTTATACATACGTACATTTATTTTATTCGAACAATAACAAAAGACATTTATTGGGTGATTGGAGAAGGTAATGTCTTTATTGACATTTGTATGAGTGAATATTTGAAAGATGTATTATAAATACTGGTATAGCATTTCATATAAGTGTACTATTATAACTAAAGCTAATTTTTTTAAATAATTGGTACAAGCCTTTTGAGAAACAAGATTTTTTTTTCTATCAATAGATCGAAGTTATATGTATGCAAACGGCCACGAGGGAACACATGGGTTATTTTGATAGCTTACTATTTGTTCAACCGAATTATTACAACCAAGCATTTGCTATCATTTCGGCATATTATGATATTATCACAATCGGACAGTGTTAAAGTCCACAAACTTGAAATCGCTCCTAGCAGTATCTTAATATAATATCCGCCATGTATTAATTAAAATCCTTCCAAATGTAAAACAGTATATCCCCAAATTGTAATACAAGTAAGCGCTTTCCGAGCAACCATCCAAATCTAAATGATTCCTCCCGATTGAAAATAAAATCAAATTAACCTGATGTCCAATTGAGTTTAAAGTCGATATTTACACCAATCTTTATTTTTACAAGAAATAAATATATGAACATCTAACAAAAACATAATATACATAATTGTATTCGAAACTCTGGTACTAGCATTGTCTTGACAGATTCAATAACGTCTAGAATGGATATATTGTGCATACATTTTGCATTACTGTATCGTATTGCGTATACAGTTATGAATATATATATAATTTATATTAATATCATTTTTTTATATTTTATTAAGCGAATGTTTGAATATATGCATTGTCAAAACTCACATTACCTCGCAATTCCAAAATCTCCAAGTTTTGTATCCCAATTCTCGTTCAGGAATATGTTGGCATTTTTCAAATCTCGGTGAATAATTTTAGGATCAAATCCATGAAGATACTGAAAAAGGGATACCAGTAATGCAGAATATTTACCTCTGGTGAAATAGAATTACCTCCCTTCTCTCGTTTTATATTGAAATACGTTTGCAATTAATTTAACTAAACACAGACCTGCTCGGATGTGCAACTACGATGGTGAAAAATCAAACAACAATCATCAAAACTCTGAACAACAAAGATGAAAACCTATTGTTGCCTCGTAGTTTCGACTTTTCATCAATTTTGTTTCGACTTTCCACCATCGCTTTTTCATAGTTTCAACTGATAACAATCGTACTTTCCTTGTTTCACGTTTTCCATAGATTACAGATACAGCATACGATGGCCTTAATAAGAAATCGTATATAAATGGGGGAGGGATGGAGTCGGCATTGTCTAGGGTTTTCTTTATTGTCCAGTGTCTTCAACAAAGTAAATATCATATCATCGATGTTTATATGTTATGTCGTATTTTATGAGATTTCACTTCACATACTAAGCAAGTGTTTATGTTATTGAATTATTTTTAAACATACGATCTTACATCTTTTTGAAACAATGTTTTACAAATTAAATACGAATTGAGAGTGGTGTATTTCTGTTTGTAACCTGGGCTGCGTTCAGTTTAGTTAAACGTCAGCTAACGTTAGCTAGCATATATTTCTGGACACTGGCTCAACCTCAAATAATCGCGTAGTAAGTGATGCTTTTAGGGAACCAGCTGTTTAACGGTACTAAACGCAGCCCGGTGTTAGTAAGAGAATAATAACGGCACCTTTAATGCGCTTGTAATCTGACGTATCCACTCCACAAGTCTTCTCTCATCCATGACCTCACCCTGGTGTTCTTTCAGATAACCATCGAGGTCACCGTTGGAGCAATACTCCGTCAGTATCATCAGAGAACCGTCCTCTTCTTGGGCATGTACGTACCTAAGTATGTAATCATGCTTCAGGACGGCCAGTAGTTTTACCTCTTGAATCGTCTGAAATATCTCTTTGGGGTTGCGGCCTTCTATCTGTATAAGCTTTAATGCCAGCTGTGGATTGTATTCAACATAAATATAGTAAGCTGGTGATAATAATAACAATAATAATGATGATAACTTACATAACGGCGTCAACAGTTAACATATATTGACACTATGGCATCAACATGAACTACAACTTGACATTATGGGGCGTCATCAGTTAATATACTAGTATATTGACACAATTGCATCAACAGGTGCTAAATTTTGCCCTAACGATGTCAATATTAACTAGCGTCAATATTGACAAGAATCAAAATGTTTTTGCGACTGTGCAATTTATGTAAAATTTCTATTTTCGGTTTAGGTATATGACATATATAAATAGTTTATAACACAAAATTACTATGTTGTTTACAATTTATGTAAGATTCTATTTTCGGTTTAGCTATATGACATATATAGATAGTATATAACACAAAATTACCATGTTGTTTACAATTTATGTAAGATTTCTATTTTCGGTTTAGGTATATGACATATATAAATAGTATATAACACACAATTACTGTGTTATTTACAATTTATGTAAGCTTTCTATTTCCGGTTTAGGTATATGACATATATAAATAGTATATAACCTAAAAATACTATGTTGTTGACAATTTATATAAGATTTCTATTTTTGATTTAGATATTATAACAATAATATTTTGTTTACCTTAGTTCCGTCTTCTTTGTCTTCCATTAAGAATACCTTTCCAAAAGCACCTTGTCCAATAAGACCTTTAACCTCAAATCCCTCTTTAGCCATTTTGGACACCCTAATTTCAGAAAAGTGTAATATAAAAACAGAAGTAAATAAACTAAACTTTAGATTGACAACAGATAAAATGTCAATGTTTTAACTTCCTATTCTGAGTAATAACTTGTTAATAAATCACGTCCTATATATCTGTATACCAGGAAGTCGATTATAACGATTAGATGGACTTGCCGAAATACGTTTCAATAAAAGTGGGCGGTAGTGTAGTGGATATAGTGTTGGCAACTCGCGCCAAAGGTTGTTGGTTCGATACCCAGCTCGACCAGATGCATCTATTATACTCAGAACTTGTTCTATTTGAAAGAAAAGAAAACAACAAATAAATTATTTAGACTAGTATTGATATATTTTTTTGTTTAGAACCTTTTTAAAAGGCTCAGATTTCAGGGATCTTGATTGGCTCAATGTTGAAAAAAGAGTAAAACAACATTCAAGCACGTTCATACAATGTATGATAATAAGATAACAAATTACTCCAAAATATGGTTTATGGTTATGATTGCAGAACATCTTTGAATATTCAGATTTTAGTTATCTTTTGGCTAAATGTTGAAAACAGAGTAAAACAACTGAGATTTAACCATGTTCATACATTTTTAATAATAAATGTCGGTCTTATCTACATAACAGGTTAATTCTGCTAAATCTCTAACACACATTTTTACAACAGTAGACATAGTTTTGACAGTTTGCATGTTCCTTAGGTATAGACAGTTTTTATATCAAACATTCTTTTATCAAACTATTCGGAATTGGAACAGACTTCCAAGAAAAATAAAAGGAATAAAAAACAAATATGCTTTTAAAACGAAGAAGTGAAATTGAAACTCGTTGAAAGTAAGAAGTAAGTAGAACAAGCAGACTTTATTTTGATCAATGTTGTCAATATTTCAACAGTTCCGCTAAGTATTGCAGATTTGTTCTGTGATGTGTCATGTCATCATTCAAGTCTAATGTCAATACAAATATGATATATTCTATGATAATAGGAATGAAACGAAATTTGAACTCTTAAATGTATATATATCTTTATTAAAATATCACCGATGTATAAACGTATAAATAAAACATACAATAACATATACAACGTACATAATCATTCAAAATTAGAATTACAAGAGGCTAGCCAATACATTTGGTGTCGACCATGACTTATATACAATGCAACAAATTTGGACTGGACGGACAATTTACATACATGAACTGAAAGCTTTATATGAGTAGAATACATTTAAAGATTCATGACTACTAAATATACTACAATATCCTTTCTATGTTGTATTGTATGTAACTTAAATTTTAGCGTTTCCCTGTTGCATTCAGTCCACATAGCTGCTACAGCCAATATTTTGAGACCTTGATATTTATTTTCCATGAAGGGCCCAGTCTGTCTGTCTGTCTGTCTGTCTGTCTGTCTGTCTGTCTGTCTGTCTGTTAAGTTGTGAACCGTTTTCGGGTCCGCTTCCTGGGTAGAACTGTACGGAGTGTTGTCAGCCGGGCTTTATGCCAAAGGCATAGCTCTGCTTGTGTCGTCGTGATCAAGGTTTGCAGTGTTGTTCACAACCAAAATGATCATACACGACAGAAACAATTCAAACAATAAAAATATATTGTGGACATTGTATTATGTTATTTTAAATAAAAAAGCTACTAAAAATATCAGTCAAATTAGGAAGGTGTATGAATATTTACTAAAGCCCGGCTATCGGTATTTTCAGTACTTTGATATTTTATAGGCATCGGCTCGAGCTGGTGATACACTTGCTTATGATATGTTTTCTGATGGCATATTCTTTCCAACTGTAAATGGATAATGAAAACGAATATATATGACAATATGTTTAAATGATCTTTCTGAAAGCATGAATACAGATTTTGCCCCTGATTACATTCTTTCTAGTGGTAATATTCCATTTGGTGTGATAAAAGTTTTACAAGAAGACCTAAATCGTCTAGAACATTGGGAACTTGAGCGACAACCCTCGCTTCGAAACGTCATCTCTATCACATTCTACACTGCATGGCAATGTGCTAGAAACAGAAAGCAGCTCTAAATATTTTTGTGTTGATATTATGCTTTGTTAAAATAATATATTTTGTTTCCTCTACTTATAGGCATAGTACCACCATTGCAAAAAGGAAGTGCTTCCGTGGGGTAGTCGCATGATGGCGGTTAAAAATAATCCTCATTTCTTCTTCTTTAAAAATGCATTTTCCTTATTTTAATGCTCATTTTTTATTTGAATGGCATTATTGATGTATTTTGAACAATTTGATAACATTGTCATGTTTGAATTGTGAATTTAGAAAAAAAATGATGCTTGGAAATTGGGGTATGAAAACATGATTCCGGAAGTCTACTTTCACTTTGTCAACAGCGTACACGCTGAGCAGAAAAAACATCTCTTATATGACACATGACCCCTACTTTTCTCATCATATTTTGATAGTGCAGAGGTTGACAAACAGTAAAATATAATTTTCACTTCTTTCATTTACAAGTGTGTGTCTCTCTCTCTATGAATGACAAGTCTTCAAACTAGTATTTACTATAGAATAAAGAACACTAATGAACGGTGGGGTTACACCTATAATAAATATGTCTCACTATGTACGGTGGTCTCATATACATAATTTTATAATAACAAAATATGCGAATATCATAGGTTAATTATAAAAGCAACTAAGCGTGCAGTGCATTTTTTACGATGAGCAACCAGCGAGTATGTACACGTGCGACTACCCGTACAATAATCAGATGTATGACTGTTACATTTCATTCTGACGTGGTCTCTTTATATTATTATGTGGTATCTTTACGGCATAGTGCTATTACATTTCATTCTGACGTGATAACTTTACATTATAATGTGGCTTCCTTGTACGGCATAGTACTGTTATATTGCATTCTGTTGAGGTAACTTTACATTATAATGTGGTTTCTTTACGGCATAGTGCTGTTATATTGCATTCTGTTGTGGTTACTTTACATTATAATGTGGTCTCTTTACGGCATAGTACTGTTATATTGCATTTTAGTGTGGTAGCTTTACATTATAATGTGGTCTCTTTACGGCATAGTGCTGTTATATTGCATTTTAGTGTGGTAGCTTTACATTATAATTTGGTCTCTTTGTACGGCATAATGCTGTTATATTGCATTCTGTTGTGGTTGCTTTACATTATAATAAGGTCACTTTGTACGGCATAGTGATGTTATATTGCATTCCGGTGTGGTAACTTGACATTATAATGTGGCCTCTTTGTACGGCATAGTGCTGTTATATTGCATTCTGGTGTTTTTACTTTACATTATAATGTAGTCTCTTTACAGCATAGTGCTGTTATATTGTATTCTTGCGTGGTCACTTTACATTATAATGTGGCTTCTTTGTACAGCATAGTGCTGTCACATTGCATTCTTTACATTATAATGTGGGCTCTTTACAGCATAGAGCATCATAACGCAATGTGACCACGTCAGGAATGAAACTGACCGCATTAAAATGCAATGTGACCTCGTCAGAAATGAAAATTGACCGAATCACAACGCAATGTTACTACGTCAGAAATGAAACTGACCGCATCATAATGCAATGTGACCACGTCAGAAATGAAAGCTGACCGCATCATAACGCAATGTGACCATGTCAGAAATGAAACTGACCGCATAAAGGTATACAGAAGACCAATAAGAAGGAATATAAGAAGGCATACTACAACTATGTTAACACCATGATCAGTGATGGAAACAACTGCAAAATTATATTCTCCTCCGTAAAGAACAAGAAGTGTGACAGTTCTGGTGTGACCTCAATGAAAAAATACGGTAACATATTCTGAGATGCTATATGGTTGGTGTGAGTGGTAGGCGTGAGTGTTGCAGAGCCTGTTCTCGACTATGTTCACCAAAGGAGATGACTCACCAATTCCAGACATCGGTGACAGTGATACTCAAGTTGTCCTCAACTTCCATATATGAAGAAACGGTGTGCTGAAACTTCTTCCAAGGGCTCAAATATCATAAGACCACCGGACTAGACGAGATATCATCACACTTCATCAAGGAGATGGCAATCCCGATTAATCGGCTTTAATCTTCATTTTTTAAAGACGTCACTTGAACAGGGCCAGATTCCCGATGAGTGGAAACCCGTAACATCGTCCCTACCTTCAAGAAGGGAGCTGCTGTGAGTCTCAACTGATACTCACAATCAATGGCATTGCCAGCAGAGTCGAAAACTTCAAAAAAAATCGGCAGAATATAAGGCTGTTGACAAGATGCCATATTACCGACTAGCAGCAAACCCTACCACTATGGTGTACGAGGGAAGACCCCTTACTTGAATCCAGAGTTTCCTGGCTGGCAGAACACAACAGGTCACACCTGAAGGTCATGCCTCATCTTCATCACCAGTCGCCTCCGGTGTGCCTTAAGGTCATTGATATTCCTAGCATACAACAACAACCTGTCATCTAGAGTCAAAGCCAAGCTACGTTTGTCTGTGGGTGATTGCTTACTCTCTCACAGCAGAATGCAGAGTCACTACAAGATGACCTATAGACACTCTTCAGTAATGGGAGAAATATTGGCCTTCAATCCTGCGAGGTCATTAGTCTTACCAACAAACGAAAACATATCGACACTACTAACACTATGCATGAAACTAAACTCCGATATACCAAGAATGCCGAATACTAGTACCTAGGGGTACACTTTATGTTGGAATGCGCACTTAGATACAGTGACGCAGAAGGCAAACAATGCTGCTGCCTTTCTTCGTAGAAACATGTCTTCCTGTCCTCAACACATTAAGGACCAGTGCTATAAGACCTACACCAGGCCACAGTTGGAATATGCTGTACCATTATGGGACCACACATTGATAAAAATAACAAAACTAGAAGCCGTCCAACGCCACGCTTCAAGATTTGTAAAGGATGATTACAATCATACAAGCAGCGCGTCACGGCGATGATGAGACCCATTGAATGGAAAAGTCTTCAGCAGCCTTCAGTTGTTTTTAACAGAAGCATATAAACAGAGATAGGCAACTGCTAGCACTTGTCTAAATTTCAGGTAGCTCTTTTGGCGTTTTCATAATCTTGGAAACAACTCCTGCTTAGCAAACCAGTATATTATGAAATTTTCGCCACTGGTTGAGAAGTTATTTCTTAATCTTTCTACATAAAATTGCTATGTCTACGGTGTGTTATGAAAATGTCTTCCTTTTTTTAGTTTTACTTTGGTACCAAATTCAATAAATTCAGACTAAGATTCAATGGGTAATTAAAGAAATACTGAAGGTGCCGCCAAAAATTTCAGCCGTGTAAATTATATTGATATTTGCCTGTCAGTCTCTGAAATTAAGTCATTGTTTTCAATAATGTAAAAACATTGAGAATTTTATAAAAAAAATGTTTGCTTTCCAGAATATCTTGTTTGTGGCCCGCTTCAACCTGTAACAGAAATAGTAAACAAAATGGGCTATCATATGATAGTTGAAGAGAAAAAAAAAAAAAAGAAAAAAAAAAAAAAAAAAAAAAAATAGTAAACAAAATTCGGAGAAATAGCGCTTTGTCGAATTCAAAATCATTGTTATTACCGTGCAAAATGGTGCAAAGGCGAGATTCCCGTTACACAACTCGATAGTGTACCAGTCATGCTTTCAAAGAGCACTTGAGGTGGGAACCGTTGCAATCCGTGAGATCAAAACTCCACCTCACTCTGTTCTACAAAGTCGTCAATTACTTGACAAGATGTCCTAAACAAAGAGTATTTGACCCCAGCCAAAGTGATAACCAGATCTACCCACTCAAAGAAATACAGACACCACATCATCCAGCGGCATATATATGAATACACTGAATTCTTCCGAAGGACCCTACCTGTGCTGAACACTCTTCCAGCTACCATAGCTGAATCTCCCTCCTTGGTATCCTTCAAGAGGGAGTTGTCCGCTCCATCTTATTAAGTCAGGATCCAAGTTAATGAACAGGCCTCTGAGCTAGAACTATGCCGGCGGGGACATATGGGCCCGGTATTGCCACTGAAGCTGTTTTGGTTTAGTACTTTTTGGCAAGGAATTAGAGATAGTTCATTGTCTTTGGACAAAGAGTACTGGTAACTGGGTACACCTTTACATTTCTTTATTTTTATTATGTATCAATCTATACATGTTTCCCCATAACTTTGACTTGCTTATATCTTTATCTGCGTCCAACTAAAATCTCTTTTATTTTTCATTTTCCAACCATAGCCATAGAAGTCATTTTCCACCGAGTTGACAGTTCAACGCACGGTGTAAATGTAGACATCATTTTCTTCTCTCTCCTGTACGAACTCGTGCATTTATTAAGAAGGAAGATAGTATCAAACAGGTTTAACTCGTCTTCGTGTTCATGTCAAGACGAAGGAATAGAACTACAAGAAAGTGATGAAGGTATGTATCTTTCAATAAAAACTTGCATGTAGACAAAAACTACTGTATCCACTTTGTCGAAATTCAACAAAAAATGTTGAAGCATATTTTTAAATTGTCAATCTTTATTTTCCAGAAAATCAAGACGGTGGTGCCGACCAGCCCCAATGTAGAGGCGTTTGTCCTGGATTTCGACAGACGGAAGGGAGACTTTTTGGCGTGTGGGAGGAATGTAGACGCGGCGGGATGTCAAGTGTAGAGGCGTTTGTCCTGAATTTCGACAGACGGAAGGGGGACTTTTTGGCGTGTGGGAGGAATGTAGACGCGGCGGGATGTCAAGTGTAGAGGCGTTTGTCCTGGATTTCGACAGACGGAAGGGAGACTTTTTGGCGTGTAGGAGGAATGTAGACGCAGCGGGATGTCAGCAGACAAACTTCTGAGAAATTGACAAGTGTATATAGTAAATAAATGTAGTGTTAATGAATGTATGAATGTTTAGACTGTTTCGTAAACAATTTCGTATATAATATATAATTTGCTTTGAAATGCGCTCTGTTAATATACTTTTTTTTAAAAAAATATTTTGCTCCGTTAATATACTTTTATGTGGTAACAACACTTCGTAAATAATTTGCTCCGTTAATTTTTGATCAAATTTATGTGGTAAAAAAGCTTTAAATAATTTGCTTTGAAATACTTTTTGTAATTCTCTTCCGTAACTTATTTTAAGGATGCTCCGTTAAACTTTTTTTTTTTGTAACTTTTATTTCAATTTAGTTGTACAAAAACAGACATATTGATACAAAATAGTTCATGACAGTTATATATACATTTAGAAATTTCTAATAGCCATTGAGTGTCTCACTGTCTGTGGGAACTGAATGATTAATAAACAGTGTCCACTAAATCCAGATAGTTTGTTTCTGTAGTTTAAATCTCAAGGGCCGTATTATTGTAATAAATAAAAATGTTCAAAGCCCCGTTAAAATATATATATTAATTTGTATGTGGTTATAACTCGTTCGAAAATAATTTGCATTGGAATGTGCTCTGTAAGTTTACTTCTGATTTGATAAGTTTTATTTGTATATGCAATAATTTGCTTTGAATTTTGCTGAATTGTTTTTATTTTATGTCCAAACAACTTTTTAATTTTGATAATAATGTAATAAAATTTAAAATGTGTTCACGTTGTTGTTGTTTTTTTGTGTTTTTTTTCTATACCAAAAATTCCAATTGATTTCATTTTCTTCACAGTAATCCTTAAGTGAATAAATTATCATTTTGACTTTCTATTTACATCGGCACGTGGTACTTAACATCACCAATCAACTAACTGCATTAAGTATTTAAATGTGCAAATAACACCAAATATTTTTGTTAACGAATAACACGTGGATTAGCCGGGCCAGATTAGCTCAGTCGGTTACGCGTCTGACTATCAATCCAGGGTTGTGAGTTCGAATCCCCCGCCCGGCAACAATCTCCGTGATGATTGATATACGACAGTGTGTCTCGTTATCATTCGTATCTCACCACTGATTCAAGTGGGAAAGTTATCAGTTACTTGCGGAGACGGGGTGTGCTTGAGTACTGGTTAATCCCAGGAAACAGTGGTTAGGTAAACTGATCGTCTGTTAGCCTCGATGGCATAAAAATGACGCTAAATATTCAATCAATCAATCATTCAACACGTGGATTACAAAATAGGACGCAGTAGCACCTCTTTAAAGTTTTCGTACTCTATAACTGACCAATAATGTGGTTTAAAATAGTCAACCTACTTCATGTATGTCATTTTTCATTTTAATATGAAGTGTTTATAACACAACTACCAGAAAAATACCATGGCATATTGTTCAATATATCTTTATTTATATAAGTAATAATGTTAATAGTAATATTTTCTACCGGTTTCGAAATGAGCTAATATATTGTTACAAAATTACCAACATTTTAAAAACCGGTTACGATATTACCGAAAAATATAACGGTTACGAAACGACCAAAAATGACCGGTCCGGATCCCGTTTCATTCCGTCATTTATCGGTACCCCTGGATATACTCGTTATAAGTTTATTAATAGACAATGGTTTCTCCCTGGCATGTTTTATTTTTTGTTAACAAATTAAACAGGAAGAATATAGACAAAATACAAAAAAGGGCTAGCTGTAGGCAATAGATATTGTGTTCGATAGAGTGAGATGTGACAGTTCATTCATCATGTCTTATTCTGACGATTTTAGCTTAGAAAGGACCCTGGGAGAGGGTGCCTTTGGAAAAGTCTATCTTGTGAAGGGAAACGAAGATGGGAAAGAGGTAAACGAAATCTCGTAATTTCATCCAAAAATCTCTTAAAAACATAAATATAATCGAATTTACACTTTTCATGATGTCACATATATTACTTTTAACGGATAATCAATTAAAAGTTAATTTGAAACTGCGTTTTAAAGGTCAATCAAAAACGAAAGTAGACTTGCCACACCTGCCATTTTTTCACAGGTGTTGGAACTTTATTTCATTAGGGTAAAGGTCACTGATTGATAGGAACACAGATTTTTTATTGCCAGTTGTTGGAATTCAAACCTGTAACTTATGCCTGCTGTTAAAACAAAGACAAGCATTTTTATACATGTTCAACTGTTGCTATGGTAGAGCGCCAGTGTGACGGAAATTTTTAATCCCCCTCAGAAAATCGCCCTGACCTGTCATTTTTGACAGTGAAAATTGACCCACCCCCCACCTCCTGTAAAAAAGTGACCCTGACCCCTATTGAATTATGACCCCATATTTGCAATTCAAGTCTTTCACACATCATAGAAGATGTCTATTGTTTTAAATTGGGTCGTCCGTCTTTGATTGTCTAGTTGTCATAAAAGAGGAAGAATTAGTAAGATTCTCGTGTTACAATTATGACGACTTTTGAGCTTGTATTTGGTTCTCCAGGAATTGTTTGCAGGTACAAGAGGGCACCAAGATAAAAGTCACCGTAATATGATACTGGTAATTAAAAACAGTGTAAAATCCAACACACTCACAGGTGGTCTCAAGAAGGCATTGACTTTTGGTTGGAAATATTTGACTGCTCTGCTGGAGCAACTAATCTGAATTCATACTAGTCATGAAAGCTGATAATACCCATATATATTATAAGGTCTTCAAATCATCATTAATTAAAGTTCATGAAATTATCTTATGATTGATACTAAGCACTTTGTAGCAGATTAAAGAAATATAACACAAGACAATCAACTATAGCTGTTCTCCAATTACACCTGCTGTGCAGTTTTTCCCACTAGTAGTTGTAATAAAAGAAAAAGATGGGCATTGAGAATAGGATAATACAAGAGCTATCACAGATTAGTATGCTTGACTATATAACAATTTCATTGAGTACAATATCATTTGTGGGCACCAGAAAAATTGAAAGGTGCACTGAAATGATTTAATAAGCCTCATCAAGTAAGTCCAATAGTAGGGGGCATACCTTGATGAAAGATAAAAGTAGATTAATGTGAAACCAACAGGAACCATCACAAAGACATCCAAGCACAAGACAAATACAAGTAACTGTAAACCATGTTATATAACCAGTGTCCTCTTCCTCCATATTGGAGCTTGCAATGTGACATTCAGGATATACTTGGTTGAAATATGTAGGTACAATTGAAATGTAGGTTTTGAACTTTTAAAATAATCAATCAATTAGCCAATCAACCAATCACTATATTCTACTTAAAGGGCAACAGAGCATTTCTGAATAGTCATGCGTAACATGAGTTAAGCCTGAACTTGGTGAAATTTACAAATTGTGATTGAATCACATGTGCGGTACATAAACAACATTTTTTCAGTCATATGGTGAGGGTGTCTACTTGAAACAGTATTCTTAGCACTGACACACAGGAGTATCATGCCCCAGACACGACCCATAATACCCCACCCAGTCACATTATACTGACATCGGGCCAATCAGACCAAGAGCTCTCCTCTTAATGCTAAACGACAAGCGAGGTCACTTCTAGTACCATTTTTCAAGTATTTGGTGTGACCTAGCAGAGGATTGAACACACAACCTTCTGCATGCAAGGTTGACACTGTAACATTAGACTACTGCTGCGGTTACAAACATACAGACAGATAGATGGGTGGGCGGGCTTCTGGTGGGTGGACCAGCAAATGGATAGATTGACAGACGGACTGATTAACATACACTTTAAATAATGCAGTGTCAATTGTAACTAATATGGAGGACGGAGTGGCTTCCGGCAGACATATTGACAATCTGACACTTCAGTCAAAGTGTGATTTCAGTCAAAGTTTGATTACCTTTAATCAAGACAATGAGGATAAGTGGAGGGTGATTTGAGTATCTCATCAGTTGTACATGGTGAAATTTACGAGTATACCTCACATAGTGCTACCATGCACAAGGCAGACAGATGGACGAATGGACAGACACATCAACCGGACCAATGTGTGGTCACCTTTCATCAATACAATGAGACTGAACAGTTGGTTAAGTAGGGGAGTCATTTTCTGACAAGAGTCGAAACAGGGAGTCAGTATTTTATGAGGGGAGTCAAAATTTAACAGACAGGAGTCATTTTCCGACATCAAATAATGATCGGGGGGGGGGGGGGGGGGGGTCATTATCCTACAGGGGTCATAAATTAAATCATTTGCTCCAAAAATGCAGTATCTCTCTGTTTTTTAGCTTATCTGAGCAAGGCTCAGAATGAGCTGTTTGATCTACCTTTGTCTGTCATCTGTCGTCCATTGTTATATTTGGTTTCAAATATTTCTTAACACGCTGAACTGATTTAAGTAAAATAAAAATTCATGTGACAATGACCCTTAGCTTTGTCACTCAATGTTTTGGGTTTGTGTTTTTTGTTACTGATATAGCTGTTTTACTTCTACAAATTCTTTTGGGAAATCAGATTCGTCAGGCCCTTTTGATACAAAATTAACGATTCAAGACTTTAAAACAAGAGAGATTGTAGTAAGGCCAGTATGTATTTAGTACAACACTGAAACTTTATACACAATACTCCTGATTATGAAATTATGATAATTTTTTTTCAAATTTTGTTCATTCTTTTTGGTCCACTGTTGGAAGAATCTACAATTATACACCTTTTTAATTGTGAAGTATCTATTTAAATATTTTTCACGTATTTTCAAAGCAAGCAATATATATGACAAATGTTTGTGTTTTAAATTAAGGTTGACTCACCTTGTTCTCTCTCCCTTTCTTTAGTATGCTATGAAAGTCATTGATTTGCGGACTTCACCAGAGGAAGAGAAGGAATTAGCAGTTAAAGAGGCAAATCTACTATCAACGCTAAAGCATGAAAATGTACTTAGTTACACAGATTCTTTTGAGAATAATGGGGCCCTTTGCATAGTGACAGAGTTCTGCTCTCGTGGTGATCTTTCTGAATATTTGGAAAAGAGGGGAGGAAAAAAGTTAGAAGAAGACAGGATGGTAGAATGGTTTAGACAGATAACTAGTGCTTTAAAGGTAAGGGTATTTTGTTAAAATATATTTTAGGTCAATGTAAATATGTTGTTACCTGTAGTGAAGTTTGGAATAGTTAGGATACATGTTTTTCACCGTCACCGCATTACTGAAGGAATATTTACCCAGATAATATTAATATAATTACATGTCCAAGTGTGTACATAACCTGTTATGAAAGAAATAAAAAAGCATCCTGTCTAACTCAGTCAGCAGAGAAATTTCCCTGTCAGTGAAAGGCTCTGGATTCGAGTCCCTGACTGACTGCATATTACATGCACTGCTGATATATAATAAGTAGATCATACCTTCTTAGTGATGGACTGTTATTAGCTGTATATTTTTCCCAGTTTAATGTGATACATAGCTATCATTCATGTTTCACTGTGGAGGTTATGGGTTGTAGCCCAATCCAAAGGGTTCAGAAGCATGGCATATACCTGAAAAAGGATGGTGGTTGTATGGCATATACCTGAAGAAAGATGGGGAATGTATGGCATATACCTAAAGAAGGATGGGGGATGTATGGCATATACCTGAAGAAGGATGGAGGTTAATTGCATATACCTGAAAAAGGATGGAAGGGAATGGCATATACCTGAAGAAGGATGGGGGATGTATGGCATATATCTGAAGAAGGATGGAGGGTGTATGCCATACACCCATTATCCTTCTTCAGGTAAACGACATTACCCTCCATTTATCTTCAGGTATATGCCATTCACCCTCCATCCTTCTTCAGGTATATGCCATACACCCATCATCCTTCTTCAGGTATATGCCATACATCCCCCATCCTTCTTCATGTATATACCATACAACCTCCATTTTTCTTCAGGTATTGTATGTCATTCACCCTCCATCCTTCTTTAGGTATATGCCATACACCCATCATCCTTCTTCATGTATATACCATACAACCTCCATTTTTCTTCAGGTATATTCCATATACTCTCCATCCTTCTTCAGGTATATGCCATTACCCTCCATCCTTCTTCAGGTATATGCCATAACCCTCAATCCTTCTACAAGTATATGCCATACACCCACCATATTTCTCCAGGTTTATGCCATTACCCTCCATTCTTCTTCAGGTATATGCCATTCACCCATCATCCTTCTTTAGGTATATGCCATTACCCTCCATCCTTCTTCATGTATATGCCATTACCCTCCATCCTTCATCACGTATATACCATACACCCATCATCCTTATTCATGTATATGCCATTACCCTCCACCCTTCTTCATGTATATGCCATTACCCTCCATCCTTCTTCATGTATATGCCATTACCCTCCATCCTTCTTCAGGTATATACCATACACCCATCATCCTTCTTCATGTATATGCCATTACCCTCCACTCTTCTTCAGGTATACACCCTTCATCCTTTTTCGGGTATTTGCCATTCACCCTCCATCCTTTTTCAGGTATATGACATACACCCACCATCCTTCTTCAGGCATATGACATTCACCCTCCATCCTTCTTCAGGTATATGTCATACACCCATCATCCTTCTTCAGGTATATGACATACACCCACCATCCTTCTTCAGGCATATGACATTCACCCTCCATCCTTCTTCAGGTATATGTCATACACCCATCATCCTTCTTCAGGTATATGACATTCACCCTCCATCCTTCTTCAGGTATATGCTATACACCCATCATCTTTCTTCAAGTATATGTCATACACCCTCAATCCTTCTTCAGGTATATGACATACACCCAGTGTGTACGCATATACCTGAAGAAGGATGATGGGTGTATAGCATATGCCTGAAGAAGGATGATGGGTGTATGGCATATACCTGAAGAAGGATAATGGGTGTATATCATATACCTGAAGAAGGATGGTGGGTTTATGTCATATACCTGAAGAAGGATGATGGGTGTATGGTATATACCTGAATAAGGATGGAGGGTGATTGTCATATATCTGAAGAAGGATGGAGGGTGAATGGTATATACCTGAAGAAGGATGATGGGTGATTGTCATATATCTGAAGAAGGATGGAGGGTGAATGGTATATACCTGAAGAATGATGGAGGGTGTATGTCATATACCTGAAGAAGGATGATGGGTGTATGACATATACCTGAAGAATGATGGAGGGTGTATATCATATACCTGAAGAAGGATGATGGGTGTATGTCATATACCTTAAGAAGGATTGAGGGTGTATGACATATACCTGAAGAAGAATGGAGGGTGAATGTCATATACCTGAAGAAGGATGGAGGGTGAATGGTATATACCTGAAGAATGATCGAGGGTGTATGTCATATACCTGAAGAAGGATGATGGGTGTATGACATATACCTGAAGAAGGATGATGGGTGTATAGCATATACCTGGAGAAGAATGGAGGGTTAATGTCATAAACCTGAAGAAGGATGATGGGTGTATGACATATACCTGAAGAAAGATTGAGGGTGAATGTCATATACCTGAAGAAGGATGATGGGTGTATAGCATATACCTGGAGAAGAATGGAGGGTTAATGTCATATACCTGAAGAAGGATGATGGGTGTATGACATATACCTGAAGAAGGATTGAGGGTGAATGTCATATACCTGAAGAAGGATGATGGGTGTATGACATATACCTGAAGAAGGATTGAGGGTGAATGTCATATACCTGAAGAAGGATGATGGGTGTATAGCATATACCTGGAGAAGAATGGAGGGTTAATGTCATATACCTGAAGAAGGATGATGAGTGTATGGCATATACCTGAAGAAGGATGGAGGGTGAATGTCATATACCTGAAGAAGGATGGAAAGTGTATGTCATTTACCGGAAGAAGGATGATGGATGTATGGCATATACCTGAATAAGGATGGAGGGTGTATGGCATATACCTGAAGAAATATGGAGGGTGTATGGCATATACCTGAAGAAATATGGAGGGTGAATGTCATATACCTGAAGAAGGATGGAGAGTGTATGTCATTTACCTGAAGAAGGATGATGGATGTATGGCATATACCTGAATAAGGATGGAGGGTGTATGGCATATACCTGAAGAAATATGGAGGGTGAATGGCATATACCTGAAGAAGGACGATGGGTGTATAGCATATACCTGAAGAAGGATGATGGGTGTATGGCATATACCTGAAGAAGAATGGAGGGTGAATGTCATATACCTGAAGCAGGATGATGGGTGTATGGCATATACCTGAAGAAGGATGATGGGTGTATGGCATATACCTGAAGAAGGATGGAGGGTGAATGTCATATACCTGAAGAAGGATGATGTGTGTTTGGCATATACCTGAAGAAGGATGGAGGGTAATGGCATATACCTGAAGAAGGATGGAGGGTGTATGACATATACCTGAAGAAGGATGGAGGGTAATGGCATATACCTGAAGAACGATGATGTGTGTATGGCATATACCTGAAGAAGGATGGAGGGTAATGGCATATACCTGAAGAACGATGATGTATGTATGACATATACCTGAAGAAGATGGATGGTGTATGTCATATACATGAAGAAGGATGGATGGTGTATGTCATATACATGAAGAAAGATGGATGGTGTATGTCATATACATGAAGAAGGATGGAGGTTGTATGGCATAAACCTGATGAAGGATGATGGGTGTATGACATATACCTGAAGAAGGATGATGGGTGTATGACATATACCTGAAGAAGGATGGTGGGTGTATGGCATATACCTGAAGAAGGATGGAGGGTGTATGACATATACCTGAAGAAGGATGGAGGGTGAATGGCATATACCTAAAGAAGGATTTTTTTTGAACTCAGATTTATTCTCATTTACAAATAAAACTGACTTACATGCTGTCACTGAGAAGTAATAAAAATCCATTGAAATAAAATATAATAACAAACAGTCAAATCAGATGATATTTTATGCATAAAGCGCATTGTGATTGTATTCTTGTATTTTTATATCATTTTTCTGATATATTATTCATTATTTCAGTACTTGCATGGGAAGAAAATTATCCACCGTGACATCAAAACACCAAATGTTTTCTTAACTGAGAAGTGGGACACCAAACTTGGTGACATGGGCCTTGCAAAGTAATATATTAGTCTAACCCTTTACTTCATATAGATGCCTTTGGACACCTAATATAGAAGGCTTTTGAATTATTGGGTGAATTATGTTTATATTAACTGACAGAGTGGAAAACAGTGCAGGAAGTGTTCAGATTGCTCGTTACGAGCAATCTGAACTCTTCCTACACTGTTTTCAAAGGCCTTTTGTGATTGGTGTAGGAAAACGCGTATCTATGGAGTAAAGGGTTAAACTAAATCATTTAAACTTAATCTTGATTAAGTTGTAAGCTTAGAGCATATATGAAATGCTTTTTAGTTAGTTTCTTGGATAGAACCAGTACTGAGTGTGGATATTAAGAGACAATTGAATTGAACCTGCGACCTCTGGCATGAGCAGCCAATATTCTGTTCATTGCATCACTGCCCGTATAATAATGTTATGATATAGAAGTGAATTTAGTTAGCTTATGATATAACTTATGATATATATATATATATATATATATATAATGGAAGATAATTACATTCACAACAACGGAATTTACGATTTTTGGGATCTTTTCAGATTCTCATTCACATTGCATGATATATATATGGAGATAATTATTATACCCCCGACAACAAAGTTTTGAGGGGGTATATTGGAGTCACCCTGAGGTCGGTGTGTCCGTTGCAATTTTCCTTGTCCGGAGCATCACTTGAAAAGTACTGAATGGAATTTCATCAAACGTCAAACAATGGTAGAATATAATGAGAGGAAGTGCAGTGTACAAGAAACATAACTCTATTCTTGCTAATTACAGAGTTGTTGCCCTTTGATATTTTTTCTTGTCCGGAGCATAACTTGAAAAGTACCGGATGGAATTTCATCAAGCTTCATACAATGGTAGAATATAATGAGAGGAAGTGCAGTGTACAGGAAACATAACTCTATTCTTGCTAATTACAGAGTTATTGCCCTTTGATATATTTCCCTTTGATATTTTTTCTTGTCCGGAGCATAACTTGAAAAGTACCGGATGGAATTTCATCAAGCTTCATACAATGGTAGAATATAATGACAGGAAGTGCAGTGTACAAGAAACATAACTCTTTTCTTGCTAATTACAGAGTTATTGCCCTTTGATATATTTCCCTTGTCTGGAGCATTACTTTTAAATGACTTGATGGAATTTCATCAAACTTCATACAATGGTAGAATATAATGAGAGGAAGTGCAGTGTACAAGAAACATAACTCTATTCTTGCTAATTACAGAGTTATTGCCCTTTGATATATTTCCCTTGTCTGGTGCAGTACTTTTAAAGTACTTTTAAAGCCATCAGTGATAACAGTTTAATAAAGTTCATGAAAGAACCAAGTTGATGAATACATGGAGTTCGAGCAAAGCAGGTTCGATATTGTATTCCTAGTTTGTGAATAACCAAGACATAAATGTACAGACCAGACTACGGCGAGTGCGCCTAGCTACAATGCAAACCATAGATACAATATCAAGGCCTCTGCCAAACCAATAAATTTGGTGTCGACCATGACTTATATACTATGGAATTATATATGAATTCATATGAATTCACTGTATCTATATGATCCAACTGGTTTATAAATCTGTTCTTTCTATAGCATGTGAGTAGTCATGAATCCTTAACTGGATCCTTCTCATATAAAGCTATCACTTCATGTATGTAAATTTGTCCACCCTGTCCAGATGTGTTGCATATAATTCCATAGTATATAAGTCATGGTCGACACCAAATTTATTGGTTTGGCAGAGGCCTTGATATTGTATCTATGGTTTGCATTGTAGCTAGGCGCACTCCCCGTAGTCTGGTCTGTACATTTATGTCTTGGTTATTCACAAATAATTATCTCCATATATATATATAATGCCGGGCCCGATTATAATCTAAGCTCAGTTGGTTACACGTCTGACTATCAATCAAGGGTCACGAGTTCAAATCCCCGCCCGGCAACAGTCTCCATGATGATTGATATACGACATTGTGTCTCATTATCATTCGTCTCTCATCGCTAATTCAAGTGGGAAAGTTATCAATTACTTGCGGAAATGGGGTGTGTTCGAGTTCTGGTTAACCTTTCAGGATATCAGGCAACAGTGGTTAGGTTTACTGATCATTTGTTAGTCCTCGATGTCAAAAATGACACTAAATATTCAATCAATCAATCAATATATATATAGTAATTGACAACTCAGTATGGTTTCAAAACACAATGGCTAACATATATAATAATGTAAAAAATTTAAGAATGCTATATTTTATTTTTTAATTTTCATTAAGGGTTTATACTGTTAAAAAATTATTACTTTCGTATATGTTTTGTATCACTTGCAATATTTCATAATACCTGAGTCTATACTAATTAATTTGAGCTTGATCATGAAGAAAGCTCGGAGCTTATATGAACCAATCTCAAATCTGCTTTCTAGGTAGAACAAGTACTGAGTGTTGTATTTTGAGAGGCATCTGATTGAGCTGAGGATCGAACTAGCAACCTCTGGCATGAAAGATCAACCCTCTATCCACTGCTCTACCTTCTCGCTTAGCATTATATCTTGAAACTATACCCAAGTGTTCAAATGAATATTCATTACATATAAATTCAATAAAGGATTCCCCCATTTTACACTTGCATAATATGGTGATTCCAATTTTTAAGAGCATACATTTTAACATCATATACAAGGGAAAATGCCACATATGTTAAACATATCTTGGACAAAACGTATGTTAAATGTATGTTAAACGGATGTTTTACCTGCGTTTGATTAACCTATGTTTCAGAACATAGGCTGAACATAGCATGTAAAACATACAATAACAGAAACATGTTCAACGTATGTTTATCATACTTGTTTAGATTCAGAGGTTTAACATACGTTAAAATGCATATATAATTATTGCGCTAAAATCTCCCACAACACATGGCACACATTATTTTTGGTAATATCACTATAGCAGAGCTAGAGGCAGGGGCTATTTAAATATGTGAATAAAAAATTTCAAGCATGATTTACAATCAAAAATGCATGTAAAACATATGTTAACATAAACATACATGTATGTTAAATGTATGGCAGAAACATATGTTAAACACGCATGGTACGTATGTTGAATTTACGTTAAACAGTCATTTAACATGCATTTTTACCTGTATAAATTGGGGGGAAATAAACATTTCATATCCTGATTGCTTCTATATGTACATCCATATATACACATGTACATGCTAAGTGATGTTTTTATTAAAGGGTACTGGAACGCCCGAATGCTAAAGCTGTGACATTCTGTGGTAGCCCGTACTACATGAGCCCAGAGATATTCTCATGTAAACCTTACGATGCTAAGGTATGTAATTGTATTTTCTTTCATATCTTCTACAACACCGTCACATCGAGTTGTGCTCCAAAACCCATAATTTATTTTACTGTTTTGTTATTATTCGAAGAAAACTGCTAGTATTGTTTTGTTATTATTTTCTTAGAAAACTCCTTGTATTGTTTTGTTATTATCCGAAGGAAAATACTAGTATTGTTTTGTTTTTATTCTAAGAAAAATACTAGTATTTGTTATTTAACAATTAAAAGGTAATTTTATTATTCATCATGGTTTTTAACAAGCATGTAAACTGGTCAATTCTAATAAAATGATATTTTGACAAATTGAACATACTGAGAATTGATTTCTTGAAAGTTCACGAAAGATGAGCTTAATTGCATTTATGCTGATTCAGATTGGCATGTACCACTTACTGAAGATCATTTCTATATATATCAATTTGGTTGCACTCTATATATCTAATCTATTGGCTCAATGTGTCTTTATAAAGGATGAAATGCAATTAGCAAACATCCTATCGATTAGATGTGTCAGGATTATTCTAATCAATAAGATGTAATTGATAATTGTATTTCTTCCTTGGTAAAGGTGCACTGGGTCGAAATATTGGATATAGAGTGTAACCAAGTTGGTATTTTACTTACTTCCCCATGGAGGATATTATAATTTATTAAACAGTCGAATCTCGTTATCACGATAATTGGGTGATTGCCAAAAAACATCAAGATATCCGAATATCCACATAGATTTTGTCTCAAGGTCAATATTTATTTTCATCACTTGATAATTTACATATGTTGTATGTCATTTATATTTTCGCTGCCATATTATGGTCCGTGCAGAAGAATTACACTGTCGTGCTAAATACTCATGTCCAGGTCATTAATTGAATCGCTTGGCAGTGTGAGACATAAGTTGAGGCTGATTGATTGAATCAAATGATATTTATACAATTTACATGCAATCACCCAATTTGATGACACGCTTTTTGCAATATTCTGTCAGTCATTAAAACTGACAACTTTGCCGCAGACCAGTAATTAGTGTCTTGTCTTAACCTCGCGTACATTTTCACACGACGTGGGGGGAAAACAATATTATGTCAACAATTATAATATATGAACAAACAAACATTCAATTAAAGGTGTGAAATGATTAATCAGGACTTAAAACTAGAAATATATATCTGAAATATTGACCTGGGCAATATAGAGTAAAAATTATTACATTTACATACACATGTATACATATACATACATTGGGGATGGCAAAATATATTGACACAGTTCTACCGGAATATCAACTCAAGCAATATCGAGGTAAAGAGTTTCGACTGTAGTTACATTTCTATATATAGAGTGACATTTTGGCCTTTGGTGTGAACCTTTTTAAAATATCAACCCTTGAGAGACCTTTAAAAGCTATGTTGATGCAAAAACTGGTTTTTAATATATAGTCTATGGCACAGGGAAAAGTAGCAAAAAAAACCCTCTATTTTAAATTTAGTATTACTGTCAAAAATTATGTAAAATGGAGAAGATTTTTTTGTTACTTTTCGCTCTGCTCTATAGTGGTGAGGTACACATTCTAAGTCATACTTGTGCACCGACTATTTTTCCATTTTTATTTTATTTAGAGTGACATATGGGCATTAGGAGTGATTGTGTACGAGATGGCCACGTTAGAGAGACCATTTGACGCCATGCAGATGCACCAGCTAGTTTTTAAAATAGTTCATGGTGGGGTAAGTAGTATGGTTTTCAAGAATTGCAAGTATTTTATAAGAAAGTTTGTTTTGTATGGCTGTAAGTATGAATCAATTTATCTTAGCTCCATCACAAAGATAGGTCAGAGCTTATAATTAATGAACCTCTCTGTAGTTTTATGAGAGGTCATCCCCAGTTCTGAGTGTTGTTTTATGAGAGGCCATCACCAGTACTGAGTGTTGTTTTATGAGAGGCCATTACCAGTACTGAGTGTTGTTTTATGAGAGACCATCCCTAGTACTGAATGTTGTTTTATGAGAGGCCATCCCCAGTACTGAGTGTTGTTTTATGAGAGGCCATCCCCAGTACTGAGTGTTGTTTTATGAGAGGCCATCACCAGTACTGAGTGTTGTTTTATGAGAGGCCATTACCAGTACTGAGTGTTGTTTTATGAGAGGCCATCCCTAGTACTGAGTGTTGTTTTATGAGAGGCCATCCCCAGTACTGAGTGTTGTTTTATGAGAGGCCATCACCAGTACTGAGTGTTGTTTTATGAGAGGCCATCACCAGTACTGAGTGTTGTTTTATGAGAGGCCATCCCCAGTTCTGAGTGTTGTTTTATGAGAGGCCATCCCCAGTACTGAGTGTTGTTTTATGAGAGGCCATCACCAGTACTGAGTGTTATTTTATGAGAGGCCATCACCAGTACTGAGTGTTGTTTTATGAGAGGCCATCACCAGTACTGAGTGTTGTTTTATGAGAGGCCATCACCAGTACTGAGTGTTGTTTTATGAGAGGCCATCACCAGTACTGAGTGTTGTTTTATGAGAGGCCATCACCAGCAGTGTGTTGTTTTATGAGAGGCCATCACCAGTACTGAGTGTTGTTTTATGAGAGGCCATCACCAGTACTGAGTGTTGTTTTATGAGAGGCCATCCCCAGCAGTGTGTTGTTTTATGAGAGGCCATCACCAGCACTGAGTGTTGTTTTATGAGAGGCTATCACCAGCACTGAGTGTTGTTTTTTGAGAGGCCATCACCAGCACTGAGGGTTGTTTTATGAGAGGCTATCACCAGCACTGAGTGTTGTTTTTTGAGAGGCCATCAACAGCACTGAGGTTTTTTTATGAGAGGCTATCAGTGTGGGCTGGGGATCAATTCCGCAACCCCTATTATGACCATTTAATAATTTTTTACTGAATTTTGACCCTTTGTATATTCGGATTTAAAATCTTGTCCATTCTTTGTCTCTTAAACCAATGATTAAATTTCAATGAAACTTGCTGTGAAGGATCAGTATGTAATCTTTTTGGGCATATCCCTTTTGCAGTCTGGTTCAATCATTTTTGGTCAAGTTACAGTGTCTTTTCAATGTTGGAATGAAGAATCTTGTCTGACTCGGGTGATATTCACTGAAACTTGCTGGGACGGATCAGCATGAAGTCTAATTTTGCAAATCCATCTTGCAGTCTGATTCAGTGATTTTGAGTTATGACCCTTTGAATGAAAAATCCTATCCCTGCACAGTCAACAACTTTGTTTTGACAACACTTGCTGCAAATGATTGATGTGAAACATTGATGTTCATTCCAATTTGCTTTTTAGTGCCATTGCAATTGTTCTTGCATCCCTATTACCAGTCCTAAAATTTGCCAATGTTTAACATTATCAATAACATAGATTCACAATTGTATGAGGGGTGACAGTGCCCCATCCCCCGAAGGTGTTATTTTTTTTACAACCATGCTGAATATATTTTTAAAATAATGTAAAATATATGTGTAAATATTTTATGACTTAATTGCTATTTATTGCCCCTTTTTGTTGCTTTTTTGTGTTTCCTTATCTTAAATGAAAGAAAATACTATAATTATGCCAAGTTTCATTATTTCTTCAAGAGATGTTGTTGTATGACGTTTAGCATCAATTTCAACAATTTTTTAGTTATATCGCAATGTTGCCTACTTGACGCAGTACTCTAAGCACTGCCACATTCTATCTTCTAAATGCTGAGCACCAAGCAAGGAAGCTTCTAGTACCATTTTTTAAGTCTTTGGGACGACCTGGCCGAGTATTGAACTCACTGCATTCCGCATGTGAGGCGGACCCTCAACCACTAGACCACCGCTGCGGTGTTTCTCTAGAGGACATATTTGGTTTATATCATCCTTACTACATAACTGGCTTTATCAGAACATTATATTAAATAAGCCAGCTGAAAATTGTATCTATGAATCACTGACTGGAAAAAACATGGGCCAAAGTCCAATAAAATCTCAAATGTCACATAGTGCTCCAGATAAGCATAATTTGGGGATACTATTTAAGCATTGAAATTCATGAATAAAGCATTAAAATCGAAATTAAGGGGTAAAATAAGCATTGGTTATTTTCAATTTCAGTGTTGATTAGTTTGTTTTTAATGGCAACTATTCATACCCATAACATTTTGAAAATGAGCATTGCATACTAATTTAAGAGGTAAAATACCCATTTGAAAATAACACTTATCTGGAGCACTGCATAAAGTTTTTTACAGATGGGCCCTATGTCCAAGCAACTGTTTTACAACTGTTTATGCAAGATACATTTTCATTATGAAAAACGTGAAGTGAAAAGTCTGTGTTAACCAGATACTTAACAGAGTTATGATATACAGTAAATTCATGTGTCTTGCATCACATCTGTAGCAGCTCAGTGCAAATACAATTGAATGCATAAAAGCAAGTGTCTGTATTAAACACAGAAGCTGTGAGAAACAACATGGCCTCTGTTGTTTTTGCAGTTAACAATCACAAACGATCAAGGTTTGAGTTTTAAAAGGTCAATACGATCATAACACATTCAAAAAGCAATGCATAAAAAAAGCCAAAAATTCATTAAACTGGTCAACAAACTTTAAAATCTTTCATTAATGATAATTGTCATAAAAGTAATAATGTTACGGTAAATATAAGTGACAGTCACTGTGAACAACTCCATGTTCTGAATGCAGGCATCTGGCGCATAGCCTGGATCTATCAACAGTACCCCTTCCCCCCCACTAGGCCATAATAATTTAATTGCTAGATTATCATCCCCACCTGCCCCCCTAATATTCATGCCACCTCGACCCTATTTATTTTCATAAAAAAAAAACAATAAAAAAAAAAAACATCAAAAAATTTAAAAATGAAAATGAAATCCTCCCATCCACCCCGTTTTTCAGAAAAAATTTGGATGATAATCTAACAATTAATTTATAATGGCCTTACCCAACCTCTCTGCTCAAAATATGTATTAAAATCGCTCCTCAAAAACAGTAAATATTACTGGATATGTATGTAATCAGACTAGAACAATATGTAGAAGATAACAAGAAACTGCTGCGTATAACTGATTTATGAGTTTTCTTCTTTACCTAGTTGCCCAAGATGCCCACTGGATACAAGCCAGAGCTTTCTAGCCTGCTCTCTTCTATAATGCAGAAAGATCCGACCCAGCGACCCACAGCTGAAACTATTCTTAAGCATCCATTTTTTGAGGATGTGAAGCCTCCGCAACTTCCTCCAAGGGTAGGTATATTTTAGGACCGACTTCTTACATTCAATTCAAACACCAGAACAATAGAAAACATAAATGCTGTATATATTTGTAAATAACATAGCAGTTACTACAATTTTGAATTCATTATTAAATTTTGATATGCATTATTTGACCTGTAACCATGGGATTTTTACCTTTAACAATTATGGTTCTTCACACATGGACACTTACCAATAAAAAGTATATGGGCTATACAACTGTAGAGTTTATGACGCTGCACATTAACAATATGATAACAATTCACATGTGGTATTTACATATGACATGACATGTCACATAGGCCATATATCTATAGCAGTTATCATAATCCACATGTGGTATATACATATGACATGACATGTCACATAGGCCATATATCTATAGCAGTTATCATAATCCACATGTGGTATATACCTATGACAATATGACATGTCACATGGGTCATACACCTATAGCAGTTATCCTAATCCATAGTGGTATAAACATATGGCAACATGACATGTCACATGGGCCATACATCTATAGCGATTATCCTAATCCACATATGGTATATACATATGACAATATGACATGCCACATGGGCTATACATCTATAGCAGTTATCCTAATCCACATGTGGCATATACATATGACAACATGACATGTCACATGGGCCATACAACTATAGCAGTTATCCTAATCCATAGTGGTATAAACATATGGCAACACGACATGTCACATGGGCCATACATCTAAAGCAGTTATCCTAATCCACATATGGTATAAACATATGACAATATGACATGTCACATGGGCCATACATCTTTAGCAGTTTTCCTTATCCAAATGTTGTATATACATATGACAATGTGACATGTCACATGGGCCATACATCTATAGCGGTTATCCTAATTCACATGTGGTTTATACATATGACAACATGACATTCCACATGGGCCAAACACCTATAGCAGTTATCCTAATCCAAATGTGGTATATACATATGACAGCATGACATTCCACATGGGCCAAACACCTATAGCAGTTATCCTAATCCAAATGTGGTATATACATATGACAACATGACATGTCACATAGGCCATACACCTATAGCAGTTATCCTAATTCACGTGTGGTATATACATTTGACAGCATGACTTGTCACATGGGCCAGACACCTATAGCAGTTATCCTAATCCAAATATGGTATATACATATGACAACATGACATGCCACATGGGCCATACACCTATAGCAGTTATCCTAATCCACATGTGTTATATACATATGACAACATGACATGTCACATGGGCCATACATCTATAGCAGTTATTCTAATCCAAATGTGGTATATACATATGACAATGTGACATGTCACATGGGCCATACATCTTTAGCAGTTATCCTAATCTACATGTGGTATATACATATGACAACATGACATGCCACATGGGCCATACATCTATAACGGATATCCTAATTCACATGTGGTGTATACATATGACAACATGACATGCCACATGGGCCATACATATATAGCAGTTATCCTAATTCAAATGTGGTATATACATATGACAACATCACATGCCACATGGGCCATACATCTATAGCAGTTATCCTAATCCACATGTGGTATATACATATGACATGTCACATGGGTCATACATATATAGCGGTTATTCTAATCCACATGTGATATATACATATGACAACATGACATGTCACTAAGGTCATACATCTATATCAGTTATCCTAATCTACATGTGGTATATACATATGACAACATGGCATGTCACATGAGCCATACATCTATAGCAGTTATCCTAATCCACATGTGGTGTATACATATGACAACATGACATGTCAAATGCGCCATACACCTTTAGCAGTTATCTTAATCCACATGTGGTATATATATATGACAACATGACATGCCACATGGGCCATACACCTTTAGCGGTTATCCTAGTTCACATGTGGTATATACATATGACAACATGACATGTCACAGGGGTCATACACCTATAGCTATTATCCTAATCCACATGTGGTATAAACATATGACAACATGACATGTCACATACACCTATAGCAGTTATCCTATTCCACATGTGGTATATACATATGACAACATGACATGCAACATGGGCCATACATCTATAACGGTTATCCAAATTCACATGTGGTATATACATATGACAACATGATATGTCACATGGGCCATACATATATAGAGGATATCCTAATCCACATGTGGTATATAAATATGACAACATCACATATCACATGGGTCATACATCTATAGCAGTTATCATAATCCACATGTGGTATATACATATGACAACATGACATGCCACATGGGCCATACATCTATAGCAGTTATCCTAATCCACATGTGGTATATACATATGACAACATGACATGTCACTAAGGTCATACATCTATATCAGTTATCCTAATCCACATGTGGTATATACATATGACAACATGACATGTCACATGGGCCATACATCTAAAGCAGTTATCCTAATCCACATGTGGTATATACATATGACAACATGACATGTCACATGGGCCATACATCTATAGCAGTTATCCTTCTCCACATGTGGTGTATACATATGACAACATGACATGTCAAATGCGCCATACACCTTTAGCAGTTATCCTAATCCACATGTGGTGTATGCATCTGATAATATGACATGTCACTTGGGACATACATCTATAGCAGTTATCCTAATCCACATGTGGTGTATACATATGACAACATGACATGTCACATGGGACATACACCTATAGCAGTTATTCTAATCCACATGTGGTATATACATATGACAACATGACATGTCACATGGGCCATACATCTTAAGCAGTTATCCTTATCCACATGTGGTATATCCATATGACAACATGACATGTCACATGGGCCATACATCTATAGCAGTCGTCATCATAATCCACATGTGGTATATACATATGACAACATGACATGTCACATGGGCCATACACCTAAAGCAGTTATCCTAATCCCCATGTGGTATATACATATGACAATATGACATGTCACATGGGCCATACACCTATAGCAGTTATCCTAATCCACATGTGGTATATACATATGACAACTTGACATGTCACATGGGCCATACACGTATAACGGTTATCCTAATCCACATGTGGTATATACATATGACAATATGACATGTGACTTGGGCCATACATCTATAGCAGTTATCCTAATCCACATGTGGTGTATACATATGACAACATGACATGTCACATTGGCCATACATCTATAGCAGTTATCCTAATCCAAATGTGGTATATACATATGACAATGTGACATGTCACATGGGCCATACATCTATAGCGATTATCCTAATTCACATGTGGTATATACATATGACAACATGACATGTCACATGGGCCATACATCTATAGCAGTTATCCTAATCCACATGTGGTATATACATATGACAATATGACATGTCACATAGGTCATACACCTATAGCAGTTATCCTAATCCACATGTGGTATATACACATGACAACATGACATGTCACATGGCCCATACACCTATAGCAGTTATCATAATCCGCATATGGTATATGAATATGACAACATGACATGTCACATATGTCATACACCTATAGCAGTTATCATAATCCACATGTGGTATATACATATGACAACATGACATGTCACATGGGCCATACATCAATAGCAGTTATCCTAATCCAAATGTGGTATATACATATGACAATATGACATGTCACATAGGCCATACACCTAAAGCAGTGTTCCTAATCCACATGTTGTATATACATATGACAACATGACATGTCACATGGGCCATACACATATAGCAGTTATCATAATCCACATATTGTATATACATATGACAACATGACATGTCACACAGGTCATACACCTATAGCAGTTATCATAATCCACATGTGGTATATACATATGACAACATGACATGTCACATGGGCCATACATCTATAGCAGTTATCCTAATCCACATGTGGTATATACATATGACAACATAGCATGTCACATAGGCCATACACCTATAGCAGTTATCATAATCCACATGTGGTATATACATATGACAACATGACATGTCACATGGGTCATAAATCTATAGCGGTTATTTAATCCACATGTAGTATATGCATATGATAATATGACATGTCATTTGGGCCATACATATATAACGGTTATCCTAATCAACATGTGGTGTATACATATGACAACATGACATGTCACATGGGCCATACACCTATTGCAGTTATCCTAATTCACATGTGGTATATCCATATGACAACATGACATGTCACTTGGGCCATACACCTATAACAGTTATCCTAATCTACATGTGGTATATACATATGACATTATGACATGTCACATGGGCCATACAGCTATATTAGTTATCTTAATCCACATGTGGTATATACATATGACAATATGACATGTCACATGGGCCATACAATTATAGCAATTATCCTAATCCACATGTGGTATATCCATATGACAACATGACATGTCACATGGGTCATACACCTATAGCAGTTATCCTAATCCACATGTGGTATATCCATATGACAACATGACATGTCAAACGGGTCATACATCTATACCGGTTATCCTAATCCACATGTGGTATATGCATATGATAATATGACATGTCACTTGGGCCATACATCTAAAGCGGTTATCCTAATCCACATATGGTATATGAATATGACAACATGACATGTCACATGGGTCATACACCTATAGCAGTTATCCTAATCTACATGTGGTATATACATATGACAATATGACATTTTACATGGGCCATACAGCTATAGCAGTTACCCTAATCCACATGTGGTATATACATATGACAATATGACATGTCACATGGGCCATACAATTATAGCAGTTATCCTTATCCACATGTGGTATATCCATATGACAACATGACATGTCACATGAGCCATACACCTATAGCAGTTATCATAATCCACATGTGGTATATCCATATGACAGCATGACATGTCACTTGGGCCATACACCTATAGCAGTTATCCTAATCCACATGTGGTATATACATATGACAACATGACATGTCACATGGGCCATACCTCAATAGCAGTTATCATAATCAACATATGGTATATACATATGACAATATGACATGTCACATAGGTCATACATATGTAGCAGTTATCATAATCCACATGTGGTATATACATATGACAACATGATATGTCACATGGGCCATACATCTATAGCAGTTATCCTAATCCACATGTGGTATATACATATGACAACATGACATGTCACATGGGCCATACATCTATAGCAGTTATCCTAATCCACATGTGGTATATACATATGACAACATGACATGTCACATAGGCCATACATCTATAGCAGTTATCCTAATCCACATGTGGTATATACATATGACAACATGACATGTCACATGGGCCATACATCTATAGCAGTTATCCTAATCCACATGTGGTATATAGATATGACAACATGACATGTTACATGGGCCATACATCTAAAACAGTTATATATATGGTCAAATCTTGTTGCCGATTGTCAATCAAGTTGTTATCATGCTTAATTTGTCAATCCAGCTAGATTCATGTTCGATGGTCAACTCTTGTTGCCGATTGTCAATCCAGCTGTAATTGTGTTAAATGGTCAACTCTTGTTGCTGATTGTCAATCCAGCTGCAATCATGTTAGATGGTCAATTCTTGTTGCTGATTGTCGATCCAGCTGGAATCATGTTAGATGGTCAACTGTTATTGCTGATTGTCAACCCAGCTGGAATCATGTTAGATGATCAACTCTTATTGCTGATTGTCAACCCAGCTGGAATCATGTTAGATGGTCAACTCTTATTGCTCATTGTCAACCCAGCTGAAATCATGTTAGATTGTCGACTTTTGTTGCCAATTGTCAATCCAGCTGGAATCATATTAGATGGTCAACTCTTGTTGCTGATTGTTAATCCAGCTGGAATCATTTAAGATGGTCATATCTTGTTGCTGATTGTCAATCCCACTGGAATTGTGGTAGATGGTCAACTGTGTTGCTGATTGTCAATCCAGCTGGAATCATGTTAGATGGTCATATCTTGTTGCTGATTGTCAATCCCGCTGGAATTGTGGTAGATGGTCAACTGTGTTGCTGATTGTCAATCCGGCTGGAATCATTTTAGATGGTCATATCTTGTTGATGATTGTCAATCCCGCTGGAATTGTGGTGGATGGTCAACTGTGTTGCTGATTGTCAATCCAGCTGGAATCATGTTAGATGGTCGTATCTTGTTGCGGATTGTCAACCCAGCTGAAATCATGTTAGATTGTCGACTCTTGTTGCCAATTGTCAATCCAGCTGGAATCATGTTAGATGGTCAACTCTTGTTGCTGATTGTCAATCCAGCTGGAACCATGTTAGATGATCAACTCTTGTTTTTGATTGTCAATCCAGCTTGAGTCATGTAAGATGCTTATATCTTGTTGCTGATTGTCAATCCAGCTGGAATCATGTTAGATGGTTAACTGTTGTTGCTGATTGTCAATCCAGCTGGAATCGTGTTAGATAGTCAACTCTTGTTGCTGATTGTCAATCCATCTTGAATCATGTTAGATGGTCAACTCTTGTTGCCGATTGTCAATCCAGCTGGAATCATGTTAGATAGTCAACTCTTGTTGCTGATTGTCAATTCAGCTGGAATCATGTTAGATGGTCAACTCTTGTTGCTGATTGTCAATCCAGCTGGAATCACGTTAGATGGTCAACTGTTGCCGATTGTCAATCCAGCTGGAATCATTTTAGATAGTCAACTCTTGTTGCTGATTGTCAATTCAGCTGGAATCACGTTAGATGGTCAACTGTTGCTGATTGTCAATCCAGCTGGAATCATGTTAGATGGTCAACTGCTGCTGATTGTCAATCCCGCTGGAATTGTGGTAGATGGTCAACTCTGTTGTTGATTGTCAATCCAGCTGGAATCATGTTAGATGGTCATATCTTGTTGCTGATTGACAATCCCGCTAGAATTGTGGTAGATGGTCAACTGTGTTGCTGATTGTCAATCCAGCTGGAATCATTTTAGATGGTCATATCTTGTTGCTGATTGTCAATCCCGCTGGAATTGTGGTGGATGGTCAACTGTGTTGCGGATTGTCAACCCAGCTGAAATCATGTTAGATTGTCGACTCTTGTTGCCAATTGTCAATCCAGCTGGAATCATGTTAGATGGTCATCTCTTGTTTCTGATTGTCAATCCAGCTGGAATCATGTTAGATGGTCAACTCTTGTTTTTGATCGTCAATCCAGCTTGAATCATGTTAGATGGTCAACTCTTGTTGCTGATTGTCAGTTCAGCTGGAATCATGTTAGATGGTCAACTCTTGATTTTGATTGTCAATCCAGCTTGAGTCATGTAAGATGCTTATATCTTGTTGCTGATTGTCAATCCAGCTGGAATCATGTTAGATGGTTAACTGTTGTTGCTGATTGTCAATCCAGCTGGAATCTTGTTAGATAGTCAACTCTTGTTGCTGATTGTCAATCCATCTTGAATCATGTTAGATGGTCAACTGTTGCCGATTGTCAATCCAGCTGGAATCATGTTAGATAGTCAACTCTTGTTGCTGATTGTCAATTCAGCTGGAATCACGTTAGATGGTCAACTGTTGCTGATTGTCAATCCAGCTAGAATCACATTAAATGGTCAACTGTTGAGGATTGTCAGACCTTTATTAGAAGAAGACTGTTTTGATATTGAACTTTCACAGATGCGAGCTCATAATCTGTTCTCACAAACATTACCGCCACATTACTACATAATCAAGGTGAAATTACAAAATGTTTAATTTAATGATAAAGGTTAGTGCTCTGATCTGTATGAAAAGCATGATGAGGATAAGTATTATGGTACAGTTAGTATGAAGATGGAATTTTGCAGACTTTACGTTAACAATGTTTATTATTGGGCCATACTTAAAAAATAAATTGTTTGCCATGCTCCTACCTACTCACTTGAAATTGCAGCTACCCAAATTTTTTTATTGACTTTTAATTTTTTCTATCATGATTTCTGTCCATTTTTCTTTAAAATGACTATACAAAATCAAAATTTGGCAAAAAAAAAAATTAGCTACCTACCTACCGTCATACTGGGTATGAGCACAGCAAACAAGTATTTTTTTAAGGATGGCCTTGTTATTATTACATTTTCTTGTTGTTGCCAGCCACAAGATTCGTCGGGTGCTGTAGGAGGAGTACCTGACAATCGTTGGGGAATCAAAAGACCTCTACCAGGTAAACAGAAAGATGCAGCGGGTGCTCGTGCAGGACCTTTTGACATAAAAAAATTGCTAATTTCACTATCCACCAACCGCAAGCAGAGTAATGACAAAAAAGAAAAACAGAAGGAGGAGAAAGCCAAGGGAGCTGTTGGGGGTGATACTACCGTGAAAGGTCTTGCCACAATCATGGCCAAAACACATTTAACTCCCAAAACAAATAAATTTTCAAAAACAGTTAAAAAAGATATAACACTGAAACCCACAATGATAATTCATGCAGATGTGTCGGTGTCAGACGTGAAACCAACATTTAACCGGGAAAATTCAGAACATGATTTTGACACCACTCTGAAACTGATTCAGAGTGAAACTGCTGGAAATGCTTTTAACGTGATGCAGATGATTGTGCGCACCCTGACAGGCATAGTTCCTCAGGTATGTAGACCAAATAAAGAGTACAGTTGAACCTGTCTTAAAAAGCCAGTCAAGGGAAGGAGCAAAAGTGGCCTTTTAAGACAGGTTGTTGCTTAATACAGTTAAATTGCTCTGAAAACATAGAAATGGGAAATTGCAAATGTGGCTGCCTAAGACACATGGCTGCTTAATAGAGGTGACCACTTATACAGGTTTGACTGTACTTGTATATTAAAAAAGTTTTTTTTAAAAAATAGAACCATTGAATGTTGATGTCAAGTTAACAGTCACTGAAACTTTTAAGATGCCATTTAGTTTATACAATTTTTTATGTTTTTTAGCTTGATTGTGATAAAAGCTCAGAGTTTATATGCAGTGCTTTACAATAATGCTTGCCCGACTGTCCGGGACAACTGAATTGTGGGTACGGACAAGTAAACTATAAGGCTACTAACCCGAATGGACAAGGAAAATTCAGATATAAATTAAACTCGGCATCTGTTTTTGTACATCCATATTTTTTTAACTCTAATAAAACAGTTTATTTAGTTATTCTTAATTTTATATCCATAGGATATTATTTTTTAGCCAGGACAAGCAGATTTTAGAAATACTTGTCCAATTGGAGAAGCGAAATAAAAAAATAATTTAATGGCCTGATATGTATAACTGTTATCCTGCATGCAAACCTAACTTAAAGCTACAATATAAGGAGTATTCAAATGCATCAACATTTTTAATTGAAGAGGCCTCACCTATATCGCCGATATTTTTTTATCTAAGCAGTCAAACTGCACACTTATATCAAACATCATATATTATGGATATTCTGTTCAATAGCTTCTATTGTATTTTGTCTCTGTAGTGTAAAATTCTTTGATTTTATTGACCAAATGCTAATTTGCGACACAGATAAAGTCGCTCATTGGCCAGTATCGGGCTATGCTAAAACATTGATGAATAAAACGGAAAAAGATGACCTGTGTTTTAAGGAATTTCTTATTTATAAATTAGATAAACTATAAGGAAGGAATCAACCATTATCTTAAAATGGGACCTTCCTCTTTGTGAATTATTTATATAAGATTAAAGCCATAGTCACATTTAAGGACATGCACGTAGTTGACCGTAGTTCACTTCAAACGTAGACCACCGTAGTGTAACTACGGTCAACTACGTTGAAATAGGTTCGAAGTAGGTTCAAAATTGGCAAAAAGAGAAAATATAGAAAGTCTAAGTAGGTTGAACTACTTGTAAGTACGGTCAACTACATTGAACTAGGAGCAGAGTGGCTATGTTTAACTAGGGTATCACTATGTCTAACTATGGGTAACTATGTTACACTACATATAAACTACGTTTTAAGTACGCACAACTAAGGTAAACTAGGGTCAGCTGCGTTGAGCTACAGTAAAACATCCTGGCTGCGCCTGCGCAGTATAGGTAAGCCACTGTCATTGTGCTTAATTGTCACCTAATTCTACCATGCTGCCAAGGAAGAGGAAACGAGGTTCTTCCAAAGCCAACATTGCTGATCACCTTGCAGTATCCACATGGACCTGGAGGGTGGAGAGGAGACAGTGGAAGCGGTTTACAAGTATGCCAAAAGCATTCTCCACCATGCGACGTGCTCTGGACAGCCGGTAGTTGAAGACCTGCTGGCCATTGTCCAAACTGCGTCGAGGAAAGGGTTTCATCAGCCAGATCCTCATGGCGAATGCATCATCCCCTATGATGTAGTAGGGGGTGTTTACATCATCCCCTGGTAGCGGGTCTGCATCTGGGACACCATGGACACCATCCTGCAGAGCTTGGCAAAAGTTCATAATGGTTCCAGATCTGGCCATCCGAACTAGAGCAGACGTCTCCAATTTGTGTCCACAGGAAGCGGTACTGAGCATCTACCAAGGCCATGAGTACAATGAAGTTAAACCCCTGATAGTTGTGGTAGATAGAACCTGAGTGGGTTGGCTTCTTGTTTCGGATGTGCTTCCCATCAAGAGCACCAAGGGTGTTAGGGAACTGCCACTTCTGCTGAAAGGCCCGAGCCACCTGCTGCCACTCTTCAGTTTCTGTGGGAAGCTTGACAAACTCTGGTTCCAGGATATCAACCAGAGCCTGACAGACATCAACAATGAAACCTGACATGGTGTTGTGGGCTACCCTGAAATCAAACCAGAGGTTTCGGTAGTAGTTTCCAGTGGCCAGATACATGAGGGTGAGCGCCAGTTTTAGCGCAGGAGAGCTGGGACACCTGAAAGTGGTGGTCTGTTTTGTGATCCTCCCCTCAATCCTGGCCAGGATATCATGGAATGTGGCCACATCTACACGCAGAAATTGCTGGAAAGCCTGGGGGTTCTCCACTTGAAGCTCTGCCATCAGAGCCTAATTCTGGCCACGGACGGGTCTTTGCAGCGGCCAGTCCCTGGTCCACCATCTCCTTTGTCTACTATTCTCCCTCCTTTCCTGTTCCTCTAGGTCCTCTAATTCCACAAGGTTTCTTGCCAGACCAGCAAGTTCCATGTTAACCTGACCCAAGAACTTTGCAATCGTGACTCTATCACCCATTATGTAATTATGCAGTTAATAATTGAATCCTCAAACAACAAGATGTGTGTAATCCAAGAAATGTAAGCGACATATTTCTTATTAGTTGATTCTTACAGTTTTTGCTACGGTAAACTATGGTAAACACTACGGTGAAGTAGGGTCAATTATAGTTAACTAAGGTCAACTACGTTCAAACTACAGTCACAGTAGGGTCTTGGCATCATAGTTGACCGTAAACAAGTTTTGAACATGTTGAAAAATTATGTGCTAACTATGGGCAAATCATAAGTTCGAACTGTTTATTAATATGTTGAACAACGGTTAACTATGTGTAACTACGTTCAACTATGGTCCACTATGGTCATTCCCCACTATGGTCAACTACGTAAGATGTGACCACAGCTTAAAGAACACTGCAATTTAACTGAACCTGCACTTTTAGTTTTTCCACTCTAATCCTTTGTAAAGGGAATTTATCAAGAGTCTGTATGACCATGTGAAGGTTTTCAAGCAGTATTAACGGGATGATATTTTTTAGAATGGGGATTTCGTTTCATTAGTTTACCACTCTAATTTGTTACATTTTGGTGAATTTTACGTACCAAACCATTCGGATTTTATTTATAAATGATGAGATGCTTTTTATCAATTTTAAAAATAATTTTATTTATTGAGACAAATACTTAATTTAACTTTTATTAAATAATTAGAGTACTTTTAGACTGTAGCGGTGGTCTAGTGATAGAATGTCAACCTTACATGTGGAAGGTCATGGGTCCAATTCCCAGGCCAAGTCACATCAAAGAATTGAAAAATGGAACTATATTAGCTTCTTTTGTGGCAGTCAGCATTTCAGAGATAGTTCTTGATCTGGTTGGCAAGATGATTTTTCATGTGTTTACTATAAATGCATTTTTAACCAGGTTTTTCATTTCCGTTCAATAACTGGAGTATTTTTCATTGGAACTGAACCAAACTTATACAAAGTGTGTAACTCTATAAAATCTAGGCCAAGTTCAATAACCAGCCAATACGGACCATTATCTCTAGAGTTATGGCCCTTTAATTAGTCAAAAATGCTAAAATTGCCCGTTTCCACTCAATTACTAGAGTATTATTTATCAGAACTGAATCAAACTTACACAAACTGTGCATCTCTATAAAATCTAGGCCATGTTTGATAACCAGCCAATACGGACCATTATCTTCAGAGTTATGGCCCTTTAATTAGTCAAAAATGCTAAAATTGCCCGTTTCCGCTCAATAACTAGAGTATTCTTTATCAGAACTGAAGCAAACTTACACAAAGTGTGAATCTCTATAAAATCTAGGCCAAGTTCAATAACCAGTCAATTCAGACTTTTATCTTCAGAGTTATGGCCCTTTAATTAGTCAAAAATGCTAAAATTTACCGTTTCCACTCAATAACTAGAGTATGCTTTATCTGAACTGAAGCCAACTTACACAAAGAGTGTATCTCTATAAAATCTGAGCCAAGTTCGATAACCAGCCAATTCTGACCATTATCTTCAGAGCTATGGCCCTTTAATTAGTCAAAAATGCTAAAATTGATTGTTTCCGCAACCGAAGTTATACAATTTTTCTAGCGGTAAAGTAAAAATAATCTTTTTCTTTTGTTTTTTTGATGAAGACACTAAAAAAGTTTGGATTGATGTATTGATATGTATTAAAATGAAACTCCATTAACATGCACATTTTTATTTTGAAAATGGTTTGTGGTGCCCTTGCTCAGTTGATAGCCATGAGGCAAAAAATATTATAAAAAGTACAAATGATTTATAAGAGAAATGTACAGGTCCGTCTAAAATTTTTACAACACAGCTGAATTTCTCATAATGTTTGATGCATTTTGTAATATATTTGTAGAATCAAACATCTTGTTTAAGAAATTGTTACTATCAGTTGAGCATGTGTGACTTACCTCCTATCAGTGGGCACTGGAAACAATACCACCACTTAAGCCTCAATGCAAAATGTGAAAATACTGATGTATTATTTTATGAATATGCATGTTTGTTTCCGAGTATAATCACATTACATCTTTCATAATGTGAATTACGGAAGCAATATTTTAGCCAAACAACCAGTGAATAGCACAGAAACAAGAGAAAAACTTTATTTCATGCTTTTTTAACAAAACTATTGCATCATTGTTGTACAAATAAAAAAACAAAATTTGAATTTTATGCTTTTTTATTTTCTGCTTCAATGTACATAAAATTCTGGCATGAAATAGAGTTATAGTTACAGAATAGCTAAAATGTTTGAAAAACATGGTTTTCGGGGAATTTCCACGTCTCTTGTTCTCTAATAACTGTAGCTATGTTTCATTTCTATGTAATATTGTATCCAGAAAAGGTTCATAATTAAAGTTTAGAGAACAGCACAGCAAATTTGTACAAGTGTATATGTTAGTAAATTATTTATATTTTTAGCTCTACCAGCCAAAGGCCAGCAGGGCTTATGCTATGATAGTAAAATGTCTGTCGTCTGTCATCCTTCTGTTAACCTTTTTCATGGAGGCGCAAAAGCACCCCAATTTTTCATTCAATCTTAACCAAACTTGCACAGTAGTTAAATAACCCCAGGATCTTGGACGAGTTATTGAACCAGCTTGATTTGACAACCAATGCCCCGCTACAGGGCTTAAAAGCACATCTTAAGCGAAACTTTGAAAAACATTTTCTCTGAAAGTTCAAGGGCTAGACCTTAGATATTTTATGTGTAGCATTGCATAGGGTTCCCCTAAAAGGTTTGTTGAAGTTGGGTACCTAAGGTCAAATTTGGGGCTGCCACAGGGGTCACTGTTTTACATAGAGTCGTATAGGGAAAATGTTGGAGAGGCAATAACACCTTCATTTTTCATTGAATCTTAAACAACTTTGCACAGCAGTTATGAAACCACAAGATCACGGACAAGTTCTTGAACCAGCGTCATTCAACCACAAATGCTTGCCACAGGGTTTATAAGTACATTTCATTGGAAACTTTAAAAAACATTTTGTCTGAAATTTCAAGCCATAACCCTTAGATATTTTACATATAACATTGTATCGAGGTTCTCTGGAAGCTGATCTCTGGGGTTAAATTAAGAGCTGCATAGGGGTCATAAAGGAAGTTAACATTTTCGTGTAATACGGCAGCACCCCTGTTTTTCATTGAATCTTAAATGCACAGCAGTTAAATGACCACAAGATCTCAGATGAGTTTTTGAGCCAGCATGATTTGACCACAAATGCCCCTGCTGCAGAGCTTATAAGCACATTTTAAGTGAAACTTTAAAAAAGATCTCATGGGTAGAGCTGGATAAGGAAAAAAATTCTTCTAGTGGTTTTTGTTTCAAGTAGAGTAATTCAGGCCCACTTGAGCCTTTTGTTTTTGCTTTTTTAATGGTTTTTAATGCCATCTTCAACACATTTCAGGTTATATATACTTAGCACCTTGGTGATATGTACATATAAACCATAATAATTGGTGAGAAAAAAAACATGTGCAATGATGGAGGTCAAAATGCTTTCATCTTTAAAAACACAAACTTTTTTATATTGAATATATTTTTGATCCCAAATCTGCTATCAGTTTTATTGATTCATATATGTTACAAAATCCCTGTCGACTGCAATTAATTTGTTAAATTTAAAAACAAGGTAAAAAATTTTGTCTTGGTTTATCATTCATGTCATATTTAGATTTGAAACAAAACCCACACTAGCTTTTAAAGTTGTTAAGTATATAAAATATTATGTGTATAATATGACTGTAGTTTAGAGCTTTATTAGATGTTTACATATTATGTTAAATTGAATTTTCTCTTCCTTGTTTTCAGACTGAAGAAGACAAGAAAGAAATTCTTCAACGTATGTACTTTTCATTGTGTATTGAACATCTCACTTCACAGTTGTCTCGCCAGGTTCGATAAGATCAGTCAGTTACATGTCTGACTATCAATCCAGGGGTCGTGAGTTTGAATCCCCGCCCGGCAACAGTCTCCGTGATGACTGACATACGACATTGTGTCTCATTATCACTCGTCTCTCACTGCTGATTCAAGTGGGAAAAGTCATCAGTTACTTGAAGAAATGTGGTGTGCTCAAGTACTGGTTCCCCTGTCAGGATCCCAGGAAACAGTGGTTAGGTTAATTGATCGTCTGTTAGCCCTCGATGGCATAAAATGACGCTAAATGTTCAATCAGTCAATCACAGTTTGTTAGTCATAGTAACGTGATACTTGTGCTTAAAAAAAGTTCAATGTAATAATTGTTATTTGATTTATAGGGTCTGTGATATCTTGCTGCGAATTAAAAGAGAAAAAACTGGCATAGCATATACGTATACTGCAATAAGACAACATTGATATTAAAAAAGTGACTTTTATTTGATTTTAACAGATGGATTTAACAGATGGATGCATTTTAGAGCATATTTGAGGACTTCTTTTTAAGATTACTTAGGGGTGTCATTGCACTGTCTTAAACAAGCTGGTCACCCAACCGGTGATTGTGCATTTTTTTAAGCGGATACATTCCTGCTATGAAAAACATATACTTTTAAAAAAAAAAAAATTGTTGATTGTTTTTTATCGTTGAAGTCCTTGACTTTATTTATATAGAATATAGTGCATAATTCAACTGTGTAGTGAGACTTGAAGGAGTGTCCCTTTTCAATTGTGTGAATTTGGTTATAAGAAATTCCAATACTGTTGAGTTCAGATCGTACTTGTATAAACTGTCCATTCTTCCTAACAGTTGTTATATTTCCAAGCTCCATTTTTTATGTTTTGTTTAAAGGGTGAAGATATTATCTTATAGTAGTAAAATTAACAAATTTTGTTGTCATAATATTTTTTATGCGAAATGTTCATACAATAGATCTCATTGTTTGAATACATTACTGTTCACTGTCACTTTAATTTAGTCTAAAGGTGAATAGAATACAAATATTTTGTATGAAACATGACCCCTACTTTTCAACTGATAGCTAGACAAACCTGTGGTAATGTAACAATAAACAGTAGTTTACCTTGTTTGATTGGGTCCCAGTCAATTTAGCTCACCCGGGTATACATTTTGAACCTTAGAGTATTTGCACATCAAATTATGAGGTTTTGAAAGAGAAAACTCATTAACATTTGTACAAGGTGTGGAAAAAAATCCACGGAAATTGGTATAAAACAACGGAAATTCTGGTAAACCGCAGAGTATTCAGACATTCTGTGCCTGTTTTTAGCTCTACTGGTCAAAGGCCAGAAGTGCTTATGCGATGGCGCGTTGTCTGTCGTCTGTCGTCTGTCGTCTGACGTCTGTCGTCTGACGTCTGTTGTCTGTCGTCTGTTAGCAGCACTTCCTCTGAAACCACTAGGCCAATTAATCTGAAACTTTTCGATCTGAAATTCAAGATGGCCGCCATTACTAAAAATAGTCCAAAACTTAAAAAATCTTCTTCTCATGAATGGCCCAACAGATTTTCAAAATGTTTATGTAGTAATGATGACCAACTATAGTTTTGTTAGATTTGTTCAAATGGTGGGTCAGGGGTCAGGAGGGGCTCCAAAAGGGTAAAAATTGGGAATTACTAAATTTGTTTTCTTAAGAACCGGTATGTCAGATTTGTTCATATTTTGCATAAATTATCCCTATGTGTAGGGGTTTGATTGCAGATAAGAATTTAGGGGCTAAAATTTACAGGGGCCCTGTAAGGGGACTAAGAATTTTACATAGGGATACTATGGGAAAACAGAAAATCCTCTTTTTCTTTCATCTGTTCTTAAACCACTAGACCAATTAAACTGAAACTTCACATGGGTGTTTCTATTGCATAGGAGTCTATACAGAAGATTTTTATTTTTTCGATCTGAAATTCAAGATGGCCGTCATTACTAAAAATAGTCCAAAACTTAAAAAATCTTCTTCTCATGAACGGCCCAACAGATTTTCAAAATGTTTATGTAGAAATGATGACCAACTATAGTTCTGTTAGATTTGTTCAAATGGTGTCCCTAGGGTTAAAAATGACCTTGCCCCGAGAGTTCAATTAGGGGACACATGTCAATATAATATTTTTTTTTTTTTTTTTAATTTGATCCTCACGATACTTACACAGTAATTATATAACCATATTATTTTGGACAAGTTTGTGAAATGGCATAATTTGGTAATAAGTGTCATAGCTATGGCCCTTGAATCATCAAAAATTGTATATATTATATTTTGTGTAAGCTTTAGCACTTTCAATTTTCATTTTATCTTAATCAAACTTACACAGTAGTTATATAATCATACTATCTTTGACAAGTATAAAAGCTGGCCATATCAGATATATATTGTTGGAGTTACAGCACTTGAAAAATTATGTTTTTTGAATCATGTGCACTCTAGCACCTGCAGAGATCAATATTCACCAAACTTACACAGTAGTTATATATTTATAATATCATGACTGAAGAAATTTAAATGTCTCTGGTATGGCCTTGTACTATCAAAAATTGGCTTCTTTTGCATTGTCTCTTCTGCCACAGGTGAGCACTTAAGGGCCAATCTGGCCTCATGTTTTATAATCCTTGAAAAGTATTTTACAAACCTTGAAAAAAATGTATATCCGGATCAGTAGAATATGTAATAATGTGCAGTGTGGAGGATAGTATTTATGTGCAGTGTGGTGGATATTATTTATGTGCGGTGTGGAGGATAGTATTTATGTGCAGTGTGGAGGATAGTATTTATGTGCGGTTTGGAGGATAGTATTTATGTGCAGTGTGGAGGATAGTATTTATGTGCAGTGTGGTGAATAGTATTTATGTGCAGTGTGGAGGATAGTATTTATGTGCAGTGTGGAGGATAGTATTTATGTGCAGTGTGGTAGATAGTATTTATGTGCAGTGTGGAGGATAGTATTTATGTGCAGTGTGGAGGATAGTATTTATGTGCAGTGTGGTGGATTGCATTTATGTGCAGTGTGCTGGATAGTATATATGTGCAGTGGGGAGGATAGTATTTATGTGCAGGGATAGTATTTATGTGCAGTGTGGCGGATAGTATTTATGTGCAGTGTGGAGGATAGTATTTATGTGCAGTGTGGAGGATAGTATTTATGTGCAGTGTGGTGGATAATATTCATGTGTAGTGTGGAGGATAGTATTTATGTGCAGTGTGGTGGATAGTATTATTTATGTGCAGTGTGGTGGATAGTATTTATGTGCAGTGTGGTGGATAGTATTTGTGTGCAGTGTGGTGGATAGTATTTATGTGCAGTGTTGTGGATAGTACTTATGTGCAGTGTGGTGGATAGTATTTATGTACAGTGTGGAGGATAGTATTTGTGTGCAGTGTGGTGGATAGTATTTATGTGCAGTGTGGAGGATAGTTTTTATGTGCAGTGTGGAGGATAGTATTTATGTGCAGAGTGGTGGATAGTATTTATGTGCAGTGTGGAGGATAGTATTTATGTGCAGGGATAGTATTGATGTGCAGTGTGGAGGATAGTATTTATGTGCATTGTGGTGGATAGTATTTATATGCATTGTGGATGATAGTTTTTATTTGCAGTGTGGTGGATAGTATTTATGTGCAGTGTGGAGGATAGTTTTTATGTGCAGTGTGGTGGATAGTATTTATGTGCATTGTGATGGATTGTATTTATGTGCAGTGTGGAAGATAGTGTTTATGTGCAGTGCGGTAGATAGTATTTATGTGCAGTGTGGAGGATAGTATTTATGTGCAGTGTGGAGGATAGTATTTATGTGCAGTGTGGTGGATAGTATTTATGTGCAGTGTGGAGGATAGTATTTATGTGCAGTGTGGCGGATAGTATTTATGTGCAGTGTGGCGGATAGTATTTATGTGCAGTGTGGTGGATAGTATTTATGTGCAGTTTAATGGACAGTATTTATGTGCAGTGTGGAGGATAGTATTTATGTGCAGTGTGGAGGATAGTATTTATGTGCGGTGTGGAGGATAGTATTTATGTGCAATGTGGAGGATAGTATTTATGTGCAGTGTGGTTGATAGTATTTATGTGCAGTGTGGAGGATAGTATTTATGTGCAGTGTGGTTGATAGTATTTATGTACAGTGTGGTGGAAAGGATCATGTTTGTGCAGTGTGGAGGATAGTATTTATGTGCAGTGTGGTGGATAGTATTTGTGTGCAGTGTTGAGGATAGTATTTATGTGCAGTGTGGTGGATAGTATTTATGTGCAGTGTGGAGGATAGTATTTTTGTGCAGTGTTGTGTATAGTATTTATGTGCAGTGTGGTGGATAGTATTTATGTGCAGTGTGGTGGATAGTATTTATGAGCAGTGTGGAGGATAGTATTTATGTGCAGTGTGGAGGATAGTATTTATGTGCAGTGTTGAGGATAGTATTTATGTGCAGTGTGGTGGATAGTATTTATGTGCAGTGTAGTGGATAGTATTTATGTGCAGTGTGGAGGATAGTATTTATGTGCAGTGTGGAGGATAGTATTTATGTGCGGTGTGGTGGATAGTATTTATGTGCAGTGTAGTGGATAGTATTTATGTGCAGTGTGGTGGATAGTATTTATGTGCAGTGTAGTGGATAGTATTTATGTGCGGTATGGTGGAAAAGATCATGTTTGTGCAGTGTGAAACATATAGTTTATGGACAGTGCAAAGGATATACAGTCAAACCTGTCTTAAGCAGACAGTCAAAGGAATGAGCTTATGTGGCCTTTTAAAACAGGCTGTTGTTTAATACAGGTCAGTTTGAACTGAAAGCATAGAAATGGGAAATAGCAAATGTGACTGCTCAAGACAAGTGACTGCTTAATAGAGGTGACCGCTTACACAGGTTTGACTGTATTGTACTGTGCAGCTTTAAAAATAGATGTTATGTGCTACAAATTCATTTAAAGTTTGGTTTGCCGAGTGCATGACAAAGCATGATGATTTCAAACATAAAACATACACGCTTGAAGAAGTAACCAATACATGTCTTTGTGATGACCTGAAACATTAACTTTAAGTATCTCCTCTATTGTCTTAAATTGTTTTTGTTATTTGTGATTAAATAAGATTGTTCTATTTAATATGTTATTAAAATTCTAACTAATTGGCATTGATACTGTTTAACTTTTGCCCAGTCAGGCCCTGTTAGCTCAGCTTGTCTGACTACCAGTCCAGGGGATGTGAATTTGAATTCTTGCCTGGCCATAATCTGCCTGATTAATATACAACATTCATCCCATTTTCATTCTTCTCTTACTAATGATTCAAGTGGGAAAGTTAGCAATTAATACAAGCAGTGAAGGTTGTACTTGAGAACTGGTTAATCTTCTAGGATCCCAGAAAAGATTGGGTAGGTTAATTAATTGTCTTTAAGTGCGCAATGGCATGAAACGACGTTAAATATTCAAACAAACAGACAAATCTTTGATTTGGAGTGACAACCATATAAAATGTTTCATTAACCATACAAATAAGAAGACCACCAGTTCTATGTTACACATGTTAATCAAAATGCTAAGGTTTGTAAAACAGATGTATTTAAAATCACAAGATCACATCATTCCAGCTATTATACTTAACTCAAATATATATTGATCCGATGACATGATAGTGTACAATGCATGTGAAAATAATGTATAACTTATATACATGTAATGGGCTCCTTTCCTAATATTTACAGGTAGTGATGACCCAATGGGCATGATGCTACGGCAAATAGAACATCTACAACAGTAAGTTTATTACATAATTTTTGTTGAGTCCACTTGCGGTGAGTTTGACATAGTCGTCACAATGGTGGTCCAGCGTATGTATGGATACTTAAGTGTCAACGGTCAATTTTTGATGAAAAGTTATGTGGCTAAAATATTTGTTGGCTAAAATTGCCACATAAATAGTCAGCTGGGTGCATAGAAACCACTTAAATACCCATTTGTCAGAACGTCGGTGTGTCCAATCTTGTCCGGGATATAACTGATTCATACATGGAGGGATTTTGAGGTAATTTGGTGTATATGTATATTACATTATGACACTAAGTGACTTTTGCAAGATCCAGGTCCAAGCTCAAAGGTCAAGCTCACACTTTGAGGTTCAAGATAAGAAATAGGTACAAAATTGTGTGTCCACTTTGTATCTTGTAAACCACTTGATAAAATTTTGAAATAACATGGCACAAGCAATCATGATAATTGAATCTGGTGTGAGCAAGTTCAAGGTCACACTTAGAGATTCAAGGTCAGAAGTAGGTACAAAATTTTGTGTCCTCTTAATATCTTGTAACAAGCCATAAATGTTCATCATAATGAGACAATGGTTGATCGCTGGTCGTTACTGGTGCGCTTGCTCAACATTGTAGCCCTAGTTTCACATACAAAAAAGATATTTGTGATGTTCCGAATGTGAGGTATTACCCTCAACCTAACAGGTATATGCTAGTCACATTGGTATGTGAAATAATCTTAACTGACAGAAATATACTAGTCACATTGGTATGCGCGATAATCTAACCTGACAGGTATATGCTAGTCACATTGGTATGTGAGATAATCTAACCTGACAGGTATATGCTAGTCACATTGGCATGTGAGATAATCTAACCTGACAGGTATATGCTAGTAACATTGGTATGTGAGATAATCTAACCTGACAGGTATATGCTAGTCACATTGGTATATGAGATAATCTAACCTGACAGGTTTATGCTAGTCACATTGGCATGCGAGATAATCTAACCTGACAGGTATATGCTAGTCACATTGGTATGCGAGATAATCTAACCTGACAGGTATATTCTAGTCACATTGGTATGCGAGATAATCTAACCTGACAGGTATATGCTAGTCACATTGGTATGCAAGATAATCTAACCTGACAGGTATATTCTAGTCATATTGGCATGGGAGATAATCTAACCTGACAGGTATATGCTGGTCACATTGGTATGCGAGATAATCTAACCTGACAGGTATATGCTAGTCACATTGGTATGCAAGATAATCTAACCTGACAGGTATATTCTAGTCACATTGGTATGCAAGATAATCTAACCTGACAGGTATATGCTAGTCACATTGGTATGCGAGATAATCTAACCTGACAGGTATATTCTAGTCACATTGGCATGGGAGATAATCTAACCTGACAGGTATATGCTAGTCACATTGGTATGCGAGATAATCTAACCTGACAGGTATATTTTAGTCACATTGGTATGCGAGATAATCTAACCTGACAGGTATATGCTAGTCACATTGGCATGTGAGATAATCAATGATGTCTCTACTGTATACCCATGGAAGATTCATTTTATACCACATTTTGGCTTGTACAGCAGTCTTCACAATTCAGTCTTCTGTTGCTTTACTCTGATAAACTGGATCCTCTGTGGCTGTGTGGTCCAAGGCACTGTCTGCAGACCACTTACCTCTCACCGCTAAGGTTGTAGGTTTGAGACCCACTCGCTCCAAAAGCTATATGTGAGAAAGTTTGGCAGTTACTTGTGGAAATGCGGTGGTTCTACTCAGATACTCGGTCTTCCACTTCCAATAAAACTGGATATGCCATACGTATATAACCTGAAATGTGTTGAAAATGGCGTTTAACCCCATTCAACAAAAAAATTATATGCACTCTGTTCAAGTATCTGACATCGTGTAATGTACATGTCAATGCATTGTCATGTTTCTTTTTCAGGTTTTGACATCTGTTGTGCGTTTCTATTCTTTGGTCTATATGATAACCGTTCCAAGATTATCTGAAACTGCCCAAACAGTTTTAATATATGAGTAGATCTACAGAGAGTGGTGATGTGAAGAACAAAGGTTTATTGAAAAGGTTACCTCTCAAATATCAATGCATATATTATTATTTATTTCAGTTACTGTACCAAGGTATTGAATAATGATGTAGACCTATTTCGAAGTGCGTACGACTTGCTTGGTTCTGAAAAAGATGATCAAAAAATAGAAGTAAGTAGATAACTGCACAAGGAGTTCAATTCTTCTTTTCAGCAATTTATTACTTATTTACTCATCTGAGCAGAATTTGCCAAATTTTGCTGATCCTATACATAGACTACCAACAGATGTTAAGCTAAACTCACCCCCAAACAATAAAGTTATTTAATCTGTTGTTTGATAAATACATGTAGCTAAGTATTTTATAATCAACAGTTTTCTGACATATCACAAAGAGCTGCTGTTGTAAGCTAATATATATTCCCAATTCTACCCTACACATAGGGATAATTTATGCCAAATATGAACAAATCTGACATACCAGTTCTCAAGAAAACGATTTTAGTAGTTCCCCATTTTTACCCTTTTGGGGCCCCTCCTGACCCCTTAAGACAGTGGAACCCAGTCATTTTGACAAATCTGAACCTCCTTCACCAAACAAAGCTTCTGTGAAGATATAGGCAAAATCATTTCAATTTTTAAAAAAAAAAAAATATATATTATAATGACATGTGTCCCCTAATTGAACCCTAGGGGCGGGGTCATATTTAACCCTAGGGACACCATTTGAACAAATCTAACAATACTATAGTTGGTCATCATTACTACATAAACATTTTGAAAATCTGTTGGGCCGTTCATGAGAAGAAGATTTTTTAAGTTTTGGACTATTTTTAGTAATGGCGGCCATCTTGAATTTCAGATCGAAAAAAAAAAATCTTCTGTATAGTCTCCTATGCAACAGAAACATGCATGTGAAGTTATAGTTTAATTGGCCTAGTGGTTTCAGAATAAATGAAAGAAAAAGAGAATTTTCTGTTTTCCCATAATATCCCTTTGTAAAATTCTAAGTCCCCTTACAGGACCCCTATAAATTTTAGCCCCTAAATTCTTATCTGCAATCAAACCCCTATATATAGGGATAATTTATGCCAAATATGAACAAATCTGACATACCGGTTGTCAAGAAAACGATTTTAGTAATTCTGAATTTTTACCCTTTTGGGGCCCCTCCTGACCCCTTTAGACAGTGGAACCCATTCATTTTTGCAAATCTGAACCTCCTTCACCAAACAATGCTTCTGTGAAGATATTGGCAAAATCATTTCAATTTAAAAAAAAAAAAATATATATATATATTATAATGACATGTGTCCACTAATTGAACCGTCGGGGCGGGGTCATATTTAACCCTAGGGACACCATTTGAACAATCTAACAATACTATAGTTGGTCATCATTACTACATAAACATTTTGAAAATCTGTTGGGCCGTTCATGAGAAGAAGATTTTTTAAGTTTTGGACTAGTTTTAGTAATGGCGGCCATCTTGAATTTCAGATAAAAAAAAAAAAATCTTCTGTATAGTCTCCTATGCAACAGAAACATGCATGTGAAGTTTCAGTTTAATTGGCCTAGTAGTTTCAGATAAAGTGCTGCTAACAGACGACAGACGACAGACAACGGACGACAGACAACGCGCCATCGCATAAGCACTTTGGCCAGTAGAGCTAAAAATGGTTAAACTGTCGTAATGATTGTATCAAGGGGTAGTTGCATCATTATCATTATTAACCACTGTAATAATGATGGTATCAAGGATTAGTTACATCATTATCATTATTAACCACTGTAATAATGATGGAATCAAGGGGTAGTGGCATAATTATCATTATTAACCACTGTAATAATGATGGTATCATGGGGTAGTTACATCATAATCATTATTAACCACTGTAATAATGATGGTATCTAGGGGTAGTTACATCATTATCATTATTAACCACTGTAATAATGATGGTATCATGGGGTAGTGGCATCATTATCGTTATTAACCACTGTAATAATGATGGTATCATGGGGTAGTTACATCATTTTCATTATTAACCACTGTAATAATGATGGTATCAAGGGGTAGTTGCATCATTATCATTATTAACCACTGTAATAATGATGGTATCATGGGGTAGTTACATCATTATCATTATTAACCACAGTAATAATGATGGTATCAAGGGGTAGTTACATCATTATCATTATTTACCACGTAATAATGATGGTTTCATGGGGTAGTTACATCATTATCATTATTAACCACTGTAATAATGATGGTATCAAGGGGTAGTTACATCATTATCGTTATTAACCAGTTGCTGTTTTCTTACATCAGTATGAGAGTCTTTTGTGGTCAAAGGCGTCGTCTCAAGATCACTGGGATGATGATGATACCTCTCACTGCTAAGGCCACGCAGTCTAAGGCACTGCCTGCATATCACTTACCTCTCTCCACTTAAGTTGTAGGTTCGATTCCTGCTAGCTCCAATAACTTTGTGTGTGAAAGTTTGTCAATAACTTGCAGAAGGACAGTCGTTCTACTCTGATTCATTCTGAAGTCTTCCTTCACGGCTATGTGAGGTGACCTTGAGCAAAACACTTTCCCACATATGCTTAATACTGGTTCTAACCAGGAAGACTTCAAGCATGATTCGCTTAAGTTGTAAGAACTTGCTTCTGAATCAAAGTAAAATAAATAAGTTTGAACTATAAGGACATAATTTTAATAGGAAACATTTTGCTATTGATTGAATAAAGCAATTTCTTTAATACACATTTTTAAAAAAATTGAATTAAAAAGTAAAAAATCTTTCACCCTCTATGTAAATTGTGTTTCAGGAACATTTAATGAATGTCCTTGGACCGGAGAAATTTGGATTATGTGGCGTGCAGATGATGTTTCTGAAAAATTTTGAGTACAACTTACAGAAGCTTCAGGAGTCTCCTGCGAAATAGAAATACACAGAGTAAATCAATCAATAATGTCGGAGTAAATCAATCAATAAGGTTGAAGTAAATCAGTCAATAATGTCGGAGTAAATCTATCAATAATGTTGCAGTAAATCAAACAATAATGTCGGAGTAAATCTATCAGTAATGTCGGAGTAAATCTATCAATAATGTCAGAGTAAATCAGTCAATAATATCGGAGTAAATCTATCAATAATGTCAAAGTAAATCTATCAATAATCCAAGTAAATCTATCAATAATCAAAGTAAATCTATCAATAATGTCAAAGTAAATCTATCAATAATGTCAATGTCAAAGTAAATCTATCAATAATGTTGGAGTAAATCAATCAGTAATGTCAAGCGCGTGGCCCAGTGGTAGAGCGCCGAACCCATCGTGGTCGTGGTTTCGATCCTTCGTCACGGCTATTTGAGGTGTCCTTGAGCAAGATACTTTTCCGCATATGCTTAGTACTGGTTCTAACCAGGAAGATTTCAAGTGTGATTTGCCTAAGTTATAAGAACTTATTTCACAATCAAAGAAAAATAAATAAATTTAAATTAATAATGTCAGTTCAAAGGGAGTTTCTCAAAAGCTGTTTAATGATATATATGCAGCATTGTGTTTTTATTGTTTCAGATATGTGGTTTTGGCAACATAATGTTAGTGTTACACATATAATTTATGAAGAATGTATCCATGAGGGGGGGGGGGGGAGGGTAACATTTTAATGGTAAATAAAAATGCAACATCTGTGGATTTTAAACCATTTTGTAGCCAGAATTTATTCAAATTTTTTTTTTTAAGTGTTAGGAGGGTAAACAAAATTGAGTGGCATTTAGTTAACAGTGCTTTGAACAGTTGAACCCGGATATAATAATTATGATTGACTCTAAATTATACCATGTAAATTTTAAATTACATATGCATTCTTCTCGCCTTATCTGACCAAAATTTTGGAACGTAATTATCTTGTGATGATATTGCAAAACTAATAGACTGATTACTAAAAATTAAGTATTTTTATTTACCATGACTTTTCTTTTTATTTATAGTAATATTGTCTTAATTGCATTAACGACTTTGACTCAATCATGCAACCCTTATAAATTAAAAAAATAGAAAAATGCCAAAAACATTGATCTGACAACAGTTATGCTAATAATCAGATTAATGACCTTGACATTCATGATGAAGTTACTCCTTCATTGAACTATATAAAAGAATTTTGTCATGAACTTGTACACATGAATTATCAATTTCAGCTTGTGTTACAATTCATGATAATAAACAATATTACCGAGACATTGTGTTATGTTTGAAGGAATCAGGTTCCTATTTCTACTGTATGAATTCAGTTTAAAGGTGCAAAGCTTTCTGCCAGGGCAGAGAGTTATGTGGGAGTGGCTAATTTGTGTATTTATTTACAATTTAGAGTGCATGATCTCACAAGCTCCTTCCTAGAATTTCAATTTTTTGGCAGTTGGGGTTTACCTTTTTTTATTCAAACTGCATATACACACACTTTTTGGAAAATATATTTTTGCTAATTAAATGTATTAACAATAATCTAGTAGTATGCAAAACTATTACAAAAACAATGCAGTGGTGACTTTAAAATTTTGAGTAAAAAAATTGTTCTCTGAATTGAGTCATGCATAGAATTATATTTATATGGCAGTTGGGGTTAACTGTTGTAGGGGTTGGGACACAATGTAAAAGCGACTCCTGCTGTTCCATTAACTGACTTAAACATGTATACAGTTGCAACTATTGATTTGCCAGTATAATATAGGTGCTGGATAATTGAAAAATAAGATTTGTAGGTATAGGCTGAGAACAGTATCAATACAATAATATTGACACAAAATTTATCGATGAAATGTTGGAATTTTTGTTTCAGTCATAAATCGAAGTTTGCTCAAATTAACATGAAATATTTCAGATTCCATTGTTTAGCTCATAGAAAATTCTTTTAAATGATTACTGACTGTTCCACAAACAAGAAGAGTAGGATCTATTGGTTCGGCATCAGATCAATTTTTATTTAAACATGTCTAAAAGCCAGGAAATATAAATTTGGTTCCATAACCTTTATCTTGATACAAGCTATGAGCTAATAAACAGTAAAATCTGTTTTAGTGGTCATCTCTATTGAGCAGCCACTTGTATTAAGCATTCACATTTGCTATTTTCCATTCCTATGCGTTCAAAGCAAATCAGTCTGTATTAAACATTAATCTGTCTTAAAAAGCCACTTCTACTCTTTTCCTTGACTGGCTGCTTAAGACAGGTTTGATTGAACAGCAGTTTTAGTTCACATGTAATAAACCTGTTTCAGTTGACAATGTCTTTCAATTGTTGTAGCTAAAATGTTGTTCAAACTAAATAATTTGTAGACCATGATAATACAAATAATGATATTTGTGGTCTTTGTCATGTCGAGCAAGTGTTGATGATGAAGATGATATTTTTGCACTTTATCATGTTGAACGAGTGTTGATGATGAAGATGGTATTTTTGGCCTTTATCATGTCGAGCAAGTGTTGATGATGAAGGTGATATTTTTGGTCTTTATCATGTCAAGCGATTGTTGATGATGAAGATGATATTTTTGGCCCTTATCATGTCAAGCGATTGTTGATGATGAAGATGATATTTTTGGCCTTTATTATGTCAATCAAGTGTTGATGATGAAGATGATATTTTTGGCCTTTATTATGTCAAGCAAGTGTTGATGATGAAGATGATATTTTTGGCCTTTATTATGTCAAGCAAGTGTTGATGATGAAGATGATATTTTTGGCCCTTATCATGTCAAGCGATTGTTGATGATGAAGATGATATTTTTGGCCCTTATCATGTCAAGCGATTGTTGATGATGAAGATGATATTTTTGGCCTTTATTATGTCGAGGAAGTGTTGATGATGAAGATGATATTTTTGGTCTTTATCATGTCAAGCGATTGTTGATGATGAAGATGATATTTTTGGCCTTTATTATGTCGAGGAAGTGTTGATGATGAAGATGATATTTTTGGTCTTTATCATGTCGAGCAAGTGTTGATGATAAAGATGAAATTTTTGGCCTTTATCATGTCGAGCAAGTGTTGATAATGAATATTTTATTTGTGGCCTTTTTCATGTCAAGCGAGTGTTCATGATGAAGATTATATTTATGGCCTTTATCATGTAGAGCGATTGTTCATGATGAAGATGATATTTTTGGCCTTTATCATGTCGAGCAAGTATTCATGATGAAGATTATATTTGTGGCCTTTATCATGTCGAGCAAGTGTTCATGATGAAGATGATATATGTGGCCTTTATCATGTCGAGCGAGTGTTCATGATGAAGATTATATTTGTGGCCTTTATCATGTCAAGCAAGTGTTCATGATGAAGATGTTATATGTGGCCTTTATCATGTTGAGCGAGTGTTCATGATGAAGATGATATTTGTGACACTTTGAGTTAGCTGGATTTGAACTCATCATGGTAGTGAGAGTTGTGTTATATTGAAATGACAATTCCCTAGACTACCCAGTTACTGAGACACTGTTACCTATTTAGTAACAAAATAATTTACAAACTTTGCATAATTATAAACAATGTGTCATACATGACATGTAATGTATGTACACACTGAATTGATCTGATTAATTAGTGAATTAACAATTAGAATTTATTTTTAATTCAATTATGTTACTGTAATTGTTTTTATTATTTGAATATTTTATATCATTGTTAAACTTGTACGTCTTTTAAGTGATATAGTATTTTAGTATATGCTAATAGTGTTAGTTTTGTTTTGTAGAATATACCAATACTGATGTATTGGTATATTTCAATCTGTGATTCACGGCAAGATTCCGATAGGTATGATTACTTAACTGGTAACTTGTGTTATTGTATACTGGAAGCCTTTAGTATTAACCAAGATGAGACACGACAAGATAATGTGTGTTTTTTTATCATGTGCCATAATCAAATGAAATATGTATGCAATTGGAGATTTGGGGCTATGAAGGTACCTTATTCCCCCAAATAGAAGCTTCTACCTATTATCGTGGAAAATAAAATGACTTAACACTCTGGAAGTTGAGCTTTTTAAAAATTGAATTAAATGTGCTTTTAAAATCTGGTTTAAATGTTTTAAAATTGACTAAATGTTTCATTACTGGCAGTGTGTTTTATTGCATTTTACGAACATTTCATAAAAAAATTCAAACTGTGATTTCTCTGGCCAAAATAAATGCCCCTCTTTTGAAAATGCATTGTTTATGTTTGGTTATACAGTGTTTTTTTAGAAGTCATGTGTGTTATGGATTATGTATTTTGGGAGCTATATAAATTACCATATGCATTGTTGAAGATGTATCATGTGCTTGGTGGTAGATGTATCATGTATTGTGGAAGATATATAAACATATGTTTTGTTGAAGATATGTGCAGTGTGGAATATATAGTGATGTGCAGTAAGGAGGAGGGTATTATTTATGTGCAGTGTAAAGAATATCCGTGTACGTGCAGCTTTAAAAAAAGTGTTATGTGCAACAAGTTAACATGAAAACCTCTGATTTTTGTTTGTCAAGTTCAATGTAAAGCAACATAAAACATACACGCTCAATGTAACCAATACATGACATTGTGATAACTGGAAACATTTGTGTTACATAATCTTTAATTACCTTCACCATTGTCTTATATTGTAATTGTCATTTGTGATTGTGATGAAATACGATTATTTTATTAATACTCTGTACCTAGTTACACATCTTTTGCCCATCATGGCCCGGTCGACTATGCCGATAGCGCTTGGCTTTCAATCCAGGGATGTGAGTTTGAATCCTCACCTGGCCACAGTCATATATCGGTTCATAAATTAAATAATATGTTGACCATAATAAAACAACAAAACAGTGATACTCCTATTGTACTGCTGTCACTAAGAAGGGGGACAACTCTGTAGTGATATGTTTTACTGCTGTATTTTAATAAGCATCTGAAAATAAATATAAATTTATTGTTTATTAATGAAAGTTTTTATTATATAGTGAAATAACAAAATAACAATTGGGTGCCAATCATTTTTCTTAATTTTGATTAAAGAGCTGGATTATTTTAAGAGCTCCAAAAACATGTTATATTATTTTTGCATGTTGGCAAAATTGGGTCAGTGAGTATATAAAGTCACGATAAATTCGAAAAAAATAAATGTTTTTAGCCAGTTTTAAAATTTTGAAAAATTCTGATAAATTCTCTCTAATACATTTTGGTTACATCAAAAACGAAATAAAATTTTTTTTTTTTTTTCATTTTTTTTTAAAAGTTAATAATTATTATTTCAATGGATTTGAACATTTTACTATTTATTACGGCATTCTATCATAGTGTTGATTAATTATTTTTTTTACCATAAATTTGTGCTGTGCATTTTATAAACTATTCAATATTTCATTAATAAATATTTACCGCTCATGCCAAAGGTTGCGGGTTTGAGACCAGGCTTTTATGCAAGCTGTATGTAATCTTAGATGTTTCATCATGTTTTAAACATGCAGAATGGTCTTTAATTAAAAAAATTACAGTTCGAAGTAAAATTCCAAGTACTTTTGTTGTTTTTTTTAGTTGCAGTATACACATTTTGTAATCATACTTCAACAATTTTAAACATAATTTGCTGGGAATGGTCTTGTTTCGTAGAGAATTTTATTACACATAGCAAGAATTTTGGTTTGAATTCCTGTGATGACTGGAAGTTAGGATAATTGAAAATGAGATTTTGCGAGTATTGCGTGAATGTGCAAACTTTCATAAAATCTCAATGAATGGCTTTTCCTTCTCTATACCAGTCCTGGATTCCAAAATAATGTAAATAGTACATTATTTAAGTCTTTTAGCTTGGTATCTAATTGAAATGTTTTATTTAAATTTAGAAGAAAAAAAATATGAGAAAATTTAGAAATAATGTAATCAATATATTTTTTGAATAAATCTGTTTTAAAATCTTTATTTATAAACATCAAAGATAAATGAAAGGATAACGCTGAGTGAATGACTATGACATGTTCATGTTCAGACAAATTTGGTGTGGTTTAAACTTGCCAGTAATGATTTTGACTTGATTACCGGTAAGCGCCTCATATTTATACCCTTGCCCGGAGACGAACCTTCTGCTGTGACAAATGTTTGCTGCTGTAGAAATATGGAGGCAAATATTTGTTAGTCTTGACAGAGTGTTCTTGCAAATTTTATAAGATAAATGGTAACAAAGAATTTGTTTGATAAATTATTTTTATTGTTATTGTCATATTTTTGTGAATGTATTATTATCCCCTACCCTGGTTTCACCAAATAATAAGTTTACCCTCTGTCCGTTCAGCTGAAAAATTTACAATTTGGCATGTGGCATGTGGATAGAGAGCAATAAGATAATGCAGGTCACTTTAACAAAAATTGTTGTTGCTATGGCAACAAATTGGTGAAATTACAGATTCAACCTCCATCCTGTAGTAACACAGTATCCTAGCTACATTGTGAAACTTTGCATGTGGATAGAGGGCAATAAGGAGATAATGTCATTTTATTTTTTAAGTTGGACAGAAATTAAGGTTGCTATGGCAAAAGAATAGGTAAAATTACAGATACAACCTAGAATTCAAGCCGAGTTTATGAAAGTAACCAGAAGGGGAATTATGCATTGCTTGCAATACTCAAGTTTTTTTTTAGGTGGTGCAATGCAAAGCACACAGCATCTAGTACTAAAACCAAATTCTCTATACCCGGTATATGAAATAGAAATATCATACTGATTAATTTTACGTGAGTGATTGAATAGGTCTTTTTGATAATTAATAAATTTTGATACAGAAAATAAATTTATGAATTCATCATGTGCGTTGTTGTATATAATCCTTAATGTTCTGTAGATGCGGGCTTCATACGAGTGGAGAGACTACCCATCTTCTGTTAATCTTTGATTGAAATATCATTTGTATTGTACTGAGTGGATATACAAGATTTACTTTGTCTCTTAAGGTTGTTTCCACGTACCCCACAATGTTGTTGTAGTATGGTGTTTAGGGTCGCTTTCAACAGTTTTTCAGTCATATCGCGACAGTGTCTATTTGAGATAGTATTCTGAGCGCTGTCACACTGGATTATCATGCCATAGAAACATGTATGACTCGGTCAGGGATCGAACCCATGACCTTCCGCATGTGAGGCGGACGCTCTACCATGCTGCAGTCTACCCCGCAACATAATTGTACCTTAAAGATTCAGTTTTAAGTTTCAGGTTCCAATTTTCAATACATGACAGGTGATATAACAAGAGTCATGGCAATAGCTCACCTGGACATTATTCCCGGCAAGTTAAAAAATCATGACATATCCAGTTTCTGTGGTAGAAAAAGACCTCAGAATTATTAGAGAGAAAAATCTTTTTCTGTTACAAATTTAAAATAATTTAGTCCAGCATGATCAGTAAAGTCAGCCAATTTAAATTTATTTTCTATTTGTAAAATTTCAAAAATATTGAGATGTATTGAATATTTTGAGCAGTTTGACGATTTAGTTTGAATTTTACCAGGAACTGACTTGCATCAATTGCTGATATGCATCATTCAGCTACACAATTTAGTATATCTGAACTCCAGGTGCTTAATAACATGGTTGAACCTACGACCTTCCACATGCGAGGCGGACACTCTACCACTAGACCACCACTGCTGTTTTGATAGAACTAAGTCTGGAATGACAATAATTTCTTGTATCATTTGCAAGATTCTATTTCTACTATACATGGTTCACATGAACTGATAAAAGTGAATGACAAGAAATCAGACAAAAAAATTAAATACCTTTATTTAACAAAAATATATCTGGATTGAATTTGAAGACACATAAAAATATTTATAATATGCATATTTTCATTTGACCATTATGTATAGATATGATGACAATAAGCACGACAGTAACAAAAGAAGCAAGACTTAGTGTAAATGCAGAAAAAAAGTAATCAAAAATACATTATATACGAAGTCATGAACATTATGCACATCCTAGCCATCAATGAACAAAGTATAATGTACCAACGTTACTCGTATCACTAGACAAGTATATTTGTCTTGATTTGTACCTCATCCTTAGGTTAAAAAATAATGCATGTGCACATACTTTGTACATTGTTATGACAGGTGGGTTCAATTTATACATTTAAGTAAAAACATCACATTTTCATCCTGATCAAATGATGTGATAATTTCATTTGGTATACCCGATTGATGTGATTATTTCATTTGGTACACCTGAACCCGGATATATGTGTCCAAATGTATTCATTCCTCTGATCTGGTTTCTTCAGTATTATTTTTATAGAATTTTACACCATTTTTAAGACATACCAGGTTATATAAGGCATATCCATTTTATTGGTGAAAGAAAACCTTGGAATGAATCCGAGTCCGGTCGCTAGTAATTGGCAAACTTTCACACAAGTTTTTGGAGAGAGCAGGACTTGAACGGAAGGCCTCAGCTGTGAGAGGTAACTACTTGTTAGACAACAACACCGTTAACCACTCGGCCATGGAGGACCCATACTAGAAACCAGTTGTACTTGTTAAAGAGTTAATACCATTTTAATTCACCAGTAACTATACCAAAACTCCAAATATCAAGGTGCCATTTTTATAATGGAAATAACATGAAATTGTTTTCATCCCCTATATTGTAAGGAATATTCAAACATTCTTTGTTTCGATAGGTACCTCTGCCTGCCCTAGTTATGATAAAAATAGCGGAACTTCATGTTGAGGGGAATATCGTCATCTCTACCAACAATGTATAATAAATTCAAAGTTAGTTGATAATTGGGCAAGTTCTTCATTATACAGTATAGGTTAAGTATGAAGTTAATGTTTCAAATACAACACTTCATAATTGAGTACCTATACACCTGTCTTATCTGTATTGGTCAATAACATGTTTACAGTCGTTCTCGAGTAAACAAAAACAAGACTAATACTATGACATTCTAATCATTATTTATTTACAGTTGTGTATATACAAATTTAATCACCTTTGAGTTAATTATATTTGATCAACTGTATATGTAAATAAAACTAGTTATTTGTAAAATTTAAAATGCTTAATATACTTTTCAATATCTGGCAATTGTGGCTGTTTTAAAGTTACAGATGAGAATGAATGAACAGGGTTTTACCACACGTTTTACAGCCAGGGTTGTACCGACTAAAACTGACAGAAAAAATGACAATAACGAACATGAAGATGATATAATGCTTCTGTTCTGCCAACATTTAACTTCATATTTAAAAGCTTAACTTAATTTTGACTGGTTATATTTCTATAATATAATCAATAAAACCATATGCAGTTTTACTGGAACCAGTCTATAATCATGGTCACCTGGCTGATTTTCTTAGATTAAAAGTTTTAAGTATATGTTGGTGAAACAGGAGCCAGTTATGAAAATCCCAATCAAAAATTGAATGCAAGACCTACAAACCTTGACATGGTATTGCTACATCCATACCACATTTACACAAAACAGTTTTGATTTATACAGCTGCATGTACTAGACGATTAATAAAGAGGTCAGTATGAATACATTTTGGTATTTTGTAAATGTTTAAATACTGTTATTAGATACAAATAACAAATGATGGAATGATATGTATTTTGTTATTATTCAAAGTAACACAATATTGCAAGCACCCTTTCATATTTCACTAGTTAAAGACTCCTGACATTTTATAAAGCAAAAAATATTCTTTAATACAATCTTTGTAAAATATATAACGTATATATATATATCTTCTCAATACAAAACGTTTCTTATGATGCTGTTATAAAGACGACATCAAATCCTACAGGACTTTCACCACAATATATTCTCAAACAAGACACTTAATAGTAAACTTATAGCAATACAATTAGCCGTTGTGTGTATGGAAATCACTGTGGTCTGGTTGCTACCAGACGCAGAGGTCCTTTTATTCAATTTCAACAGTGGTTGCATTTGGGTTTTTTCAAACGCAATCGTTCAGAGAGGATTTCAACCATTTGGAACTGTGTGCAGGGAGAATCATCCACAGTGAAAGATCTCAATGAAATTCTATGTTAATCAGTGATTCAAATGCAAGCAATCTCCCTTGAAAAAAAAAGGCTTTCTATAATAATAACATGTGATTCTGTAAGTATAAGTAAAAGAACTAAATGGTGTTTTGTGCCGTTTTTCAACAGCATTTCAGTAATTTAAAACATCTGTGAGATCTACTTGGCAGTTAATCAGTACTAAACACACCTTATCTCTGCACATCACTGGCTACTTCCCCATATGTTTAGTGGTGGGAGATGCCGACTGAATACTAATAATGTTTATGACCAATCATCACGGAGATCGACAGGGTGAAGATTCCACATCACAACCTCTGGTTTGCCTTACTGAGCCAGCCAGACCCAGCTAGCCATTGCAAACAAATTTATTACCAAAAACTTCTAATCAATTTACCTGATTAATAATTGTCTTTCATTATAACTGACAATGATTATGGCAAGCAAGTTAAGCAATTTATTTGGCATGTTAATCCTTTAAAGCATTTTTTTTTAATATTTTATTCTTAAAATAAGGTATGTTGTTGCTGTATGGTGTTTAGCGTCGCTTTCAACAATTTTTCTGTCATCGCGACAGTGTCTACTTGAGACAGTATTCTGAGTGCTGTCACACTCGAGTATCATGCCACAGGCACATGGTATGATACCCCACCCAGTCACATTATACTGACACTTGGCTGACTAGACCTAGAATTTTCTTCTAAATGCTGAGCGTCAAGCGAGGAAGCTTCTAGTACCATTTTTAAAGTATTTGGTATGACCCAGACGAGGAGTGAACCTACGACCTTCCTTATGCGTGGCGGACGTTCTACCACTAGACCACGCTAGGGTCTTAAAATAAGATAAACAAGGACTCGATCGATAAAAATAAAATATGTTATGGTCTATCCTGACATGAAAATCCATTAAAAATTACTATCAATTAACTGATTGAAAGTTAAGCAAAGCTGGCCGTCCAGACGGCGAGCTACTGGTGGCCTTATAGCGAGAGTACAACGTTTGCTATATGAGTATAGAGCTAAGAGGTAGGATAACCGGAAACAAGAATTTAATGAGAAAAAATTCACAGTGCTTGCAGTTGATGAATACAGCCAAAATAAATATTTGATTTTAAAAGAAATACATTTTGTGAACTTCATATTTCTAAAAACCTAAAAATTATCCTTTAATCTGCTTATATTGTTTATTCCTAGTGGGTTTAAACTTCAACAATTTAGCGTATCTTTTGAGCAACTTGAGCCAGTAACACGACACATCCTCCATACGTAGATGGTCCCATATGAATTGTCTTCCTCTGCAATGAACGTATTATGTTAGATAATTTACTACGGCAACAATTTAGCATTTGTCACTAATTATTTTTTATCATTTCATTTGTAGTAAAGATATTGCAGAGACGGTATAAATGAGTATGTTTGAGTATAACAGTATAAGTTGGTTAAGTCTGATGACTTGTGTGAGTACGAACTGTTATCTTGTGTCAGTATTGAATACATCTTCAAAACCAAATTAAAAATCGATAATGCATCAATGTCATCACTTTGTGTGCACTATACAAATTTTGTATCTGACAAGCAATATAATATTTATATGTTTAAGCATAATGAAACAACATCCAAACTCATTTTTCTTGGGAAGAAGATCTATTTAAGGAACATATTAATATGACTTAATCCAATGTTCGATAAAAACAAGCATTGTTTCATGCTGCATAGGTAAATGTCAGCTATTTGTGCATGTAAAGTTTTCATTAATTTTTCACTTCCTCCATAAATCAATTTAAAACTTAAATCTTTAAACCACTAAGTTTAAATATACATGTATATTATTTAAACAATAAATATACATTATTAATATAATAACTCCTTTAAAAACGCATGTTTTATCCCAAATCTGCTATCATTTTTATCAATTCATATTATATCGACTGCAACTAATTAGTTATATTTGTGTTTTAAAGTGGTGAAATTGTTGGAATAAAACTGAAAAAAAAAACAACAAGGTGAGAATCTTTTGTCTTGGTTCATCATCCATGTCATAGCTACATGTAGATTTTATAGGTGTTTAAGGGTCCTCCAAGGCCAAGTGATCTAAGGCGCCGTCTTAAGATCATTTGCCTCTCACCGCTTGGATTGTAGGTTTGAGTTCCACTTGCTCCAAAAACTTTATATGAGGAAGTCTGCAATTTACTTGCAGAAAGATGGTGGTTCTATTCGGATTCATTCTGAGGTCTTCCTCAACCAATAAAACTTGATATTCCATATTTAACCTGGTATGTGTCGAAAATGGCTTTAAACCCCATCAAAAAAAAATTATAGACGTTTAAATATATTAAATTGTTAAACAACCATTTGTTAATGAGCACTCCATGTACCGTAATTCCTAACTAACCTCCCAAAAAGTATGTCAATGCTGCAACTATAACCTGACTGTATTGTATTACTTATTCTCCGTTCTGTCTTACCTAATAGCAATCTGATGAACTGTCTCATCATTTTCCTTGGCAAATTGCAGCAGTTCTCTGTGAATAAACACAACAGGTGTTACTTCTTTAACATTTTCCATATAAGAACTCTAACCATACCAAGTAGTTTACATATGTGTCATTTTCATTTGAAGAAAACTTGCCATGTAATAATAAAATTAGACAATGATATATTAATGTAAATGATTCCCCCTTTGACCATTTTATCAAATTAACATATTTTTCAGAAAATTTCAAACAATGCTACATGGTGATAGGGGAATGCAAATAAAGATGTAGTCGCATAGAAACAATGTCTGCTTGAGACAATATTACAGAGCTATCGTACTGAAGTATTAGCTAGTAGACACCTGGGCCTGGCAATATAAAATGTTATTATGTGCTCAACTCGAGAGTTAATACTGAACTCATGAAGTAATGGATTCATTTTGACAAAAGCAATGTACATGTATATACAATGTATTTTTTTACCTCCAATCTGCATGAATACTTTAAATTTGAGGACAAGTGTTTTCTCCTTTATTTGTGTTTTTCTATGAATCCTGGAAATTGTGTTTTGAGTATGAAATTGAGTTGAAAACAGTTTCATAATCTTGGAGCCTGGCACTCCATTCAGACCTTTGCCAACCCGTCCCAGTTATGTCTTAAATAGATGAATGAAGGTTATACAGTTGCCAGTACCATTTAAAACCTTTGACCTGACCCAGCCAGGCACCCACAACCTTCATCACGTGATCCCATTGCCCCATTGGTGCAAAAACCTTATTGCTCTAATGGAACGACATGCAGTTGTAATTTGTCTCACTAATTTTCATCAAGAATCATTACACAATTTGCATACACTTATATGTGATAAACAATATGAAGATTGGCAACAAGCAATGAACAGCACTGCAGACATGCCCATATTGAACAATGTTTACTCTTATATGTATGCTATTTTGCTTGCGTTTTTTTAAACTGTATGTCAGACATTTGCACCTAATTTTCATTTCTTAGATCAGCTTGGTGTTTAAACAGTAGTAAACAAACCTTATGTCAGCAATTCAAAGACTTCCCCACATGTTCAGAGGTGGGATATTCATGGCTGTAGAATTAAGTTCATAATCAATTATCACAGACACTGTGGTCGGGCGGAGATTCTAACTCATTAACACTGAATTGAGACAGCCGGAGACAATACCAACTGAGATGAGTAATTGCATGTGATAGTGTACTCGGTTATAAATAAGTAATAAATGCAATTAATTTCTATGATAATTAAGGTTTTGACTGATTGACTGCCTCTGTATGTCATGCTTACAACACAAAGGATCACAATGGAAATAAGAGTTTACTCTCTTTGTGTTATCCTAAGTGGTGGTGTGCATGCCATGCATCACTATACCTCATGTATGTAATCATTTTTTTTTAATGTTGTTTTTATTGTCCATATATGCACTAATTACCGAAATAAATCTATCTAATCTATCTATCTATCACTGGATAGAAAAGAAAACAGCAAACTTGTCCTTACCTGACATCTTTAAGGTTCTGTGACACTGGAATGTAGTGTACCCACGGCTTCATGGCTGGATAGAAGAATTCCAACCAGTCTTCACCAACATGGAACACAACAGAATCACACAGAAATAAATGCTTGAAGCGGAAACTTGCCGCCACTCCTCGGAAGTTAAACAAATATCTGTAAGCATAAACATATCATGTATTAGACATTACAAGTTGTTTAACCACAATCGTAAACTACTATGTACTTTTAAAGAGCTAAATTCAAGATTACGTAAAAATAAATGTATGATGAGATAAAAATGCAACATACAGAGAAAAATATAAGATTAAGCTTATTTCAATATTAAGCACCATTTTTATGCCATTGGGAGCTAGCAGACATTCTGACCACTCTTTCCCAGGATTCTGGAAGATTAACCAGTACTGGAGCACACCCATCTCTGCAAGTAACTGATAACTTTCCCACTTGAATCAGAAATAAGAGATGAATGGCATTGAGACAAAATGGCATGTATCAATCATCCAAGATACTGTGAACGGGTGTTGATTAGATTCACAACCCCTGGATTGATAGTCAGACCCACTACCAACTGAACTTACAGGGCCAACATTGCAAGTAAGAGAAATAAGTCTATAAGAAAAGTGCTATTGTATATAGATAGCAAGAAAATTAATTGATAAACAATTATCCAAAAGCTCATTTGAGGGCCTGATCTCATGCAAGATAAAAAGAATGGTTTCTAAGTTGAAATTTGTGAAACTAATACCAACTGATAATTAATGTTTAATTAAAATACAAAATAAATCATCTATATCTAGTAAGTCATACTTATAAGGGCAATGATCCTCCAAGCGTACTTCTTTGGCAGGGTCCTTCCCCAGGGTATCCTGCAGACACAATGAATAATCAAACTTAATAAAATGTACTGAAACATCAGATAACCAGTGTTTAAATAACCAATCATGCAGCAGTACATGCCAAGAAAGAGATAAAGATATACTGACTATCATGATTACATATAATATTTACAATTAAATGCTACCATAGATAGATGTAGATATGTTTACATGCCATCACAGCTGCCAAGTTGTCACAGCTACCATAGATAGACGTAGATACATATACATGCCAACACAGCTGCCACGTTGTCATGGCTATCATAGATAGACGTAGATATGTATACACATCATCCCAGCTGCCACGTTGTCATGGCTACCATAGATAGATGTAGATATGTATACACATCATCCCAGCTGCCACATTTTCATGGCTACCATAGATAGACGTAGATATGTATACACATCATCCCAGCTGCCACGTTGTCATGGCTACCATAGATAGACATAGATATGTATATACATCATCCCAGCTGCCACGTTGTCATGGCTACCATAGACAAACGTAGATATGTATACACATTATCACCAATTCAACAGTGAGAATGGTATCAATCAGAAATGAAACAATAGCAGAGGATAGACACTGACATTAACGATAACCATTGCCTCAAAAATATTGTTTATACCTACTCGTCCTGTGATATTAGTGGACCTAAAAATATGCTCATTTTTACTGATTTTATATATGTCCTATGTGTTCATGTATTCAAAGTTATTAATTCTTTCAATTCTGAAATGATGGTAACTTTTTAATAACTTAAGACTTCTTTAAATCAAGTATTCTAATCAATGTATTGAAAACTAAAAATTCAACTTCATGTGAATTGGATGGATGTGTCCAAAGCAGAGAACCCTGCTTCATCCATATCTAAAATGAAAGAGTTATCTAAAAAGGTGTCAGTCACATCAGTATTTAATGCATATTTACATGACTGTCAATTGTTACCGGAACGTTGTCGGAGGTTCTAATCGATTCAAAGCATTTATTTTGAACAGTTTAACTTTTTGTAAACCATCTTTCTTCTTGAATTGACCTGACGTGGCTACCAATCAAACAAATTGATAATCCAATCAGTGATCAATATTGTTTCCATGTTTGCCATTTTCCTTAGACAAGCTAATGGTCTCTAATAAAACACTAAATTGTATTACATTGTATTGACTTTACAAAACCATGTTGCCAGTGAGCGGATTGATAGTCACTTCTGTGTCAATTCAATTGCTGTTTTCTTTCTGTTTATTGAAGTTTCAAAAAATTAGCAGTATCAAAGGAGTTACTTCCCTTTGATGCAAAACGGAACAAAAATTCAAATCAGAATGTGAAAATCTATAACTGAATATCACAGTCATGATAGGTTTGGCAATTCTAACATCTTCGAAATACTTGATTTTAGGTTCCAATACTATATATAAGAATATAATTCTGTTGATCTTATGAAGTTTAAAATTTTCATTACTGAAACTTGAATTTTTTATGCAACATTTTCATAGCTACCCCCAAAAGTCAAAATTCACCTGTGTCAATGACAAGTGTATGAACCATGCGCCTGGATACATGCACTTGTTACTGAAGCCTGTGAATGTTCACTTTTAAGAGTTGCTTCAAAAAATAGAAAAAAATGCATAAAAAATTCAAGCCTCAGTCATAAAATTTTGACAGCAGAAAATAGAGATGGAACTCTTAACATATATAAACTTTCTTTGAAATTGGATGACATTTTCTGCACTAAAATTACCAGTAAGTAAGTGGTACATTTTCAAAGTCCCCGAGTGTATATATATCTAAGAACAGTTACACTAGTCCACAAGTTCTAGACTAGTCCTTGTTACAGGAATAAAAAAAGAGATTAAAAAGTACTAGTACCGCTTTAGATTTCCAAGCTTGGTTTTTAGTGTATTCTGCATCAGCAAGATCTGGTTCCTTTCTGGACAGTCGAACTAAAGGATCTCGTTCATCACTCGTCCTTGAACCACGGAAATATCCCTTGTTACTTTTTTTCTCCCATGGCCATTTCTTTGCAGCGCTATTAAAAGAGAGTATTGAAAAGTTGCAATCATAAGACCTGTACTATTCTACTATCCAGTTGTAATGGTAGAGGAAGACCTGGGACTGATTCAGACTGAGTATAACCTCTATCCTTCCGCAAGTAACTGGAAACTTTCTCACATAGAGTTTTTGGAGCAAGCGGGACTCGAACATACGACCTTAGCGGTGAAAGTAAGTGATTTTGAGACAGCGCCTTAGACCACTTGGCAAATTATTATCTATGTATTTTATGCAGGAAACTAGAAATATGTTTAAAGGACACCGATGCCCCCACTAAATGTTTTACCAAGGATTATGTTGAAAAGGGGCCATAATTTGACCCAGCTGACAAATATCGAACTTGACCAGTATTTTATAAATATACAGCTATCAGTTAAATACAATGACCATTTCAGCAGTTATTCCCCGGAAACAAATTTTATGTCGGATAGACAGATAAGGGCATCCTTAAAATATATATTGTTTGCCAGGCTCCTACCTACTCACTCAAAATTGCAGCTACTCAAATTTTTTTATTGACTTTCAAAGCATTTTTTTTTTTTTCATGATTTCTGTCCATTTTTCTTTAAAATAATTACAAAACCTAATTTTGGCCAAAAAAAAAAATAGCTACCTACCAACCTACCCACATGAAAAATACTGGGATGGAGCACAGCAAACAAATCTTTTTTTAGGGATGGCCTAAGGGTAACACTTAAAGGGAATAAAAATTACGGAAATCTTTACAGAAACAAGATTTTCACACAATCAAATCACTTATCTATTCCCTTATATCAAATGTGGATATTATTCACAATTATCACCTAAATATAACTAATCTCAGAGAATATCAGACAAACACAGAGAATCCTTCATTAAAACGTGACATATGTGACGAAAACAGATTACAAATATTAGTTCATATGCGTATTACACTACCTTGGTATAATTTCTCTCTGTTCATCCCACCTGCCTAACCCTGTGGGATATATTGGCCAGACTGCGGGTCCACCCTCCCAGAATGTCCACGCTGGATACATGATGTCCCAACTCTGCCTTTCCTAACCATGTAAATAAACATAAAGATAGTAAGTCAGATGAAAGCAACATGTGTTACCTTGGTATGATTTCACGCTGTTCATCCCACCTGCCTATACCACCTGGGTAGATATGAAGGTTGGGACCGCCACCCCAGAAGGTCCACGCAGGATACATAATATCCCAATTCTCCACATCCTGTAACATGGTTATACATAATCTTTGACAACTTCATGTTCAACATAAGGTGAATGTATCCGTAACAGCCATTTAGTGATGGTAAAACTACCTTCAGTTGAATGATAGTTTTACTGATGATCCTCTACCACTGGAGGCAGATGGGAGAAGATATGAGTAGAACTACTGTCATTCAGCAAGTAAAACTGAAAACATTTTCACATAAAGTCTATTGACTTACGATTCCATAATTGCAGTGCAGAAAAGTTAGGAATATGGAGTCAGAACCTTATAGGACCTTTTTTTAAATATGAAATAAAATTTCCCAATTTCCCAAATTAGCTACAAGAGTGGCACAATGACATTAACAGATCTGCTGGTTTAACCTTAAAACAGGAGAGCAGCGATTTAATTTAAATGTGATTATAAAACCAAGATATTCATATCTCCAATTGTACAACACATAACTTGACCATGACCTTCTATGTATGTAGTTGCTCTTGTGTGTATTCAACATTTTCCATGCAGTCGTATCACAGAAATATCAAATTAATATGGACCCGTACAACTACTTCCAGCAGCTCAAATGTGATACACGGTAACTGCTGTATGTTCATCACAATGACATTGTAAAATACCGCTGTCTGGCCATCTATTAGTCCATTGGTAGTAACAGAGATTTCACCATCAATCTCGGTGATATACCTGTATACTTAAAAAAAGTAAAAACATTTAAATGAAGAAAAAATGTAAAAGTGCAGTTGTTTGTATTGATTTGTTTGTTTGTTTGAATATCTAGCATTTTTATGCCATCAAGGACTAACAGATGATCAGTTAACCTAACCGATCTTTCCTGGGATCAAGAAAGGTTACCCAGTAATCAAGCACACCCATCTCTGCAAGTATCTGAGAACTTTCACCCTTGAATCAGTAATGAGAGACAAATGACAATAAGACACAAAATGTCATATATCAATCATCACAGAGACTGAGGCTGGACAGAGACTCAAACTCACAACTCTTGGATTAATAGACACACTACCGACTGAGCTAACCGAGTCTGACCTGTTTGTATTGAATTAATTGATATATGTGTTTACAATTCTGTTTGTGATTGTTTTTCACAAAATTTGTGATTTGTTTGACACAATAACAACTCTTGGTTGATAAAAAATATCAAATTGTGTCTTTTTTTATATGTATTTTAGGTTGCAATTAAAAAATATTTGTAATTCTGTTGTTATAATTATACACTTTAATGGACTTGAATGGTATGAAGTATTAACTGACTGAAATATTAACTGAGATGTCAATATTTTTACATATGTTTGTTACTTACAACTTTACTAAATGAAAAGACTGGTAACGGGTTATGATATTTTGGCGATTGTGGATAATCCCGTGTGTTCAGTATCAGCTCCATATCGGGCAACTTCTGGATAATTCCCAGGATGAAATGTTCCACTCCACTACACCTGGGGAAGTGAAAAAGAGGATACAGAATATTAACTTCATTGATTATGCAGGAATGTATTGTAGTATTACATTGATTATGCAGGAATATATTCTAGTATTACATTGATTATGCAGGAATGTATTCTAGTATTACATTGATTATGCAGGAATGAATTCTAGTATTACATTGATTATGCAGGAATGTATTCTAGTATAACATTGATTATGCAGGAATGCATTCTAGTATTACATTGATTATGCAGGAATGAATTCTAGTATTACATTGATTATGCAGGAATGTATTCTAGTATAACATTGATTATGCAGGAATGTATTCTAGTATAACATTGATTATGCAGGAATATATTCTAGTATTACATTGATTATGCAGGAATGTATTCTAGTATAACATTGATTATGCAGGAATGCATTCTAGTATAACATTGATTATGCAGGAATGAATTCTAGTATTACATTGGTTCTTCAGGAATTTAACATTGATTACACGGAATCTTACAATGGTTATACAGGAATCTTACATTGATTACACAGGAATCTTACATTGCTTATACAGGAATCTTACATTGGTTATACATGAATCTTACATCGACGATACAGGAATCTTACATTGCTTATACAGGAATCTTACATTGATTATACAGGAATCTTACATTGGTTATACAGGAATCTTACATCGATGATACAGGAATCTTACATTTGTTATACAGGAATCTTATAAATGTTTATACAGGCATCTTACATTGATTATGCAGGAATCTTACATTGGTTATGAAGGAATTTTACATTTGTTATACAGAAATCTTACATTGATTATACAGAAAGCTACTGTTAAATTTAGTTATTTTTAGAAAGGGTGGCTGGTGGTGCATATTAACTTCTTTATTTATTAACTGATTTTAAAAATGTTCTTATGTTTATAAAGCTGAACAATGCCAATTAAATCCGTTATCAAATAAATGAGATACTGACAGCTGAATTGAGCTGGTCATTACAGTTAAATTTACACAACATTTTTCGCTTAAAAATATTCTTAATACTACTATGTAAGAAACATGATGTAGTTTTAGGAAAGCTAGTTGGATTTAATTACATTTAAAAATGGAAGTATCTGAGCCAGGATCAGGGATCGTGGGTCGATCCTCAGCCAATACTATGTGTAAGTGTCCTTGAGGAAGACGCTTCATCTGCATATGCTTATAACTTGTTCTACTCAAGAAGACTTTGAATGTGATTGATCTAAGTTGTTAAGAACTCGTTTCACAATCAATGTAAAATAAGTAAGTTTAAAAAACATCCTTAAATCCTATATATGTTAGGTTAACTGTTTCCACTAACCTTGCAGGGAACATACATTTCTCCTCCCTGTACAGTTTATGGTTTATAATCTGATAATGAGCCCCTCGTTCTTTGGCCGCTTCAAACTTCTCCAGGGTTATGCCATCTTCTTTATCCTCCCACACACTTAGATCAGAGTCTATCACACTGACAACAAAATTGTGGATTAGTAAAAATGGTATACATAGTATAGTCAAATCTGTCTTAAGCAGCAAGTCAAGGGAAGGAGCAAAAGTGGCCTTTTAAGACAGGTTGCTGCTAATGCTTCAGTCACATTTGCTCTGCCATTGGCCGGGAAGTAGGAATATGCTGACATACATGTCTGGGATTTGCTGTGAGTATGGTCACATTAGATAGGGCACCGCACAGCCCCCGCAAACAATTTGCTGGATTAAATCAGACGGACATCTGAAGGATACCGTAGGAAGTCCGTAAGACTATCGCAAGGATACTGCAAGGCTATTTGACGATGGCCTAGCTGTGGTACGGTAGCCGGAAAATGTTCGTGCGGCCGCTGGCCGTGTAACGAGAAACTTACTGGAGACTGCCGGGTAGGTTCCGATGAGTTTGGGTCTGAAAATATCGGGGGACACCGGCAACTTTTATCTCCGGCATTTAAAAATCAGCCGATAGTGGCCGATAATCTCCCGCTGTCCTAACGGTTCCCCGACTTGCCGGCCAATTTTGGCAAAAAAAACTCATTGCCTGGGCGCCTTTTCAGAAATAAGCACAAATGTGACTGAAGTATTAATACAGGTAAATTTGCTCTGAAAACATATAAATGGCAAATAGCAAATGTGGCTGTTTACGACAAGTGGCTGCTAAATAGAGGTGACAACTTATACAGCTTTGACTGTATAATGCTGTTTCTTGATCAAGTTGGCAGGTAGATTAATTGAATAATATTTTATTGCAAATTTTACATATTCGAAACATCAGCTAAATAAAATTTAAAATGCAAAAATGATCCAGCTACAGTTTTAAACATTAGTTACAATACATGTGACAAAAATAACCTGTAAGTGACAATATTTTTGCGGTATAAACTAAATGTATCACTCTCTTCCACATACATACAGATGGTCATGTTTATAAGGAATATTACTCAATGCAGTTCTACACAATGGAGCCATATGGTTAGTTTATATTTTCCATCTCCTGAGATGTTAGTGTACAGGATTCTCCATAGGAAGGAATGCAAGCACCGGGGTAAGAGCGCGTAAACACCTTCAACACATTTTCAAGCGCTGTGTAAGGCACTCTTGAAATATTTTTCACTAGTAAAACTTGTATTAATCATTCAAAGTCATCATATCTAATATGCTTCAGTTTAGGCATTAAAATGAGAAAAAAATATTGATTTATAGGAAAGTAAGATTTTGCATTTCAAAGAATTGAAATGCTAGAGAAATACCATTTCTGAAAGTCAAGTGCTGGGGGCCCCTGTGCTTAAATGGCATGTGGAGAAGCCTGGTGTAAACTAATTCATTTTAGCTTGATTGCTTAGGTAATTCTGAGCTCATATGAACATTTCTCGAGTCTGCTTTCGGGTAGAACCAGTACTGAATGTGTGTTTTTTTATTAACTTTCAAAAAAAAAGTCAAATTGAATACAAAATTTATGTAATTAGTACCTCGAATGACAGGAGCAGTCATCCTGTTTACAGTCCTCGTACTTGGCCACAGCTTCATCGATCTTGTGTAGGTATTTCTCCCACTTTGTATTGGATCCTAATTAATATGAAAACATGTTAATGACTACAAAATTTAATTAGCAGAATAAAGCAAAAAAATCAATATGCTATTATGTAGCATGTTAATGTACCACACTTTGAGAATATGGAGGAATATTTAATTAAGAGTACTGGTATATATGTTGATTAACTTATTTGAAACTGATACCGGTACAGCAGCTAAGGCATCAACATGTTTTAAAGGATAGCCAACTTGGAGAACAAAAAAACATTTTTTATGCAACTGGTGACAGGTGTCGAAAAGCAAGGGGCATAATATAGTGTTTGACATGTCTGCATGAAAATTTTGTTGTTGTTGACTGACGAAACAATATGTGTCAAAATACTCTACAGTGTGTAGTACTAGAACAAGGACTAATATATAGAAGAACAGGAAACTTGCATCTCAGGGCTTGCAATTTCTTATAAAAGCTACTTGTCCTCCCTTTCCAACATTTTTTATTAAATGCTTAAAATAAAATAAATATTAATGTCAGTTTCTTAAATATTACTCATTCTGACCGATTGTCATGGCGAGCGGACGAGTGGGATTTTCAAGCCCTGCATCTCTCTGCGACAGTATTCTAAGAGCTGCCACACTGGAGTATCATGCCGTAGACACATTGCATGATACACCACCCAGACATTATACAGACACAGGGCTGACGAGACCTAGAACTATCCTCTAAATGCTGAGTGCCAAGTGAGGAAGCTTCTAGAACCAGTTTCAAATCTTAGGTATGACCCAGTTGGGGATCAAACCTATGACCTTCCACATGCGAGGCAGACACTCTACCCCTAAACCACCGCTGCGGTAACATTAATACATTTTTTTAATGTACTGAGTTTATGTATAATAAGAAAAAAATGTAGATATTTTTTTAAGGTTTGTTGATAAACTTATGTACACTATTTAATTAACTCTGTGATATCAATTTTTGTTTAAATGCACTGTTCAAACAAACATAAAGCATGTACATATTAAACATTAAAAATGTAAGTATCGTTGTTTTTTAAATGTATACTCGTCATACCTAAAACTTTGTCAACCATGTAAATAATGACATCAATAATAAAGTTACTCAAGTGTGCTTAAAAATAAACAGTTGCCAGAACAAAATGTAAATAAATGCCGATGCTAACGGCAGTTGGAGCTTTGCGCATGTCTGGAATATTGTAATTATACAGTCATTCCCGGTAATAGGTATGTGACGAAAATGCCTTGTATCTATAGAAATCCATAACATTGATGTATTTTGTTACGTCGTTATACTTTTCTGTTGGTTGATAACTTTATATATACCTTTTATATATGAATAGTCTAAGTATTCCTTATTGTTTATTAAATTACATTAATAAACGTACAGAAAACGCAGTTAATAAACTGTCAGGCAGACACTCATTGAATTGATTAAGGATAAATATAATCACATAATCTCGAACATAATTAAGTGGTCGAACAACAATAAGAATGCCCGATCTAAGTCATGTGACTTATGCTATATAAGCAGCGACCGCCAGTGTTTTGGGTCAGTCTGGTGTTACAACTCGTCAGAGAAGGAGCTGCAAGAAGACGCTGCATAATTAATTAATTGATTAATTATTATTATTTGGCAATACAGACTGGGTCTTTGGACCGAGTGACACAAGTGAATGAGGGATTCTCAGAAGTGCAGTTTTGAACTCAGAGTTGCAGAACCCTCTGAAACTTGTGAACAGTGCTCCGGGTCGTAGTCTGTTGGGTACCATTGTTTGTCTCAGACAGGTGTTGAGACAGGTTTGAAACATTGCTGCAGGACTAGTTTTGTTTATTTAAAACAGTGTCCTGGGCAAGTGTTTGAGACGTAAGTCTGAGACTTTGGTGCAGCTCGGGGTTTCGAGTTTGGAGTGCTGCAGGACTAGTTTTATTTAATTAAAACACAGTCCTGGGCATTTGTTTGGAGTGTGCAGAACTAGTTTTATTTAAAACACTGCTCTGGGCATAGCGTTTAGTGTTGTGCGAAACGTTAGTTTGAAACCTTTATAATTTGGTTTACTATGTATTACTTAATTGTATGTGATTCTTCTTTTTAAACACGAATCATTTGTTCAATCATTTGTCATCCAATCATAAAATAAAGTAGCTTGAGAAAAATTATTTCACCATTTATCTTAATTCAAACGGCAAGTAGCCCAAGGACAATTCTTATATATTGCATTTATTAGTATTTGTGTGCACAATCCGCTCGGTGCACGTTACAGGTATATCATGGTATTAGGTATACAAGGGATACAGTTCGAATAAAGTATGAGCAGACACGTTGACTGATAAAGAAAGGGATTCAGCATCTCTACAGGTGAAATATAAGATAATTAGACTCTTCTGTGCCTTGAAGTAATCAATTCTGATGATACCTGTGAAAAATACCTTATTAAAAAATGAGGCTCTAATCTGCAGGAAAAATGACAAGCTTGCGCAATTAGTATCAAAGGTACAAAATAAGATACAAAATGTTTTGAAAACTTAACTTTAACTCATTACACCTGAATTTGTATGTAATGAGAAACATTATACTGGTCATACCTAATACCGCGAGTCTAAAAAAATTTCAACCATGTAAAGAATTGCATCAATACTAAACAGTAATAAGGTTACTTAAGTGTGCTGAGATACGAAATGCAAACAAATGCCAACTCTAACGAAAGTTGGAGCTTTGCGCATGTCTTCCTAGATTGTTATCATACGGGCATTCACAGGAATAGGTATATTACGGTACACATGGGATATATGTTACATTACTGAAATAAAGAATTTGAATCTTTAATGTCAAAATATTATTACAATGTAATGAATATTTCTTATTTTACAAGTGATGAAAATGTCTTGAACTCTTCAAATCATATCAGGGGTCGAAACGTCTTAATATTGATGTCTCAGTCGGATACCATCCGGCATCCGAAGTATGCCGAACACTTCAACTTTTAAGTCTTTAACGACACGTCATTTTATTATATTTCCATCAACAAAACATGTTTTCTTACCTCCTTTATATTTGTCTGTGCTGTGTTTCGAAGACGCTTCTTCTTTGCAATCGGATCCATCTTTATTCGTGCATTTCTCTTCTGCATTTGCAAAAGTTAAAAGCAAAATATTTAGACACAGCGAGACTCCAACTTTCATTTCGATTCTTATTTTTAGTTTTTAAAATGAAGATTCAATCAAGGAACAACAACTCGTACCAGTTTAAATTGTGGTTTGGAAGTTCTGTAAAAATAAATTTAAAAGGGATATATCATATATTTATATTTCATCTGAAAATAATTCTGAACGTTTCAAATGTATCTCATTGTCAATGTGTTAAAAAAATTAAATGTATAAAAGTTGAGAAAATGATGTCTCCCTTTTATTTATAGCAACAGCCAATCAGAAGTCACGATTACCAATTTGGAAAATATTGACAGCATTGTCGGATAGAGTTGTACAAAATGATACATTATGAAAGTTATGTAGGCCTATTATTTCACCATGCAAGGCGAAACAAGTAAAATTGGTATGTTTGTCGAGGTTTTTCTACATTACATGAATGTGTCTACAATATCAGAACCCAACATCATCAGAAAATACTGAACCAGCGAACAAAAAAAAATCACCCAAACAACAAATATATTTGTAATAACAGTTCTTCTCTCATAGAGCCAAATAATGCATTCAATTGAAAGGAAAGTATGCAGCCAGTCCGAGACTCGAATCTGGGAGTTTTGCTTACAGGGAATTTTGCTTACAGGGCAAATGCTCTACCTACTGAGTTAACAAGACAGCTTACATATGTTTCTCTCATAGTAGGTTATGTACTCACTGTAATACATTCTCTCACAAATTTGGAATCAATTCTTGAATTTCTATAGAAATCAGTGAATAATGTGAATATTTCTCCGAATATAAATAATTCACAGTCCCTCTCAGCCAGTCCGGGACTCGAGTCTGGGAGAATGCACTACTGACTGAGCTAGCCAGACTGCTTACATGTATGCATTTCTCTCCTAAAATGTTATGTGCACACTGTTGCACTAATAATCCAATATAATTCAGTGTTTTTTCCCGGCCATTTTCATAGCCGTTATTTGGTCATATTCCCAATGGCAAATGGTATCCTTTTCCCCAATTGAGAGGTAAAAATTCCCAATTGAAAGCTTCAATAATTTTAAATTGAAACTTGCCATAATTCCTTGAGAAAATAAACAAAGTTTTCCCCATTCTGAATTGAGTATGACATTGATTCTTTAATGAAATGGTCAGAGAAGCAAGCTAAAACATTTTTATGAAGTTGAACAAATATATTTAATGCAAAAGTTTTCCAAACGCTTTTTAAATTCACAATTCCAAGGGTATTGTTGCTATCATGAGTATTGAATAACACTGTTTTGCCTTTTATTTTATTTTCAATGGTTATGAAATTATAAAATCATTCTACTGATACTGCAAAATAAAGATTTCACGAAAAAAAAAATACAGTTTCCAATTAATCATTTCCAATCTCTAAAGAACCTTCACACAATAGTGTGCAGCATGGGTTTTCTATTTTCGTTAAATCATGGCGGGAGTAAAATTTTTCCAACACCTACACTGCAGTACATTAGGTTTTGAAAGATTTGGCAAATGTACAGCATTTGTTTCTGATTAATAAAAAAAAATCATCATTTTGAGCTTGATCATTACTTTTCAGCCATAATTAACTGGCTTTCGATTATTTTGGATCATTGGTACATCACTAGAAGGCGCTTCAAATACACAAGTTATTCTTCTTCCAAGAATATTTATCTCTTACCACCTTCTGTCCAACAAGCTGATACAGTCTGCTTGTAATGGAATTCATTTCATTTTGCCAATTAAATATTTACCCTGTATGAAGTTTAACATGTTGATTTTTCTGGCCGTAGTATATAAAACTTGAAAAGTATGAAAGTTATTGTTTTGAAACTTTTTACACTTGCAAAGTATGCAGTGCAACATAAACATAATTTTTCATATCAAAAGAAGGCTGTATAGCAATTGTGGATTGCAATAGTACATTTTATTCTATATAATGTTTTCAAATGAATGCTTAACAAACATTTAATGAAGATAATCCAAACTTTTTTTCACCAAAAGAATTTATTTCAAAAAGAAAAGAAAAAAATCAAATATATATCTTAGCCAGTAAACTCTGTTGTATGCATAATTATCCATTTTATAACTGTTTATGGTTTAGTTTAAACATATTTTATTTCATAAAATTTACAAAGTGAAAAAGGATAGGAATGAAAGCATGGCTTATCAAGTTTCCTAGTCTTGTCCCTTTACATAAACTCAATATATAAATCAATTCAAAGCTGTCCAACGTAATGTGTTGTTTTTAAATCTGTAGTTATATTCACATACAGTTTGAATTTCTATTTCAGGAGATGATGATTATGATACATCTCTACAACGACTAATGAACAGATGTCTACCTCCTATACTGGTGGACATAGTTGAGAAGAGACCACCAGACCCCATACAGTACATGGCACAATGTCTTTACAGATTCAGGGTATCTAAATTTAATGACATTTAATTGTTTGTTTGAATATTTAGCGTAATTTTTATGCCACCAAGGGCAAACTGACTATCTGACTGTTAACCTAGCTGCTCTTTCCTGGGAACATGGATGGTTATCAAGTACTCGAGCACACCCATCTCTGCAAGTAACTGATAACTTCCGACTTGAAATCAGCGCTGTGAGATTGTGATTTTGTATTTTAGATCAAGAATTGTTATTATATCCATATCTCAGATAAGTTTTTGACATGATCAAACTGTATATACTTTAGCACCTGTTTTTATCTTTATCAACAATAGACAGTAATTTTATCACCAAAATATCTCAGACAAGTTTTTGAACTAGTGATATTAAAGTTATTTCCCTTGAATAGTAAAAAAATATTTTTTACACCACTTGAACACATGCATTAGTCATTGTATCTTTCCAAAGTTCACACAGTAGTTACATTATATCATTATATCTCTGATAATGTTTTGAACAGTCAAATTTGAAAAATAAATCTCTGAGTTGTGGCCCTTGAATTATCATAACTATGGTGAGTAATTTAGGGCCATCATGACTATCTTTTGCAATGGGATTCTCTTGTGTACTTTGCCTTGACAAATATAATGTAATGTTTTAGGAAAAGGAAGATGAAGATTTAGATATACATTCTTCAAACCAACTTCAGTCAAAGGATGAACAAAACACCATCTCCTTACATAACAACAAACCTAGAACTTACTTAAACACTTCAGGACCGGTGAAAGAAGTCAAAGGAACAAGAAAACTACCAAACAACAGATTTAACATTGTAGAAGGAGCTGAAGACTTTTATGAGTTAACAGATGATTTTGAAAGCATAAGCCTCTCACAAACAATTCTTCATGAATCTACAAAACCAATTTTTCAGACAGTAGGAGATTTATTTGATGATGATGATTTTTCATGATGTTTAAGTCATAATAAATTAATTGCTTGATTATCATCCCAGCCCGCCCCCTTATTTTCATGCCGCCCAACCCATTTTATTTTCATAAAATTTTATTTTTTTTTAAAAATGAATCAAAAATAAATTAAAAAATCTTTCCCCCTTTTTAAGAAAAATTTGGATGATAATCCAGCAATTAACTTATAATGGCCTTGTCATAAAAGTATATTATGCGCAATTGCTTCCATAATTTATACTGTGTCATATATCCTTAAAATAGTTATATAGGTTTGATCATATATGAATGCCTGTTTAATTGCATAATTTATTTATTTGTTGTTGTTTTTATAGTATATACATGATATATTTATTTCCTGTTCAAGATTGCATTTTCCTATTTGATAATCTTTTTCATTAAATGAAAAATTATTGGCAAATAGTTGTTCTCTGGTTTTAATGAACTATCCATCAGACATATATACCTGTTTCTCAATCAAAACAAGGAAAATGCTTTTGATAATACTGCTATGATGTCCCAGTTTCTTTAATCTCAAATTAAACAATACTTCAGATCTCAAGATGATTAAAACAATTCCTTTAACAGATGATGAAAAGAGAATTTACTGTTTTCCCATGGTACCGGTATTCAATTTCCTATGTAAAAATCAAAGACCACTACCGGTAACTGGGCTGCAATAGATCCTAGCCCCTTCATTTGTACAAAGTTAAAACCCCTCCTCATAGGGATCATTTATACCAAATATGAATGAATTTGACTTGCAAGCTCTTGAGAAGAAGATATTTGAAATTTCACAATTTTATCCTTGCTGGCCCCTTATGGATATTTAATTCCCTTTAAAGGACCAAGTCTCAACTGTTATGACTAAACAATGCTTCAATCATCAAGGATTGGAACAAAAAAATGGGTTAGAAAAACATAATTTCCAATTTTCCTATAGTATTCCTGTTAAATTCAAAGTCCCCTTACTGGATTACAGTGGACCCCAGCCCTTTTTTTGTAAAATTGAAACCACTACCTAAAGAGACCATTTATATCTAGTACAAACAAATTTGGCTGGTTCCTGAGAAGAAGATTTTTACATTTTCACCATTTGTAAGTGAAAATTTCCTGTGTTGATTTGATAAGTCCCTGGGGTGGGGGCCAATTTTGACTCTAGGGTCATGGCTTGAAGAAACCTGTGACAAACTGATTTGGTTAAATGCAAAATATCAAAGCTCAAATCACCTTGTACATTCGGAGAAGTAGATTTTTAAATTTTGAAGAAACTGATAAGCCACTGGGGCAGGGCAAAATTTTACCCCAGGGTCACGATTAGAAAAGAATTTGAGAGAGCTTCATGTAACAATGCTTCACACCACATTTGGTGAGAATCTGTCAAGTGGTTTCAGAGAAGAAGTTGTTTAAAGCAAAAGTTAACGACAGACATAGGGTGATCACAAAAGCTCATCTATATGTCTTTTGATATGGTAATGGACAAAATAAAAAGGGTCATAACTCTCTGAAAAATCTTTGAGTCAAAACACAAAGGCAATATGCACATTTCCACTTGGTAGTGATGCATCCTAGAAAGTTTTATAATTTTCCAATGAGCAGTTGTAGAGAAGTAGTGCAGTTAAGGATTTGGTAATGGGTAGAATCAATGGTGCGTATCATTGAACCCAAACACAAAGATAATATGGACATCTCCACTTAGTTGTGATGCATCTTGGCATAAAATATTTATGAAAGGTTTGAGAGAAATAGCCTGGACAATGATTTGGTAACGGATACATGCACAGACAAATCAGCAACTATTTTTCAGCTATTTTTTGGTGAAGCATAAAAAAATGCAACATCTTGTCTAGATTTATTTTTAATGGGAGTCACAACACATACATGTAACAGGTAATATGTGGCATATCCATTTATTGGTGGAGGTATACCTGAGAATGAATCTGAATAAAAAACAATCCTTCCACAAGTAACTGACAAACCTTCTTACACTAAGTTTTGGAAAGATCTGGGCTCAAATCTCCGACCTCCGCGATGAGAGGTAAGTGGTAATTAGAAGCCAGCACCTTAGATCACTAACCTTATTTGTCAATTCCTAATTACTTGAAGTTTGACTATAACTGGAAGTTGCATGTGAGAACACTATCTATTCAATATATACCCGCCATTTTTGTATTCACAGTTACTATCTTTGTCAATATATTGAGTAGGGTATTAAAAGTTGTATAGTACATGTATATGGCATCAACGATTTTCATTTTTTTATTTTTTTTTGCCTAAATGTTCTTTTTGAGAAAATTAATAAAATGTCGGGTTAAACAGTTAGGTTGCGGGTTAACTGTTCCATTCAATATACATAATCTTAGCTTGCCAAATCATAAATGTAAATAATCAGTCTTCTTGTCTGTTAAATTTTAAAACTGTCTATAATTATATCACACCCATATATACCCACTGACCTCGTAAAATATATCTATTTAAACATGCAAAAAAAAAAGGATTGAAAAGGGTAACTTGGGTTATGCACCTAGCTTAGACTAAAATAGGTTTCCAGCTTAAAATTGCAACATATTTTGTGACTATTAAATGAGTTCCGTGATTTGATTTTGATTTGATTTGTTATACAGGTTTACATGGATTACAAAAGTTTTCATCTTAGAAAAAGTCTGAATGATGATGTGAAGGTCGTCAGGCAGTATTAAAGAGCTGTTTATTATAAGAATGGGGGATTTCATTTCAAGTTTACCACTCTCATTTAAATACTGATTTTGTCATGTTTTGGTGGATTTGACATACCAAACCATTCAGATTTTATTTATTAATGATAATGAGATGCTTTTTATACATTTTTAAAAATTTTGCTCTGAAAGCATCGGAATGCGTAATAGCAAATGTGGCTGCTTAGGACAAGAGGCTGCTTAACAGAGGTGACAGCTTACACAAGTTTGGCTGGCATATCCAGTTTTATTGGTGATGGAAGACCTTGGAATGAATCTGAGTAGAACCACCGTCTACAAGTAACTGGAAAACTTTCTTACATAAAGTTTTTGGAGAGACCTGGGGTCGTATTCACCAACCATTCTTGAGAATATTCTTAGACTTGAGCTTGAAAATTCAAATTTCCACCATAGATATCTATTTTAGAATAATATATAGAATAATTATAAGAGTTTATCTGACTATATATTAGGTGTCCCTGCATGCTTGAAAATTTTGGCCTCAAAAAATGGTCTCTAAATGTGTTTTTCAAAATTCATTCTTGAGCTCAAGTCTAAGAATATTCTTAAGAATGGTTGGTGAATACCAACCCGGGACTCAATCCTATGACCTTAGCAGTGAGAGATAAGTGATCTTAAACCACTGATATTTATTTTCAACATGATTTAGAACTATCCCTCTTTTTTTTTAGAACTGTAACCTTTAGTTTCTTATTAACAGAAATATTTTAGTCTGTATCCGTGTGTTTGTTATTTTCAATCTGGTATTTCGCATTTAATTGTTAAATTATCAAGTCTATCTTCAGTAATATTTGGTAGTTCATGCTTAACTTCCCCGGTTTCACTATGAAATGTCTCATTGTTTCCACATATTATCCGTTTTTTTCTGTTTATTCTATATTTCTGCACATTCATTCTTGATTTCCTGTTTCTCTCCTCCCTGTCACGCTCTGTAAGTAATGCCGCTGGTACATAGCTCTTGCGTCGCCTACTTCTTTCCTTCTGAAGGTATTTCTCAGCATTCATTGCTTTCTGGTTTTGTCTGTATGCCTTAGATATCTCTGCCCTAGTTTTACGTGGTGCCTGAAAATGGATTTATCAAACAACTAATAACCTAGGGGTGAATATCATGCATTCAATATTTATGTATGTAGTGCTTGGTTCAGTGGTAGGGAATCTGACCAAGGACAGTGGGGTCGATCCTCTGTCACAACTATCCCGGTATGTGTTGTCCTTGAGTGAGAGACTTTATCCACATTATGCTTAGTACTGGTTCTACCCAGGAAGACTTTAGACATGGTTTGTCTAAGTTGTCAGAACTTGTTTCACAAACGATGTTAAATAAATAAATGTTTAAGTTTAAAAATTCAACATTTATTTATTATGTCACTTTGTGGTTGCATTATATCTAGGCCCTCGTACATTAAATGCCAAGTTATTTTCTGACTTGACTGTCAATTACTCATCAAAAGTGACATTATCTTGAGATGATGATGTCTTATGATAACTACCAGAAATGTAAGGGTATATGCATAGTGTTATTGAAACTAACGTTTTCTGAGTAATGTCTTAACCCTTTACTCCATAGATACGCGTTTTCCCGCACCAATCACAGAAGGCCTTTGGAAACAGTGCAGGAAGAGTTCAGATTGCTTGTTACAACATTGGCCCCAGAGTTGGATGGTCGCGGGTTCGATCCTCTGTCACGGCTATGTGTGGTTTCTTTGTTTTGAGCAAGGTACTTTCCCATAAGCTAAGTGCTGTTTTTTACCCAGGAAGACTTTGAGTGTGATATGTCTAAATTGTTATAACTTGTTTCACAATCGAAGTAAAATAAATATGTTTAACCCTTTACACTATAGATACGCGTTTTCCCGCACCAATCACAGAAGGCCTTTGAAAACAGTGCAGGAAGAGTTCAGATTGCTCATAACGAGCAATCTGAACACTTCCTGCACTATTTTCCACTCTGTCAGATATTATCCAGCGGTTTGCAAGATATGGAACGGACATGAAATTTTGTACCTATATCTGACCATGACCCCCTAAGTGTCGAACTACTTCAAAATTCCTTAATGCTTGAATAAGCCCAGACAAGATCAAACAGATGCACGCCAAACTGGTATTGTGACGATTATGTCAAGCTCAGGGAAAGCGGGCTTGACAAAAAATGAGAACTTGGAAGATTTTCTATTAACAGAAAAGCAAAAACATTCTACAACAGTAAACATTGTACTGACTTTAAGCTTAAACATGTTTAAGGGTTTAAAGAGACACACAGCGATATGAAATTTGAACTATACTTAATATGTTCACACATGAATCAACCTTTAAATCTATGACACAGTTTAGCCGTATGGAGATGTTAATTTACTGAATAGTCATTGTTTAGAAATCATCAACAGTTTTATTAAAAGTAGTGAAATTGTTTTAGTTTAATTATAAAAGAAAACAAGAAATGTTGCTGGTCAGTGTCGCATGCCCCCCAAATTGTCTATGATATATAACGATATATTTTATAATAGTTAGCGATGTATTCATGAATATCAAGAGTCATGGACTGACGTTTCAGACTAGACACCCAATTTCATGGTGTTGTTTTTTTTTACATTAAAATGTAACCTTGACCTTTGTGTAACCTTGACTATAACATCTAATGTAAAGGTCTGGGTATTTCTACAGGTAAATGCAGGTGACACATCATCATGACATGTTGATCACTTGTATCAGCTATTTTAAAATCCCTCCATTTAAAACAAAGTTACAGACCAGAAATGAAGGTTCTGGGTATTAACGTGACACTTCGTCATGACATGTTGATCAGTTGATCAATTAATAAATTGAGCCAAGCATCTTTGAAATACATCCATGTATGATAAAGTTACAGACTTGATTGATTGATTGATTGAATATTTAGCTTCATTTTTTTTGCCATCAAGGGCTAACAGATGATCAGTTAACCTAACCACTGTTTCCTGGGATTGACCAGTACTCGAGCACACCCCATCTCCGCAAGTAACTGATAACTTTCCCACTTGAATCAGCGGTGAGAGATAATGATAATGAGACACAATGTTGTATATCAATCATCATGGAGACTATTGCGGGGTGGGGGATTCAAACTCAAGATCAAATCATCATGTCATCTTGATCAATTGAGCCAAGTTAAAGACAAAGTTACAGACAAGACACAAAATATCAAACAAATAGAAAATGTGACCTTGACCTTTAAGGAAAGGTTCTGGGTCTTACATGCCACATAAAAATGGAAAAAACACTTCAAATAAATATTTTATCATGTCATGATCAGATTTTATTATTACCCTGTTATTACCCTGTTAATTGCACATTTTCTCTTCTGTTCAATATATGCGGCAGCCACCTTGCTCTGCAGGAATGTATGCAAATCAGCAGCACTGCAAGACACGTCTGCTACAATACAGTAACCTGCACAAAGAATACGATGGAATAAAATATTTCAACAGAAACAATAATTCTTTTGTCATGATATAATTTAATGTAGTTTCTTCATAATTACAGTCATTATTAATTGAGATAAGTGGTAAAATCAGAACAAGAGTTGTCAGAAGACAACAAAGCTCGCCAATCGGATAAAATTCACCACCTATGCAAAGATTGAGATTGGAGGCAAACACCAAAACTAAACACAAAAGTTTAACCTGGGTGTCTACAGACAAAAAATTAAGTTGAAAAAGGGCCATAACTTTGCCAAAATGTAACCCCGAGTTATGGTTCTTGTCTCTGTGTGTTCCATTGATGATGGTGAACACACATGCAAATTTTCATTCATATCCAATGAGTGGTTGCATAGATATGTTATCTGATAAAAAACTTTAACTTGAAAAATTAAGTTGAAAAAGGGTCATAACTCTGCCAAAATGCAACCCCGAGATATGGTTCTAGTCATGTGTGTTCCATTGATGATGGTTAACATACATGTGAAGTTTCATTCATATCCAATGAGTGGTTGCATAGATATCTTACCTGATAAAAAGCTTTAACTTGAAAGATTAAGTCGAAAAAGGGCCATAACTCTGCCAAAATGCAACCCCGAGATATGGTTCTAGTCTCTGTGTATTCCACTGATGATGGTTAATACACATGTGAAGTTTCATTCATATCCAATGAGTGGTTGCATAGATATCTTACCTTATAAAAAACTTTAACCTAAAAAATTAAGTCGAAAAAGGGCCCTAACTGTGCAAAAATGCAATCCAGAGTTATGGTTCTTGTCTTTGTGTGTTCCATTGATGACAGTGAACACACATGCAAAGTTTCATTCACATCCAATGAGTGGTTGCATAGATATCTTAAACTTAAACGCAAAAATTTAAACTGGGTGTCTACAGACGAAGACGCCAACGATGACGCCAGGGTTTAGTTTAAACATATTTCATTGCCAAATAAACACATATTACAATATTTATCATGCATATAAGTAAATACAATTTAAGGCAAAAGGGTCTGGCCACAAGTTCTCTCAACATTAGATTCGGCCATTTCCCATGACGCCAGGGTCATGGCAATAGCTCTCCTTGGACTTTGTCCCCGCGAGCTAATAAGGAAATGTATTGTGTTTCCCTTCATTTTTCTGTTTTGAATAGTCAAACATTAGGTGGGGCACTTCTCATTTCTTATATTGTCACAGGGAAAAGTAAAATAAATGTTGCTCTATTTCAAAATAGTATTTCTTTATGTAAAATAAAGAAACATTTTTTACTGTAATCTGCGCAAGGCGTTCAATAAGTAATATTATTTGTCTGATAAATTTAATTGTTGTGCATCCGATGATACCAATAAACAAATCGTGCCATTTTCAGAAGGCATTTTATCGTAGTCTTGAACGTATACAGTTGTATTCACTTCAGTCAAATATACATGGAAAAAGAGCATCTAAATGTGTTCATATTCAGAGCTGTATAAGTGCACGTTGTGCAAGGAGAGTATGTGCAAGCAGATTTTTATATGTATATGGTAAAATAAAGAAAATTAAACATTAGTTTATCATTTCGAGCCCAATAAAAAGAATGGCAGCAAAATATGGCCACCAAAACAGACGACTGATCTTATATTGCCAACAGAAGTGTCGTATTACAGTGTCTGATGGGTATACACAAAGCTGACAATGAAGACATATTTCAGAAGTTGTTAAAAAGATTCAAAAGTGCATTTCTGTTTACTTTGAAGATAAAAACCAAATAGTATCAAGATAAAATTTGTTGTTTTTATTTTATTACCATTAAAACAATACTTATTGAACACCCCTCACTCATGCACTTCAATTCTACTATTACACTCTTAAAGTAAATCACAGCAACTACAAAATCAATTCACTTGACTCTGTGATGATTGATATACAACATTGCATCTCATTGCCGTTCATCTCCCACTGCTGATTCAAGTGGGAAAGCTATATTTTATATCCATTTCTATATATTTCTCTACACTTTAACAATATCAAAGGGCATATTTGAACTTGTCAAATCACGAACATAACTAAGATATATTACTGTGTATATGCAGTGTTTTGCAAAATGGGAGTGCTAAACAGAACTGGTTAACCTTTAAGGATACCAGGAAAGAATGGTGGGCAAACTCATCATCTGTTAGCTGTCAAATGCATAAAAATGATGCTAAATATTCAAATAATCAAACAAACATCTCAGAAAAAAAGTGCAGATGAGAGCTAAACAATAACATTGAATCCACTACTCACCAACAATGGAATTAATGATCCTTTGATCAATCTTGGAGTTAACATCTGCCTTGATGAAGCAATTAAGTAAGAATGACGCCATCTCCCTGCCATCCTGTTTTAACTGTGCTTCCCTGATGTGGTGATTATACAGGTAAACACCACTACCTGGCAACAGTTCATCCATCTACAAACATGTCACGGAAATGGATAAATACAATTTGATTTTATATATACATGTCTCACTACGAAGTTTCACCCCTTTTTGCCATGATAGCATGATTAACGCAATTTAAATAAAAAAATCCTGTGTAATTTGGTTTGAAATATTTTCCAAATGGTTGTAATTTCTTGCAGTAGATAAGTAGGGCAAAAGCTGGCATAGCATATACTGCAATAAGACTGGTGTTAAAAAATGATTTTTGTCAGATTTTAACAGATTGATGTTTTTATGACCATTCATGAGGGGAGTCACTGCACTGTCTTAAAAAGCATATACTGCAATAAGGCATCACTGGTGTTAAAAAATTGATTTTTATAGGATTTCAACATATGCATGATTGTATTTATTAGCATTTGAGGACTTCTTTTTTCAAAAAATCTCAGGATGTCACTTCAAGCTGGTCAACATACCAGTTACTGTGAATGTTTATGTGCAGATACATTCCTGTTATGGAAAATGAATACTTTAAAAAAAAGTCCAAGTGGAATTATATTTTTACTGGGGAATTCCTATACCTTATTATAATAATACAGTTTAAAAAAACACCAACACGTAAAAACCGTTAGTTAAAATTTAATACCGACGTTTAGGCATATCGCCTTAATCATGGTATTATAAATATATAAACACAAGAATACCTTATTATATACAGACAAAAACCAAAAGTCAGCAATGTAGTAAAAGAAGAAATCCGTGATTCTTGGAACTGTGATTGCTTTTCCATTAAGAATAGGTAACAATCCATGGCAAAAAGCATGTTATTCAGAGCTGCTTTCCTTATAATACTTGAACAAATTCTAAATATTTTTATATAAGCATGTGACCTCTGACCTATGTGGAGAATACAATACAGCCAAAAGTTGCAACACAGGTTCATTAACAAATCTTCCTGGTAGAAGTTCAACATGGGAAACCCCTAAACAATTCATTATTGCAATCAATCATTATAACCAACACAATATTGTCTACTATAATCTGATTAAATCAAAATAGTAATGTTGTTGTGTGGTTGTGTTGTGTGGTGTTTAGGGTTGCTTTATTGAATATCCAGTTATATTGCGGCAGTGTCTACTTGAGGCAGTATTCTAAACACTGCCACACTGGAGTATCATGCCGCAGACACATGGCATGATACCCCACCCAGTCACGTTATACTAACACCAGGTTGACCAGACCTTGAACTTTCTTCTAAATGCTTAGCACCAAGCGAGGAAGCTTCGAGTACCATTTTTTCAAGTTGTTGGTATGACCTGGCCAGGATTGAACCCATGACCTTCCTCATGTGAGGTGGACTGTCTACCACTAGACCAACGCTACAGTCATCAAATCATTAAATGAAATATAAAGAAAATTCGAAGGAAAATTATTTCATTTTGAATGAAATTGAGGAGACAAAAAATACAGGGTAGGGGGAACGGGGCAGAATTTTGGCCCCAACAATGGTCAAACCAAACCCTGATTGGGTATGGCTACATGTGTATAGAAAAGTCTCAATTGAGTTTTGTAAAACTTAAATCTGTTTCCCTAATATCAAGGTATTGCATTCTAAAGCTAAACCTTCTATTCTAGTTCATTCCTATACTTAAAACTTATGTGTATGCATGTAAATTTGAATAAATAAATAAATATGTTTAAACCAAGCTGACTTTTTGTTCGAATTGCACTGCAAGAAACAGTTTCAATAAAAAAAAAACACTAAATTATTCAAAGTTGTTGATGCCAGACAATGTCCACATAGGGTCATATTTAATAGACAGGTGGTTGACACAGGGAGATCAGAGAAGCTCACCTTGAGCTCAAACCTCTGGTACATTCAACATACAACAGTTCAGATATAATTTTGCTTGTACAATTTGTTTGAATATTTAGCATTATTTTTATGCCATTGAGGACTGACAGACAATCAATTAACATAACGATTCTTTCCTGGGATCCTAGACGGTTAACCGGTATTCGAGCATACCCATTTCAACAAGTAAAATGACAACTTTCCCACTTGAATCAGCGGGTTGAGATGAGATGACATTTAGTATATCAATCATCAAAGAGAGTGTGACTGGATGGGAGATTTGAACTTGCGATCCCTGGATTGACAGTCAACACAAGCTACAGACTGAGCTAACCGGACATGGCTTGCCTGTATAAAACATAGATTAGTTTTTGTAAACTGTAAATTAAGACCATTCTATACTCAGATGTTAATTTTAGTCCCAATTAGCTTTAGTAATATTCATTTTTTATTTTTTAATACATGGATATTATCAAATGACCACAACAATCAAAATAATGGTCTTAATGTGAAGTTTAATGACATTCAGAAAGATTAAGGGACTTTAAAATTGAAACATTACCAACATATCTATCAATTTCAGACAGTAGAGAAAAATAAAACAAAACATCATGTACATACTGCTTGACTGTCATTGTCATTTTCATTGTTGAGTCCGCCACTTTCCAAAAACTTGGACTCGGAAAATTCCCCAAAATCCTGAAATGAGATAATGCTTGATTAATATCATCCCTACTTATTTAGTGGCAAATTACAACCATTTCTCAATGTTATCTATAAAAAACAATCCAACAATGTAAGAACTGTATAAATCTCTCTTCATCCAATATTTAAAATCCTTTAAGGTTTGCATTATTAGGTTTCAGTGTGAAAGATTTTTTTGTTTCACTGAGTGAGCACTGAAGTGGTATAGTGAAGAGTGGCATGCTGATTTCAGTGTTCATGGCCGATATTTAATTGATATTTCGCAGAAACCACCATTTTTTCTTTTAATTTAAGGTCATAATAAATTAATTGCTAGATTACCATCCCCGCCCGCCTCCTAATTTTCATGACGACCCTTTTTATTTTAAAAAAAAATATATAATTAAATTTTTAAGAAAAATTTGGATGATAATTAATTTATAATGGCCTTATAATTGATAACAGTGAAATTACCATTGTTAATTTTCAATACTTGCAACAGTGAACTGTGAAATGGCCGAAATATTTCACTGAGAAATTCATCAAAAAGCATAAAATAAAAAAGTTAATTTACGATCTATCTACAAGATATCAATCATATAATGTTAGTGTAAGTTTTGTTCTTAACTATTAGCTTCTCTTCCTGTTGATGATACTGACCACAAATAATGTTGAGCCAGATAGTTCTTTTCATTTTGTTTTATTTTAAATATATTTATTTTACTTCGATTGTGAAGCAAGTTATTACAACTTAGACATATCACACTCAAAGTCTTCCTGGGTAGAACCAGCACTAAGCTTATGGGAAAGTATCTTCCTCAAAACAAAGAAACCACACATATCCGTGACAGAGGATCGAACCCGCAACCCTCCAACTCTGGGGCCAATGTTCTACCACTTGACCATGTGGTCCACAAGACCAAGATACTGCCTATGACTACTTCCATCTGATCAGAATATACATGGTTTGGCTATCAGTCAATTAATTCTCATCATCATTGTAACCAGACCATTTTAGCTCAGTCAGTTACTAAGTGCGTCCAAATATCAATCCAGGGGTCATGAGTTAGAATCACCACAAGCCACTGACTCTATGATTATTGATATACAACATAATGTCTTGTTGTCATTTGTCTCTCACCACTTATTCAATGTGGGAAAATTACCAGTTATATGTGGTGATGGGTGCTTTCAAGTACTGGTTAACCTTCCAGGATCCCAGGAAAGATTGGTTAGGTACCGGTAAGCTGATTGTGTGTTAGCCCTCAATGGTATAAAAATAATAGTTAATATTCAAACAAACAAATGACATTATTGTAAAAGCACAAGAGTATTATCACAAAATAAATGGTTAAACACATAAATTCCTATATTCAACTTATAAATCAACAGAAACTGATAAACTGGATGGGTAAATAATTAGAGACAAAGAAGTGCTCTTTGCAATGAAACTTATGTATGTTACATTAGGGCAAATGTCATGGATAGAACTCTAGTCCAGATATAAGATTCCATTTTGTAAACAAATGATAACCTTCAACCAATGAACCAGTGAGTCTGGTGTTTGTTTGAATATTTAGTTTCAGTTTCAAGCCATTGAGGGTAAAACAGACGATCAATTAACCTAACCACACTATCCTGGGATCCTTGATGGTTAACCAGTACTCGTTGACTTTATCCACTTGAATCAGTGGTGAGCTATGAATGACAACGGATGCAATGTTCAGTATATCAATCATCACAGAGACTGTGGCCGGCCGGAATTTAACTCGGGACACCTGAATTGATAGTCAAACATGCTAATACGGTCTTGCTCCTTAAGATTCCAATTATAACCAACTGATAGCATGTAATCAATGTAATCTAAGGTAGTAAGTTTGAGTCTTGTGCTCCAAAAACTTTATGTGAGAAAGTTTCCAGTTACTTGCGGAAGGACGATGGTTTGACTCAGTCTGAGGTCTTCCTCCACCAGTAAAACTGGATATGCCATAATTATATAATCTGAAATGTGCTACAAATGGCATTAAACCCCATTAAAAAAAAAAATAAACCCATTCAATGTAATCAATGAACCAATGGCACCAGTAGATATGTTTAACAAAAATTTATGTGTTATGATAAATTGAAAAATTTATACCACATACTGCTTTATTGGGAAATGCCTGCAACTGAAGAACATTTTGTTGTTGCTGCTGTTGTTGTAGTTGTTCTTGCAGCAATTGTCTTTGTTGTTGTATTTCTTCCTGTTGCAGCAGATCCTGTAAATGTTGCTGCTGCTGCTGCTGCTGCTGTGTATTTGATGATATGACTGGAGAGACACTGTGAGGTGGGGGTGAGGGTGTCCTATAAAACGAGAAAAACACATAAACAACTGCTGCAGATATTAATACATTGTTGTTCCCGCATAACTGATTAACTTACTTTACCATATTCGTTTTATGTATTGAAAGGATAAAGAAACACCAGGTGAATTTCAGAGCCACATTATCAAACTACTGTAAGAGATACTTACATTTTTAGAATACAACATATGTAAAAAATGTTTTTTTTTAATTGGGTTTAACGCCATAACACATTTCATAAAAACTTTATGTGAGAAAGTTTGCCAGTTACTTGCTGAAGGACATGGTTCTACTCAGATTCATTCTGATGTCTTCTTCCATGAATAAAACTGGATAAGCCATAATGACCCCCGAGATATAAACCCCATAAAAAAGATATATAATTATATACACATAAGGAGATAAATGAAATCACAGCAACAGTATTTCAGATTTTGGGGATCTTTTCAGATGCACATTAACAATGTATGATATATATATATATATATGGAGACAATTATTTGTGAATAACCAGACATTAACACTCGGACCAGACTACAGCGAGCGCGCCTAGCTATAATGCACAATTTGGCCTAGTTGTATAACAGGTCTTAAGCTTAATTAACATACAGTTAAATGGTATTTACAAATCATGATAATATTTGACATAAAATGCAATTAAGTATAACAGTATTTCTTTCATAAAACTTTGTTTTTTATAAATGTACCTTGAATGCTTTCAAATTATTCTGAAAATTTGTAATTAAAGGATAAAAGGTTTTGTTGTTTTTTTAATTTGTCTTAACAGAGCATCAAACAGACATTTATAAAACTGGGTCATGTTGATAAACAAGAGGCCAATGGGCCTTAAAGGTCACTTGATTATCAAAAAAAACATCAACAGAAGTCTATTGAGTCACAAGAAATAACGTTTTTTGTCAATTTCTCTTATATAGATTTAGTACAGTAGGCCCCACCCCCAAGGCGAAACCGTGAAACCCAAGGACATGCAATTCACAATTTTTATAAAAGACCCATATACATCCATAATCATGCTAACATTTGTTTCCCAGTGCTTCCTATATTGAAAAGAAGATTTTCAAAGTTTACCTTGAATCTGACTGTTTCGACCCCGCCCCCAATGCCCCAGGGGCGTGGGGACCATTCAATTCACAATTTTGATTCACCCTTAGGTACCAAAGTGGCATACAGCATTTCATTACGATGAGCTGACAGTTTTTGAGAAGAAGTCGAAAATGTCAATTTTTATGGACTCACCACGACAGACAAAAGGCGATAGCAAAAGTCTCAGACGAACTTAAAAGTGAGACATTATTATGAAATGTTCATAGATTGAATTATTAGTTCAGTTGGTAGTGTGTCTGACTATCAATCCAGAAGTCGCGAGTTAGAAACCCCACATGGCCACAGTCTCAGTAATGATTGATATACATCATTGCATCTCATTGTCAATCATCCCTCTCCACTGATTCAAGTGGGACAGTCATCAGCTATAGACGGAGATGGGATGTGCTCGAGTACTGGTTAAACTTCCAGGATCCCAGGAAACAGTGGTTAGGTTAACTGATCATCTGTTATCCCTTGGTGGCATATCAATGATGCTAAATAATCATCTTACCTTTAAGGTCCTAAACTTAATCAACTAAATGTATTTCATAATTTAAATTCCAGTAATATTTATTAAACAAATTCAAGAATTCCAATGGGTTTTGACAGTTGTTGGTAGCTGTGCTGAGCCTATATACTGTTATGATTATTTTCAACCTCTGGTACAAAGTATCACATCATTAAGAAGACTGACTGAATAAATGAATGGGGTTTTACGGCATACTAACACATTACAGGTTATTCGAGGATTGAAGATTCCAGGTTCACTCTTCATATACAAAAACAACAAATTAACATACAGTCAAAAAAATATATCAACAAATGAATATGCAGAATGAACCTAGAACCTTGATACCTGCAGAGTTTCAGCAAATTCTATCAGATTACCCGAATTGTTGCTTCCTACGACATGCACGAGTTACAGTGATCCTATTCTTGCAATCACTCATATGACTCCCTGAAACCACACAGGGGTTGATAATTTAACCAAAACAGTAAACATGACAAAAAATGATAAAATGAACATGACACCCATTCAGAGGATTCCTACCCCTCTGCAGAGATTGACAGTTATTCTATTCTTAGCCAGAACCACACAGGCTCATTAAGAAGACAAGGCATATGTCATAATTGAAAAACTGATAATTGCTTATTGGAGTAAGATCCAGTTGTTTTTATAGAAGACAAATAATAACACATTGTGTTTTTTCCTTCTTTTTAATTTATTTCCCGCAACATGTAAATATCAAGAACATCATATATATTATAGCTACTGTTTCGGACACCTGTTTTAACCAAAGGCACTTTAATTTTACTAAACAATTTGTGATACATAGAGTACATAACATTGAATAATACATATTAAGTGGTAAATGAAACATTTATTTCTTGGATTTGGTATAAACTTTAAAAAATATATAAACAAACAGATGATTTTTACTGGGCATTTAAAATGCAAAGACAAGAGTATGAGAACTTTGGGAACTTAAACATTTTCATTTTAATTTTCATCGCAATCAAGCTAAAATAAATTAGTATCAACTTATTTTGACCGACGTTTACAAATACCTTTAGTTAAAATTTTCTTAATATCTTGAAAATTTAATCTTACAATGTATGCAGGTCTTGAGTTTATATAAAATATGTTTTTCACAAATTGATCAATTTGTTATAACAGATGAAAGGATGGAGTCAGACTGGAGTATCAATTCACCCTTCTTCAAATGTTGAATGAATAACAAACCATGTTGAAATGAGCTACACATCAGCATAACACTCGGGCACCCAAGATATTCAATTCAGATTTTTACAATTCAGCTAAATATATACTTTGACATTTTCAAAAACCAATGTATAAATAAAAACAATTAAAATTAATAAATTGCATAAATGCTTATAACATGTAAATATTCATAAAACATCACAGCAATGCTGTGTACCGGTATATTACAAACAGTATTCATAGCACTATGACCAGAGGCATGACTAATTAATACTTTTTTTCAAATCAAAGAACATCAATGACATAGCAGATGTACTGTATTTCCCCAAATAAACTCCCATGGCATAGCAGATGTACCATATTTCCCCAAATAACCCCCCAGTGGATGATGCATTTTTTAAAAGAGTGTCATATGTTTTGTTATATACATAAGGAGATAATTATTTGCGAACAACCAGACAAATCAACAGGTCAAACAATGATGAGTGTGCCATTACAAACCAAGGACACAAGACAATAGAAACAACCAACTCAATATAACTGGCATCAACTATGACTTATATACAATGGTTTTACATGCAACACATCTGAATTGCAGGGATAATTTACATACAACAACTGATAGCTTGATATGAGTAGGATTCAGTTACTAACACTATATATAAAAGACAGACATCTGAAAAGATGTCAAATTGAAAATATCATTGTTATGATATCAATTATATATATATAATGATTGATTGATTGAATACTTATCGTCATTTTTATGCCATCGAGGGCTAACAGATGATCAGTTAATCTAACGACTGTTTCCTGGGATTAACCAGTACTCGAGCACACCCCATCTTCTCAAGTAACTGATAACTTTCCCACTTGAATCAGTGGTGAGAGACGAATGATAATGAGACACAATGTCGTATATCAATCATCATGGAGACTGTTGCCAGGCGGGGGATTCGAACTCATGATCCCTGGATTGATAGTCGGACGCATAACCGACTGAGCTAATCTCGCCCGGCATATATATACATATATGGGAATACAGTACACATAGCAATCACCCCTCTCATACACTGACATGGAAGGTTTGTTTGATAAAAAATATATATTTGTAGTAACAGTGACATTATATTTAAACCTGCAACTTGAAACATTTATGTTTTAACTTCATATTACCGGTAATGTTGTCGGGGTATTACTGGTGATGTTGTCAGGGTATTACCAGTGATGTTGTCAGGGTATTACTGGTGGTGTCAGGGTATTACCAGTGATGTTGTCAGGGTATTACCAGTAATGTTGTCAGGGTATTACCAGTAATGTTGTCAGGGTATAACCAGTGATGTTGTCAGGGTATTACTGGTGGTGTCAGGGTATTACCAGTGATGTTGTCAGGGTATTACCGGTGATATTGTCAAGGTATTACTGGTGATGTTATCAGGGTATTACCGTTAATGTTGTTAGGGTATTACTGGTAATGATGTCATGGTAATACTAGTAATAATGTCAGGTTATTACCAGTAATGGTGTCAGGGTATTATCGGTAATACTGTCAGGTTATTATTGGTGATGTTGTCAGGTTATTACCGGTGATGTTGTTAGGGTATTACTAGTGATGTTGTCACGGTATTACAGGTGATGTTGTCAGGGTATTACCAGTGATGTTGTCAGGGTATTACTGGTGATGTTGTCACGGTATTACAGATGATGTTGTCAGGGTATTACAGGTGATGTTGTCACGGTATTACAGGTGATGTTGTCAGGTTATTACCGGTGATGTTGTTAGGGTATTACTGGTGATGTTGTCACGGTATTACAGGTATTGTTGTCAGGGTATTACCAGTGATGTTGTTAGGGTATTATTGGTAATGATGTAAGGGAAATACTAGTAAAAATGTCAGGGTATTACCAGTAATGGTGTCAGGGTATTATCGGTAATACTGTCAGGTTATTATCGGTGAAGTTGTCAGGTTATTACCAGTGATGTTGTCAGGGTATTACTGGTGATGTTGTCACGGTATTACAGGTGATGTCAGAGTATTACCAGTGATGTTGTCAGGGTATTACCAGTTATGTTGTAAGGGTATTACCAGTAATGTTGTCAGGGTATTTCTGGTTATGTTGTCAGGGTATTACCAGTAACGTTGTCATGGTACAACCTATAATGTTGTCAGGGTATTACCAGTAATGTTGTCAGGGACTTACCGGTTATGTTGTCAGGGTACTACTGGTACATTGTCATGGTATTATCAGTATTGTTGTCATGGTACTACTGGTAATGTAGTCAGGGTATTACCAGTAATGTTGTCAGGGTATTACCAGTAATGTTGTCAGGAACTTACAGTTAATGTTGTCAGGGTAATACTGGGACATTGTCATGGTATTACCGGTAATGTTGTCACAGTATTACCAGTAATGTTGTCACTGTATTACCAGTAATGTTGTCAGGGTATTACCAGTAATGTTGTCAGGGAATTTTCAGTAATGTAACTTTGGGACTTGGAATGATGTTTCATTGAACTTCACAGCTTATCTAATATTTTTTACAAAATCTAATGTAACTGATTTTACAATAGTATGGTTTCTTTTAAATATTAAAGCAGCCATTACTGCAATACATTAAGTCCAAAATAGGCAGCACACCTGATAAAGAATCCTATCTCTAGATAGAGTAATGGTGACCAATACAATTTATAACCTTAAAAGAAGTCTCTTCTTTCTAAATTCCGAAGTGGAATACACATTTAAAACTTATGTAGACAAATTTATATTACAAACATTTTCGTTTTCATTTACACACCAGAGGAATTCAACTTCAGGTCTTGAAACAAAATACTGCATGGTAACCATGACTTGACCTAGTTGCATAATTAACAAGAAATTAAAATCTGGGTATGTGGCAATGCATCAAAATTCCCTCTATATTAATGATAATACCATATAACGAAAACCCATACCTATAATGTATATTCTATTACAATAAACTTGATTGACAACAACAAATATATGGCAGACTTCTCCACAAAGTGAACCAGTCTATAATTTGAAATATTAACACAGTTTTTACTGCACGAAGGTGTCAGGGAAGTACCAGCAATGTAACTCTGGAACATGGAATGACGTTTTATTGAACTTCACAGCTTATTGAATACTTTTTACAGAATCAAATGTTACTGATATCGAAGTTACTGTGTTATCTCTCTTATTTTTTTAAATACTCAAGCTAAAAATTAGTCAATTAATAAACATTAATTAAACATTTAAAGTTACACAATATTACCCATAATCCACAATGACTAGTTAATATAGATGTATCACAAATATAGGAATACAGAACTAGTTTACCTCAGTAAAATATATAATATTTATCCACATTACAACCAATGTAAATAATAAAATTACCAGCAAATTTATAGTATATACAATAGTACCAGTATATTTATAAAAAAAAACACAGCAAATATCCCAACAATTACAACCAGTACTTCATAATAAAATTAATCAGCTTAGAAAGTGTGCCATCTGACAACATTTTAAACAATAAATAGAGAGCAGGCCTTCTAAAATTGCCCGTTTTTCGGTTTTTGGACCGATTTCTGAAGTTCAAAACCGGTTTTCGTTAAAAAATCGGTCCAGATATTTTCTATCAGTCATATAAAATCTCATAAATTGCTCTTACCATGCCATATTGACCTGTGAAATATGCCTTGCAGCAATATCATTTGACCCAATAATTGATGTGGGACAGGTTCTGAATGATTTCTTTTGGTGGTTGAACCATCACATTGGTTTCCACGGTGATTATTTCACGCAGCTTCCGGAACTTGCAACACTTCCGGTTCGATCGAACATTTTAAATATATGAAAATTATTCAGTAAAGCGGAAACATAATGCCAGTCATTAAAATGTACACATTGTGATAGAGTATGTTATAAATAATACACAAATAAACTTGAAATCGTTCCCTATTAATAAATAAACAGAGAAAATACATGATGCAGCTGACATGGTGGGTGGGGTATGCATACATGTAAAGGCATAATGTAAGGCAATTTTAGTGATTTTTTTTAAATAAGTGCGATTGTTACGGTAGTAAAAAACCTGGACGGATTTGCATTTTGGAATTTTAGAAGGCCCGATAGAGAGCTGTTGGTTTTGAACCCAAACTGTAGTACTATTATCACTACAGCACCTGGAGTGATATAACATGTTATTTTTAAAAGAAAGAAATTGGCAAATTGCTTTTGTTTTCTTTCTTTGTCAAAGCCATTAAAGTTAAAGGTAACCAACTAATGTCAGGGTCAACAGTATAACAAACATGATGACCATATTGAGCTTTATGAGTCAATCTTAATAGTCTGTATTATTTAAAAGGAGTATATCAAGGAAAAAAAGCTATAAATGTCTTAAAAAGTAAACTTGTTTTTAGAATGGATAAAAAGCATCTAATTATCATTAGCATCCGAATGGTTTGGAATGTCAAATCTACCAAAATGTGATAAAATCGATATTTAAATCAGAGAGGTACTTGAAACAAAATCCCCATTCTAAAAATAGCCAGCACTGAAATACTGCTTGACGACATTTGCATTGTTATTAAGACTCTTTCTAAGATAAAACAATAACTATGTGTTACCCTGTAAGAAATCACGTAACTCATTTAATTTCACAGAATATGTTGCCATTTTAAGCAGAAAATATATTTTAGTCTAGCCTAGGTATGTAGCCCAAGTTGGAAAACACTTTTCAATATATTATGATAGATATACTTTTAACCATATGGGGTCAGTGAGTATACTATAAAGACATGGTAAATTGGAAAAAGATGTTTTTAGCCAATTTTAAGATCTTTGAAAGCTCCTAATATACAGTTATGATTATCAACAGACCACCATCATATTACCTTGATTTCTGTAGGAAATTCCCTTCACCCTCCCATAACATCTCCTTTCAGGGGAAGAGATTTTCTACAGCACCAGTGTAACAACTGGTTTCAAAATTTAGATACAAAAACATCATCGGGTTCACTTTCAAATATTTATATTTAAAAAGTCTGCATTGTTATTCATCAATTACAGAAAATTAAACATCTATATCAAACAAAATTAAATAAACACATAATTATGAAATCTTAAATAACCAATAATTAAATTTCCCCACAATATTGCTATAAAAATATTGAGAATGGACAATGAGTTCAATATCCATCAACCACAATAGATTAACAAAATAGTACTCTTCCTATACTTCAACATGTCCCATCATATTTACACACTTCAACATTGCAGTTCAAAGAATACCGGTATACAAAAATATCATGTACAAACTGTTTAAAGATATTGTCTTTAATACTGACCATGACACACAGCAATTAGAGAAATTAAATTGTACTCATGTTCACAAACTAAACCAATATTACACAGTTGTGCCCCTTTTTTGTTAAAGTAGCAAGATTCATCCATTTAAAAAAAAAAACTATGTACTTTGGTTTGAAATATTTTCAAAATGGTTCATAGTGGTTGTGATTTCTTACTGTAGATGAGTAAAGCAAAAGCTGACACAGCATAATTATACTGCAATAAGACATCACTGGTGTTCAAAAAAGTGACTTGTATACCAGTGATTTTAACAGATGCATGTATTTATGAGCTCATTTTAGGATTTCTTTTTTTTAAAAATAAATCTAAGGGTGTCACTGCACTGTAAAAGTGGCCTTAAAAGACAGGTTGTTGCTTAATACAGGTTAATTAACTCTGAAAGCATAGAGATGGGAAATACAAAATATGGTTGCTTAAGACAGGTGGCTGCCTAATAGAGGTGACCGCATACACAGGTTTAACTGTATATAATTTTCTAAAAAATAAAGTGCAGTGAAAATTACCCATGTGTCCCAGCAATTAACAAACTGTATACTTGTGAATTATTCACTCTCCATGTATACTAGTATACCTTTTTTTTTTAAGAATTGTGTTCATTCAGTATCACATTTTTATCATTGATAAATTTCACATATACAAGTACTTTTATAGTGAATTATATTCCATTGGAAAATATATAAGATCTCAGTGTTTCATTTTTCTTCCATTTCCTTTTTCTCTTTTGTATTAAAGGTAATGGTACTTTCTTCTCTACTCAATTTCTCTATATCATTTTCAGTCATTATGTAATGTTTCGTATTTTGTAACAGGCCGTCACCTTCGCTTACATTTTCTCCTTTCTCTCTCATTGCCAGAACAGTTGCTTTATGCGCAGGATACACCTTCACGCTGACATGTCTGTCCAGTTCTATACGTGATGTAGCAATGTATTTGCAGATCTTGCAGTAGAATGGTACTTGATTGATGGCCACATGATTCCTGTAGAAGTGGTGAATCACCTTGCCCCTCTCTGCTTCAAATGGCGTACCTATACACTTTTTACACCTGTAGACTCTGTGCCGATTTGAAGAAGTAGCTGCCTTCAACAAGTTGATCGGTTTGACAACTCCAACAGGCATACTGGAGATGAAGGAAGTAAAATAATAATAAAGTGATTTACAAAAATATCTTTATTTAAAATTTAACTATGCAGGCAGTCCTCTGTAGCCGAGTATGGTAGTCCAAGTCAGTCGTTAAAGACTTCTTACTGCTGAGGTCGTCAATTCATTGCTTTATCAAAAAACATTAAGTGAGAAAGTCTGCCAGCTATTTGTGAAAGGACACAAAGATTCATTCTGAGGACTTCCTTCACCAATATGGTAATACAGGATATGCCATAAATGAGGTATGTCCCAAAAGTAATAGGACGACCCAGTCATTTTTGTATTTAAGGCGTTAAATGCAAACCAGTGATATCAACTGATAGATCGACACATCTTCTATTGTCATAGAACATCAAATCAACTTTCAGTCATTATTAAGTTCATACAAAAGACACCATAGTAACGTGAGTTTAGAAGTATGGTGGACTTTAAAATTAGACGCAATTTTAACAGCATTGCCTTGGAAAGCTGACAAATTCCTCAATATTGTGCCAATTGTTATAAAAATAACAGCGGACGTAATTTCAGATCATGTGCAATGTCGTTTAAAAATTTGAAGCCATCGATAAACATTTGAATAAGTGGGTATTTGTATATTAACAAAAATGGACGATGTCACGACTAGAATGGGAATTTGGAGTGTGGTAAAATTTTGTGTTGGGTGTAATTTGACCCCACAGGATACTCTGAAGTTTATTTCACAAAACTCTTATACCAGAGTCTTATCTATTGATGGTACAATTGGGTTTCCAATGGCGAGTTGAAAGTAACTGGCCATCAGCAATGTGGACAATCTTGTGTGGTTTTCCTGGGATTTAAGTCAGATCTTCGTGAAAAGCGCGTTCAGTACCTCCCGGCCATGTGCCTGAGTGTACATTCTGTGGTTGGGATCTATGAGTCATCATAGTATCGTGACATGTACCACAAAAAATGTGTTTAGCACAGCGGTTCATTTGAATGTATAAGTAGCGGAAAACTCCCCCGTACTTTGTTACATTATAATACACTTTGACTTGTCAAACTAAATGTTAAATGGTGGTGTACAATATTGAAATTGTGCATGCTTTTAGTTTAAATATGGAAAATTATACATGCCAAGTTTTGTTTAGATTGAAACACTAAAAGGCATATTTCTTAATGTGTCCTATTACTTTTGGGACATACCTGGTATAACCTTTCATAAGTTGAAAATGGCGAATACTATGCAGGTTGGATCATGTGATCTATAGTGGCAGGACATTGGACCAAGGACAGCAGGGTCATGGGATTGATCCCCCGCCATGGCAATGTGTGGTATCCTTGAGGCATGACAATCTATCTGCACATGCTTTGTATTGGTTCTACCTGGGTAGACTTGCAGCATTGTTTTGAGTTGTATTAACTTGTTTCGCGATCAATGTAAATTAAATAAATTTAATGTAAAGAAAATATGCAATCAAAATATGAAAAGATAGAAGTTTTTTTTACCTTGGGAGACTCCTCTTTCTTTGTAGAATGCATTGCCACATAAATAACATTTCTATTTATATATATATATATATATATATATATATATATATATATATATATATATATATAGATAGATACAATATTATACATGTAACTATTTTAAAGAACAAAGACAAATGTTCCTGTCCACCTATACAGAGAAATATTACAATAACTGAATGACAACTACTTTTCCAAGTTTAGCACCTTTTATAATATCACAGTTCTAGATGTTAAGTCTTTTTGGTGTAAAACAGTTAAATAAAGTTCAATACTAACAATGTCCTTGCTTTGCTCTTGCTTTACCTTGACAATCTTTGCTGATTTATTGGACAATTAACTCAACCTTAAATATGTTACTTCCCACTTTTTCATGGTTTGAAATATAGAATTTATTACAGAACTAGAAATATGTTCATTTGGGACACAGATGCCCCTCTATATGTCACCAAAATATATATAAATTTTACCAACATTTAAGTTGAAAAGGGGCTACAACTCCAACATTCATAAATATCGAACTTGGTCTGTATTTTGTAATGATACAGCTAAAGTAATAAGTAAACACACTTGGAGATCCTCACAGGAATTACTGATCAGAAACCAATTTTTTTACCAGACACACAAACAGACGTACACACAAACAGGGATAACACTTATTATGCCCCTTCACCAATCTTTGAATGGTGGGGATATAAAAACAAAAGAACCAAGATGACTCTTTATCCCCATCTGGAGTGAATTTTCACTATATAGATGAAGCCATGTCCACCCCCGTATGGCCACGTATTTTGACAAATCATAACTCCTTTAAAAATCTTAATAAAGGGTCACCCAAGGCACATTTTTGCTAAAAGATATCCAGTCATTTGTTTCAGATGAGATTTTTGAAAGTTTTATCAATAGCCATATATATATGGAAAACCAGCTGATAACTTGAACAATTTTGGTAGAGGGTCATCCAAAGAACATTTCTGTGATCATATCTTTGAAATCAGGACAATAGTTTCTAACAAGAGGTTTTGTGTTTGATTTAAATTGGATGAACATATTCAGAGATGTCATTTAAAGCAACTGTTACGTACAAACAGACAGACGAAGAGTGATCACAATAGCACAATAACACAACCAAACTTCTCACATATCATGCATATGGTTAACGAACCTACTCAATGTATGAGCATCATCAGATGTATTTCCCCTGACAGCCATCAGTTGACATTATCATCACAGAATCACTTTACCACCAGTCAAGGTGCTGGTCTACCAGCACCAAATCTGAGATGAAACCTCTCCCTTCTGTAACCCACAGGCAAATTTTCGGATTTATAATGTTGGCTGTGCCAATGTCCAAACCACTGACCTCAGCAGTGCAGCCAATGATCTTGATACAGCCTATCTGCCACTTTAATACATATATCAGTCCTGGAGAGCACAACACTCTCACAAATATTTCATAGCTTGCACAGAAACATGGAACTGTTTATTTACACTGTACTAATAATAATTACAAGCTTAACAATTATTCCATGGTGTCATTTCAATAAGCAACATCTAACAGTGTTTGAAAAAGTGTTATACATATACATGTACATGTATGTGAACAAAAAGTTAATTTTAATATCTTAATAGAAGTAGCTGAAAGAAAATCTTTTTTCAGGTTATTAAAAATATTTGTCATTATGGTTATTAACTTGGTTAATTGAGAGCACATCAAAACACAAGCCACGAGAATTCTGTGAAAACCAGGTCTGAGATTAAAAAAATAATTATTTTATAAGAAAAAGCAGTTCTCTATGTAAAAAGGCATTATTTATCATGAAATATCACTATAAATGTCTAAAAAAATATAATTACTTTTTAAATGGATACATTGTTGGAATATTTCACATCATTTTTATGCCATTGTCAGAGGGTGAACAGATTGTCAGTTAACCTAACCACTCTTTCCTGGTATCCTGAATGAGGTTAACGAGAACTCGAGCACACCAATCTCTGCCAGTAACTGAAAACTTTCCCACTTGAATCAGCAGTAAGAGACGAATGACAATGAGATGTTGTGTATGTATCCATCAAAGAGATTGTGGCAGGGATTCAAACTAAAGACCCTCCGGATTGACAGCCAGACACTACATCATTAATAAATATAATATGAATGGTTTGGTATGACAAATTCTCCAAAACATGACCAAACAAGAAAATATCGGTGGAACCAATGGATGCTCCCCAAGTGAGTGTTTGACTCTGTACCGGCTACTTGGTTGAAAAATACCAAACGGCATAGCGGGAACAATATGTGGCTCTGCACTTCACAGAACTCAAATCATTGAACCAGAACAAAATGACAATATGCGCAGATCCTAGCTAGTTTTACAGAATTAAAACCAGAGGTTGTAGCGAAATACCGTCATGACGACAATATGCACATCTCCACTTGGTAATGATGCATCGTAGCAAGTTTTATAAAATGCCAACCACAGGTTGTAGAGAAATAAAGCAGAGAAGAATTTGGTCACAGACTGAATGAAAGGGCCATAACTCCATGAAAAATCATCGAACCGGAACACATAGACAATATGCGCATCTGCACTTGGTAATGATGCATCCTAGTAAGTTTCATAAAATCCAACATGGGGTTGTAGAGAAATAGCGCAAACAAGAATGTGGTCACAGACAGAATCAAAGGGCCATAACTCTGTGAAAAGTCATCAAACGGGAACACAAAAACAATATGTGCATCTGCACTTGGTAATGATACATCCTAGCAAGTTCCACAAAATTCCAAAATGGGGTTGTAGAGAAATAGCGCGAATAATAATTTGGTCACAAACTCAATAAAAGGGCCATAACTCCGTGAAAAAACATTGAAACGGAACACATAGACAATATGCGCATCTGCACTTTGTAATGATGCATCCTAGCATGTTTCACAAAATTCCAACATGGGGTTGTAGAGAAATAGCGTGGACAAGAATTCGGTCAGACAGAATGAAAGGGCCATAACTCCAGGAAAAATCACCGAACTGGAACACAAAGACAATATGCCAACATGGGGTTGCAGAGAAATAGCGCGGATAAGAATTTGGTCACAAACAGAATCAAAGGGCCATAACTCTGTGAAAAGTCTTCAAACCGGAACACAAAGACAATATGCGCATCTGCACTTGGTAATGATGCATCCTAGCAAGTTTCACAAATTTCCAACATGGGGTTGTAGAGAAATAGCGTGGATAATAATTTGATCACAAACTCAATAAAAGGGCCATAACACCGTGAAAAAACATTGAAACGGAGCACATAGACAATATGCGCATCTGCACTTGGTAATGATGCATCCTAGCATGTTTCACAAAATTTCAACATGGGGTTGTAGAGAAATAGCGTGGACAAGAATTTGGTCAGACAGAATGAAAGGGCCATAACTCCATGAAAAATCACCGAACCGGAACACAAAGATAATATGCGCATCTGCACTTGGTAATGATGCATCCTTACAAGTTTCATAAAATTCCAACATGGGGTTGTAGAGAAATAGCGCGGACAAGAATTTGGTCACAAACAGAATCAAAGGGACATAACTCTGTGAAAAGTCTTCAAACCGGAACACAAAGACAATATGCGCATCTGCACTGGGTAATGATGCATCCTAGCAAGTTTCACAAATTTCCAACATGGGGTTGTAGAGAAATAGCGTGGATAATAATTCGATCACAAACTCAATAAAAGGGCCATAACACCGTGAAAAAACATTGAAACGGAGCACATAGACAATATGCGCATCTGCACTTGGTAATGATGCATCCTAGCATGTTTCACAAAATTTCAACATGGGGTTGTAGAGAAATAGCGTGGACAAGAATTTGGTCAGACAGAATGAAAGGGCCATAACTCCATGAAAAATCACCGAACCGGAACACAAAGACAATATGCGCATCTGCAATTGGTAATGATGCATCCTTACAAGTTTCATAAAATTCCAACCAGAGGTTGTAGATAAATAGCGCAGACGAGAATTTGGTCACAAACAGAATCAAAGGGCCATAAGTCTTTGAACAGGAACACAAAGACAATATGCGCATCTGCACTTGGTAATGATGCATCCTAGCAAGTTTCGTAAAATTCCAACCAGAGGTTGTAGAGAAATAGCCCTGACAAGAACTTGGGGACGCACGGACAGATGGACGAAGCGGCGACTATATGCTTCCCCCCTTTGGGGAAGCATAAAAACATGTTTTAATTTATGTGGTGAATTCTCCAACCTAAAAATAGACAGCAAAATACTGCTTGATGACCTTCACTTCTTGAATCTATTTTAGTCTAATCTGGGTGTGTATGCCAAGCTACAATATGGCTTTTCAATATAATATTTTTGGTTTGTTTAAAAATATAATATTTTGGTTTGTTTAAAAATAGACTATTTTGATGGCAATTTAGGATCAGTGAGTATAAGCAGGCATGATATATATTGGGAAAAAATGTTCTTAGCCAGGCCATCCTGAAAAAAAATTGTCTGCTGTGCTCCAACCCATGGCTAGGTAGGTACCTATTTTTTTTATTTATTTATTTTTTTGGCCAGGTTTTGATTTTGATTTTCAGTAGTCATTTTAACAAAAATGGACAGAAATCATTTAATAAAAATTCAACACTTTGAAAGTCAGTAAAAAAAACTTTGGTGGTTACAATTTTGAGTGAGTAGATAGGAGCACTGAAGGAGTGAGCATTTTTTTCTTAAGAATAATCCCAATTCTAAAATAGTTAAAAATCCTGATTAATTTCTTAATGTGTGGAAATCTCTTGCTATATAATATTTGGTAGAAATTACTTGATACCAGTGACACCCATCAGCAATCCCAACATTTGTCTTAACATAAGCTAGTAAAGTTTCATTCAAATATCTCATTTTTTAGTTAATAAGTAGAAACTATTTTTAGTTACATTGACCTTGACCCCAGTGACCCCAAATGAATCTTGTCTTTTTGTAAATTGCCTATATATGCATTAAGTTTCATTCAAAAAGCTCTTTCTTATTTAAAATGATTGTCTGAAAACCATTTTTCTATTTTAAGTAATGGTGACCTTGACCCCAGTTACCAAATACGCAATCCCAACACTTGTCTCAATATGAGCTACATATGCATCAGGTTAATCAGAATAGCTCACTTTTGGAATTGTTCAGGTGAGCTAAAAAGTTCACAGACAGGGGACAACGGACACAGGGTGATCAGAATAGCTCACCTTGAGAATTGCTCAGTGGGAAGAGTTATGGACCTGCAGTGTAAGGATGAGGATGATGGTGAGAAACAATTGTTGCAGTTGGATCAAATCCAGTGGGCAGAAACTTGAACCTCACTCTAGAACTTCACTTCAAATAGTCAAGCTAATAAGGAAATAAAGAATGATTGTAACCGATTACAAATTGGCAAAGGTCTACAATACTAATTGAGAGGATTATTTGGCCTATTAAAGAAGACTAGAAAAGAACTGGCAACATATAACATACCGTAGTCCACAGTATACCTCCCTATATGTGTATTTCCTTATGAGACATTTAACAAACACTTTATTGTTTATAAAAAAAACTTTTTTTTTATTACTTTATTGGACCCCTTTTGAAAAATGCATCGCACACCTGGGAGTTTATTCTGGGGAATACGACATTAAAACAAATTTTTGGAGACAACTTACTCATTATGAATATTGGACAACATCATTATGGGCTGTACAATCTGTTCATTATTATCAGTCCTAGCTTCCAGTCTCTCATCTGGAACTTGAGGAGAGGCAGCTTCAACAGCAGGTTGTATGATAGCTCGAGAAAATACTGGTACAGACAATGGTTGTGTATTTTTACTTTCTGCATAAGGTTGTGTACTGTTTGTTTTTGAACTGCCTTTAGGTCTACCTCTACATTTCTTTGGTTCAACAGAAGTTTCGGCTGCGACTGCTGTTGGTTTTCTTCGCCGTTTACTTCGACGTTTAATTACTTTAGGACAGGCTGTGTTATTTTCAACAGTAAGCTGTAATGTTCCTTCACTTTCTCGATTGGTTTCTATAGCTGAAGTACCAGTTATGGCAGTAATTCTAAAATCTGTTTCATTTCCATTATTGTTACTAGGTTCACTTACAATTTCATATCTCTCCATATTATCATCTTCATCGTCATCGATAATATATTCACGGTTCACATCGCACTCAATAATCCCTGAATTACTTGGACTCTGTTCAACAAAGAATACAGGTATTGAACCCCTTGTTGTCTCATCTGTGGCATTATTTGATTCTTCATTTAATGGAATTGGGGAGTTTGGAACAATTGTGTAATCATCCTCGATTTCGATAGTTACAGTTTGTTTTTCTACAATAATAACATCATCATCTTCACTATCCTTTAATGTTTCTCTCTCCTTTCTAGTTCCAGTTTGCTCATTAAAATGTGATTTAGGCAATTTGTCTGAATTTGATTCAGAATGTTTGTCATTTGTATTTAATGACCTATTTGAACATCTGTTTCTAGAAAGATTGTCATCTGATGAGTCAATCAGGGTTGAACCTAATGAACTGTCACCTTTTTTGGATATATCTGTTATAAGCTCTGATGTCGCTTGTAAATCTTTACCTTCAGGTCTTCCTCTAACATTTGAATGTCTGTCTTGACTTTTACACTGTGTTTCAGGTACATTTCTGCTAAGTTTTGAAGCATTGTCTTTTGTCCTTTCATCTTTATCTCCTTTAGAAGAGGTTTTGCTATTTTCATCTCCATGTTTAGAGCTGGATCTTGCTTTGGTTAACGATTTGTCACTATCATTGGGTTGGGACGACACTTTGCGGCCATCTTGTCTGGATCGGATGGTGATCCATAACGTTGTCATCAACACCTGCCAATAACATAATGTGCATTAAGGTATTAGATCTGTAATTGTCAATATCGCAACCATGCCTAACCTTAAACTTTGTGTGTCTTAATTATCACCATCCTATGATGGATGTATTTCTGAAATTTTAGAAGATTTTACCGTCTAAAATGAAAATTATTTAAATTTTAAGTGTCAAATGCCTATAATCTCAAAACGGCAAAAAATGAACAACTACAAAACACAATGAAATAGCTATAATTTTCATATATATATATATATATACTATAAATGATATATATAAGGCATTTTTACAGCACATCAACACCCTTGAATAGACTTACCCTAAGGAAACTAACATATCTTAATTCATTTTTTATAAATCTTAAAAATTCTTACCCTACCCCCACTTTCGAATTGTGACTTTTCAAAAAATATTCTAAAACTTCATATTTTAAAATGTTCTAGCATTATTTCTTTTATAATTAACCACTAATGTTGTATGCCAATATTTTCCACATTGTTAGAAGTGAGAAATGCAAAAAGATAAACAACTTTTACCATCTTATTTTCTCATAATATGGTATTTTATAGGATAAGTATCAAAATAAAAGGCAGCCACTTTAGCGACATAGAGTTTTTTTCCAACGTCTACCAACAGCAAACAGATAATATGTACTTGCTAAATATTGTATTTAGGGAACTGTTTTTATTAAAACAATATTGCTGGCTGATGTAATGACACATAAGATGCTATGTTCATAATCTTATAGATTGACTGGAATGTTTAATAAATTTAAAATATTACCCCACCCACCCTAAAATAATGTTGTTGTTTTTTTCTCCAAAAATTGTGACAAAAAATAATTATTTTCTAATATTTTAGCCCAACCACTATCACAAAACCATTCTTATATTGTATATCGAACTATACTACATTGTTAAAAGAAATAAATGCACGGAAAAAAAACAACTTTTGCCATAACCTTTGCCAAAGGGTTAAATATTTTATAAAAATTGGGAACCTACATTTTCATCAAACACTGGATACTTGGATACTTTCTATTGAAAACTTTAAATGTAAGTTGTAGATATTGCCAATAAAAATATTTCTTATAAACTTTGTCTTTTATCTTTAGTAATAATTGTGTATTTATTAGTTTGACTTGGCAAATGATATACAAAACTAGAACTGGTAGCTACAACAATAAAATATATTTGGAGTGGGCTGGGGTCAGGTGTTGGAATTTCTATCTAAAAAATCGGTTGTGTTTGCAACACGTGTATGTCTTTTACATTTGAATGTGCTGAGCAAACCATCTCTGTAAATAAAAAAAAACTATAAAATTTTCTTTAGGCCAAGTCAGGACCGAACCCACAAACTCTATTCTGCTTATCCAACACTCTAACCTCTTTACGAATGAGAACACAATGTCTGTAGAGTTACAAATTTGCTATTTAGACCAGAGGGTAAAGTAAGCCAGAGTCACCTGACTTTCTGTCACTTCTTTTCGAATGTTGAATGATTTATTTGTTTTTCCCATAGCATTCCATGTAATATCAAAATCCCCTTACTGGACCCCAATGGATCCTAGCCACTAGCTGTATTATAACAAACTTTTTACCTTTGTTCATATGGATAGCTTACACCAAATATGAACCAATCTAATTTATCTGTTCTTGAGGCCGCCCTTAAAAAATTATTTGTTTACCACTTCGGACCCATACCATATAGGGGTGGGTTGGTGGGTTATTTCTTTTTTTTTTTCTTTGTTTTTGTAGGAATTAATCAGAAAATATGTGTATCTTTTGTAAGGACGAATAATGACTGGAAGTATTTTGAATGGACATCCTAGAACAAAACAATCCCCCCTCCCACTGCTGGCCTCTAATGGATATTAAATAATATCAAAGTTTCATGTCATGTATGTTCACAGAACATTTTACAAATTTTGAAAAAAAATTATAAAGCTTAGCGCTTGGATCATAGCCAGAGTTGACCCATAGGTCATGATTTGAACTTGAGAGAGCTTTATGTAAGAATGATTCATGCAAATTTGGTGAAATTCTCGCAAAAAAAAGTTTCAGAGAAGTTGTTTAAAGCAAAATTTAATGACAGAAGGAGACTAATGACAAACATAGGGCTATCACAAAATCGCACTTGAGAGACTTCTGAGCTAATAAACAAATATAAGTTCAATGTAAACTTTGAAGTGAACCATCCAAGGAACAATATGACACACTTCTAAACCTAGAATTGGTGTAAAAACTAACATTAATGAACAGGATGTTAGCAGCACAAACGTTGTTGTTATTGCTGCCGTTCCTGCTACTGCTGTTATGACAAGCAATCTTGCAGAATTTAGGTCCCGCACCAAAATGGTCTCACCTATATGTGCATGTTCAATTAGTGAGAATAAGTATTCACTAATCTCTTCTTTGATGCTATTTGGCAGTGTCGAATAGAGCATGGCAGGGCAGAGCAGTAACATCGGCTTTCCAGAGAGATTAGTCAAAGTTGTTGTGTGGAGGGAAGGGTGAATATAATGAGACTGGTGAATATAACCACCAAGTTTTAATTGTTCAGCAAAAAAGATGTATATAATTCCTTGAAAGATCTAAACAACTGACTACGCAAAATAAAAAGGCTTTACTAAAATGGAATAAAAAACATTCATTCCGGATGATATCAGAAAGATACGAAACTTCATTTTACAAGCTGACAAATTTCTATACTGTATAGAACGTATGCATGTTCAAGATTAATATTAGCGGTACTCACATCAACAACGTCCGTGTCATCCTTCTTCACGCAGAGCTGGGCGTAACGGAATACATCATTAGCTAGTTTTAATATTGCTTTATCAGTAAATTGAACTTTTGTTGCAATACACGAACTCATTTGAATTAAATCCATCATAACACATTATGTATTTTTGTTTTATTTTTTCGCGGACTGCATATTGACTCCATATTGATTCCGCGGAACGAAGTAAGTTGGTTTTCGTGTTACCCTGTTAATCCTTACAGAATGAGAAATGGAGCAGGGAAACAATTTTAGATTACCTCCCGTGATGTGCCTGATTAAGATTGCTCGAGTTTTCTCCCTTCCGTCGCATAAATTATTTTTGTAAGTGCTGTGCTATTTAACTTTTGTTCAGCATTTATTCATATCAATGTATATCAAATAGACAACTCGATCTCAATCCTTATTTCATCAATAATCTGGAGCCTGGTTCAATATTTTTTTTTTACATTGATAGAATGAATGAATTGGGTTTTACGGCATACCAACAGATTAATGGTTATTCAACGCCACCAGGAATGAAGATTCCAGGTTCACTCTACATGTACACAAACACAGATATAATATAAGAAAAATACATCAACAAATGAATATGCAGAATGAACCTAGAACCTTGATACCTGCAGAACTGCAGAGTTTCAGCAAATTCTATCATATTACTCAAATTGTCGCTTCCTATGACATGCATGAACCACAGTGATTCTACTCTTGTCATCACTCATATGGCTTCCTGGAACCACACAGGGGTTGGTAATTTAACAACAATAGTGAACATGACAAAAAATGATAAAATGAACACGACACCAATTCAGAGGATTCCTACCCCTCTGCAGAGATCGACAGTGATTCTATTCTTAGCCAGAACTACACGGGCTAACATTGATTGTGAAACAAATGTTTATATCTTAAATAAATCACATTCGAGGTCTTCCACTGTAGAATCAGTACTAAGCACAGCTTGCCTTGTTCAAGGACACCTCTCATCTATAGGTGTGGCGGAGGTGTTGCAGAGGACCAAACTGGAATTTGATCATGACTTGTCTAAGTTTTAAGAACTTAATTCATGAAAAATAACTAAGTTAAAATATGTTGCTTTAGTGCTTTAAATAACTCGTCAACACAGCACCACATACATGTATATGTACTCGTCTGTGTCAAAAGAGACTGTACCGAGGAATTAATAAATGGATCTAGGACATTGTTAGTACTTCTCTTTCCTTGAGCTGACACTCTGCCACTTGACAATATGGCAAGAGATAGAAAAATTCTGGATAATAAACATCATCTCATTGTACGTAGGAGTTTCCAGTCCTGAAAATTGGAAATATATTTTTAAAAGTGAAAAGTCATTCCTTTATATATGAGACCTATGTGTGGAGTTTGAATAATCAAAGACAACACCGAATATACAAATATCTAAATTTATTAATATCTTTTATATATTAAAGATGATGTCAGAATATACTAAACAAACATAACTAAATAAGAATTAATAATAATGTATGAAACACTTCTAAACAAAAATAGCCTCTGCATGGTATATGACATGTGCATGCATGAAAATTATACAAATTAAACTTTCTACAAAATTAAACACAATGAATTTAATTAATTAGCAATCAATACCATAAAACAAAAAAAAAGTCATAATGTCAACACTGAAGTGTACCAGTAAATTTTCACGATAGATGTTTTACAATGTTTGATCATGCAAAATGACCTTGAATTATCATTGCAGTTTGATGTAAAATTTGAAATAATTTTGTTGTTTTTCAGTTGCAGTATTTAAAAGTAATAATATGAAGTACTGCAACAATTTTAAACACAAATTGCTTGGAATGGCCTCATTTTCTAAATGAGAATTTCATTGTGCAAAGCAACAATTTGTATACCTCAGATGTATAGAAGTTAAGATAATGGAAAATGAGATTTTGCAAGATTTTGTGTAAATACATGCAAGCTTTCACAATTTTGCAACCAGTTCATTTTAATCTCCCTATATAATTTCTTCAATTAACCATATTTTCTAATACTAACAATATTCTTAGGAATGTTTGGGGAATACCACCCCAGATGTTAAAATGTATAATTTGCTTAGAAAATACAATATACAGTATGATCCAATAGAACAAAGAGATTAATATGTATTTATTCTGTTTTATGTTAATGACATGCATGAAATGTAATGCAATCTAAAGAAATGATCATAAATATCATAAATTGCATACTAAACATTCAACACCATATGAAGAATATTAGATGTCACATGAGCAATGTACACAGCATCATAAACAGACTTTTAGTAAAATTTATATCTCTAGAAATATTCTGATCTCAATTATTCATTCTTTCGGACTTCAAATACTGAATGCAACATGTGATTTAGGTCACATAAATACTTATTATGTAGAAATGTATAAAATATAAACTTTTCGCCACAAATTCACAGTAAAATAAACCTGAATACAGTTTAGGTAACTTCTTTGTTTCAAAACTCTATTTGTATAATATTTGAAGGTTCAATGCAACACTTTTCTATCAGCATATAAACATACAAGCATTATAATGGAATAGAGAAGTGTTGCGTTTAACGATCAATATAAAATGTACACATTACATTATCATGTCTTATGTACAGCTGTAACTCAACTTTTATTGATAAGATCTTGTAATGACACATCATGTAACAGGATAAATAATTGGCGACACATGTTTTGCCTGTAACAACCATTTTATGTCAACAACAGTCATATTTAATGAAAATTTACATAACAATGTTGTTGAAGCAACTGATAACCAGCTGGGAAAATCCAATCGTAAACAAGATAGAATTATTAACCTGTAACATAATCAATCTTTATAACTTTATAAATAGTTTTAAAATTACTTTTTTTACTTCGATTGTGAAACAAGTTCTTACAACTAAGACAAATCATGCTTGAAGTCTTCCTAGATTGTAACAGTACTAAGCATATGTGGAAAATGTGTCTTTCTCAAGGACACCACACATACCCATGACAGAGAATCAGATCCATGATCCTCCGATCATGGGTTCGGTTCTCTACCATAAGACAACACGCTCAAATCTTTAACATGTAAAACATAATATGCTAAACAAATAAATTCTTATTTTATATACTGCCATCATTATTTATACAGTGACCTGCTGATCTAATTCTACTTCGTTAGCAAATGTTAACGAATGCCATCCTTCGTATCATTGGCAAGCTAATAGTTAAACAAATTCTGAAACAATACTCTGCTTAATAATTCAAAGAAAGTTTCCAGTATATATGAATGAAATTTTTATATTTTCAGTATATATGAATGAAATTTTTATATTTTAAATGGGGTTTAACACCATATTCAATTCACTTCAGGCTATTTAAGGTATATTCAGTTTTATTGGTGAAGAAAAACCTCAGAATGAATTTCAGTAGAACCACCGTCCTTCTGCAAAACTAGCAAACTTTCTTAAACAGAAGTTTTTGTAGTTAGTTTGATTCAAACCCCCAACCTCAATGGTGAGAGGTAAAAAATCTTGAGATGATACCTTGGACCACTTGGCCACAAAGGCCACTCTGTTATCGAAGTACTTATCTTAAACAAAACTGTATAACAAAAATAACTTATGTTTACAGACGTTTAGAATTTTATTCACAGCTGTATTACAGCATATGCAAATTCTTTCATAACAGATGGCCAGTGTTCATGAGGCTGCTGATTAAATATCTGAAATATATTGAGTTAACGGGCTGATATTTTAATTTCTAAACAGTCTATCAAGTTTTGACAACCTTGACCTGAAGCCTGAATAAATTGACACATAAATGATTGTGTTTCCTGAATACACCATATAATTAGGTAAATGTTACATAAATTTAAAAATACCAGGCAGTGTCTGACAAGTTGTTCATGAGAGAATACTGAGTTATCTCCCTTTGGTTATCTTACTAACAGTGTGACAAGATACTGTGTGATTAATACATCTATATTTGGCACTAGTGTGAGTGAAAGCAAGCAACAATAACAACAATAACATGACAACTCTGCACATCAATACATAAATTGTGACACTAACAAGGGACTCACTTGTGCCACTTAAAATTGTGACACTAACTTATGACACTAACTTCTGGCAGTAATTAGTGACACTGCAACACTAACTTGTAACACTAACTGTGAAACTAACTAGTGACTAACTTGTGGCACTTAAAATTGTGACACTAACTTATGACACTGACTTCTGACAAAAATTAGTGACACTGCAACAATAACTTGTGACACTAACTATGAAACTAACAGTTACACAGTCACCACAATTAACAAAAACTTAAAGTTAAAAGTTGGTACCATACCATCTTTCTGCTAGTGAACATTGCTACCACATAGTTCAACCCAAATTTACGAAGCTGAGTTTTTTTAATTTTAAAGGGATTTACAGTACACATTCCTTATATTGTTTTTAAAATTTCAAGAACAAAAATAATCTTTCATCTAGACGAAATGAAAATATATTATATTCCATTTGTATCTTCCTTGATTCAATAAAATAATCAAGATTCAGATTTTGTTATCTTTATATACCAGTACTAGACTTGATTAAATTTCATGTAATAAACTCTTTAAAAACAGTACCTCCAAATTCCGATTAGCTCAGTCGGTTACACGTCTGACTATCAATCCAGGGGTTGTAAGTTCGAATCCCTCGCCAGTCTCTGTGATGATTGATATACAACATTTGTCTCATTATCATTCATCTCTCAACTCTGATTCAAGTGGGAAAGTTATCAGTTACTTGCGGAGATTGGATGTGCTCGAGTACTGGTTAACCCCATGAAACAGTGGTTAGGTTAATTGATCATCTGTTAGCCCTCGATGGCATAAAAATGACGCAAAATATTCAGTCAATCAATCAACTTCCAAATTCACTTCCAAACTGTTACAGCTTCTGAGGAAAATGATTATGCAAAATATGGTAACAACTTAAGTTAATACACACAAGTCAATGAATACATCGACATACACTAATATTGTGTCTCCATGGTGCCCATCTAACAATATCACAGACAAAATAACTAGCATGCAACATAGAAAAATGAGTTGAAATATAATAAATAAAAAATGATAAACATGGTTAGGGATCTCTATCACAGACTGTACTGAGCTATGGATTGTAATGTCAACTACACTTTTCCAAATCAATCCATTATACAAACATTTACAGCAGAAATTAATTTCCAATTAGAGTTTGATCAGGGTTCAGTTTTTGTGAAGTGGGCTGAAGACTTGGTTAATGGATTCTTTTCCAGTGAGATTCTGATCCAACTTATGTGTTAGTTCTTGTGAGATGTGCAGAAGATTTTTTTGATGAGTGGAGTTTAAAAGTCATTATCAACATATTACAAGTTGTGCATAGAATGTTCAGAGCAACACTGTTCTATCTAAATTATAACAAATAAGGAAATAGAGAAGTGTTGTGTTAAACCATCAACATGGCAACCTGCTTCATTTGGGAGGGAAGACCCCAGATGCATTATATTGATTGTTCAATGCAAAACTGCTCTGTTTCCTTATTAATTTATGTCTAGATAGAACAGTGTTGTGCTGTACATTCGATGCATTATATTGATTGTTCAATGCAAGACTGCTCTATTTCCTTATTTATTTATGTCTAGACAGAACAGTGTTGCGCTGAACACTTGATATATGAACCTGAGTAGAACCATCCTCCTTCCAGAAGCACACAGACATGATACAGGAGACATGTAGATCATTTTAATTCAGTAAACGTAAACTTCTGTTATACTTTGTATATAAATAAATGCTACAATGTTTGCTATGGAACATGATGGCAAACATTGTACTACAAACATTTTACATCATTATTAAATAACACAAATGTCCTTATAACTAATGGTGGCAGTTTCATTTCAAAACTTTTACCTCAAATGTACTTGAAATAAGAAAAATAAGAAATGCAATCTATTAAGATGATAAATACAGTAAAACTTTGATGGCCCGAACCCGACGGAAATCGAGAAAACAGTTTGAGCCAAGTATTGTTTAACATCATACCATACATGTATACATCGAAATAGTAATTCCGCTGGGACCGGATAAGTGGTTCCGGCTATATGTAGTGTTCCAGCCAACAAGGTTTTACTGTATACTTTGTTCCTTTAATAATGAGGATAAATGACTGTATTACAGTCTTACCTTGCATACTATGGTATAGTGAAGCACATGTACAATATGGTATAAAGGACCTTAATGAGTACAGTATTTATGACTACCAGTATATTTCAAAGTATCAGCCTCTTATGCTTTAAATCCAACAAACACATGACCTAATTTATATCTCATAATATTTTGATAAAGGTCGAGGGATGATACACAAGTGTAAGGTTTTACTCTTACATTAAAATTTTAAAGAATTTAAAGGAATTTCGATTGAAATCATTCTTTCACACATTTCCAACATGGAACGAAATAAGCATTTATACTACATGTTTATATTCCCAGTGTCAGACATTAAAGCAAAATATTTATAAACAGCCAAGATCAAGCTCTGGTTTTAATTTGCAAGATGCCATTGAGAAATGTTTGTGATTCCTAAAAATATATCTGAATAAATAATTTTACTAGCCCTTCTATACTTTACTTACTAATGACCAATCTCAGATCTATGCCTTCCTGCTCAACATTTTACTCATACGTACATACAAAAATCTATACACTGTAACCCTCATTAAAAAATACATAGTCATCAAATTTAAACTTAATATCAAACAATTATGACTGATGTTGCAATGATTGCTTTGAATAATGAGAGGTATACATATAAATAATCTACAACATTTAATGTGAACTGATGAAGAGGGGAACCAGGGATAGAAACTTTTAAAAAAAAATTGAAACAAGACAAGAGCTTAAATGTCAAGGGCTTAGAGCAGAACTAGTTGATCTAACTTGCCTATATTGAGTCAGTTTTACACTAATCCCTCGAAATGATATGTTGTTCTCCATTAATCCAGTCCAAATGATTTAAAAGTGGATTGAGAAATATTTGTTTTGCTTTCTTTATTTTTAAGAAGAAGAAGCACTATTCCAATCACAAAATCAGGATCTACCCCAGTGTTTTCATATCGATTTTAGTTAATGTTAACATTATTTATTATAGCACTATTTTATGCTGGATGCAGTTATATGAAGAGATATGATACATTCACTACATTTTTTTCTAAATGCTAAATGAGCCTCTACACTTCAAAATGTAATAGTATGAAAATCTAAAAAATCTCTCCCTGAAACTGCTATGGCTTTTCACTGTGGATGGTGGAAAATATTTGTATAGTACCTGAGAAATTAAAGAAACATCGACCAGCACAGTTGTATTAATTTCATGATTGTTGTAAAGTTTAAAACAGCTGCTAATGCAAAACAAAATTGGTTTGCTGTAGTTTCTATTATCTTATTAAATTATTCAAGTTTAAATGAAACAGTGGAGTGATAAAAGAAAATTTAAACTTAAATATACTTTATTGTATTGGGTATAAACCGCTTTAGACAGTTTTTCAGTTGTTTTAAACTTATCTATTTTACATTGATTTAGAAGCAATGGATTTACACTTTTGACAAATCACACTTGAAGTTTTGATGGGTAGAACCAGTACTAAGCATATGTGACTAAAGTGTCTTACCCAAGTACACTACACATAGCCAAGGTAGAGGATTGAACACTCGACCCCATGATCAAAGGTCAGATGCTCTACCACTGGACAGGCACTCCATAAGTTTTTCAGTTACATCACATCCGTTTCTATAGAGATAATGTAATATTTGTTTTAAGACTGCTTTGGAACTTGAATTTGATCATGAGATTCTTTAAAACTTTTTTTGGGTCTCAACATACAGTATTACAAAACTACTGTTTGGGTTGCTTGTCTCAGCCAAAGTTTTTTTTTTTATTTTATAAACACAATTTATGCCATTAATTATGTATATTTTTAACATGTTTTTAGAGATAAATAAAAATAAGTTGTTTTTCAAAATTGGTTAAATACTTTTTGAAATATAGCCAAAAAAATTTTGATTGAGGAGAATTTTGAAAAATATACTACACTAAAAATTATGTCAAAACTCGATTTAGCACATACCAAATACCCATATTAAAAAAATACTGAAAATTCATCACAATATTTTACACCAATCAGAAACTATTGCAAAATATTTAAAAGTTTGCTGTTTTGGTGACGTAATAATATGCATGGATTTCCCCCATTTTGAATTAGTTTTTGCTGTAAAATGTGTTTTACTTGACAGATCTTCAGAATTAAAACATTTTCATACCGCCAAAAGAGATTGAAATCATGATATCTTATCTATAAATATGCCATTAAAATTCTATTTACAAAAAAAAGAAAAAAAACATTTGCTAAAACATGGACCTAAACAATAAGTAAACATGTTTTTTTTAATTAAGTCTTTAATTGAAGGATATATAGTTACAAAAAATGTATATATCACAAAATAATACCACTTAATTAAACTTAAAGATTGCAATATAGCTAATAAATACCAGAATAGTCAGATCTTTCAGAAACTCCAAGTATATTGAAACAAAAAACAAAATGAACACAAATAAAAATGCATCTTCAAGCATTTTTCAAACTTCTATAATATAAAATCTGGTTACAGTTTATTTTATACTACATATAAATCTTGTTTTATGACAGTAAAAGGTCAAAAGGTCAAAAACATAATCTATTCTATGAGGAAATATAATAATTCATTTAATTAAAGCGAAAGCAGGTGAACTATTTTGCACCACTGTACTCTTATTACTAGTAAATAAATAAAAAAGTTATAACAGTGAAATTTCTCTTTCAAACTTCATATAATTTAATATAACTTTAATGATTGCAGATTTTAAAGCTTCATTGTTTACACAATTATAGGGCTTATTAAATATTAACTAACTTATCTAAAATAATGAAGACTTACATAAAAGCGATTAACATAAATATCACTATATCAAATAACAATAAACATAAATATCACTTTTAACTTTCTATGACAACAAACATAATTTGACGTCCTGGTCGCAACGTTTAACAGAGGCAACGTTTGTATTTAAATCACAATTTTATTTCTGTAATTAAATAAAACATTCGTAACTCAGGGTTGTAATATATTTTTAAAAGACTATTGACCATTCTGTAGGTCTAGTGACTAATAAAGCATAGTCGTCCTTAGTGAATTGTGATTGTTGTCTATCAAGAAATGGTAAAATTATCGGTAAAACTAATATTATATTTATTATGATTATCCATTTCCATTACTTAATATTTTACGTTTCTGTTAATGACACTTTCTGGGGGGATAATAATATATGTAAACATATTACATCTGAAAAAAAAAAACACACACCCTATCTTGGTCTTGGTTATGGTGGACTGGTTTATGATTATTTATAATTATTGAACAGTGAAGTTCACAGTCTTATTCATTTCCTAGCAATGAGCATGGACGTGAGCAGTGAAATTTTACACCCTTGATAAATATGAAGTACAAAATGAACTACCCAAACAAACATTAGTGTACAACTGTTGTTTGTCTTCTTTCTTCAAGGGTACAAGATTCCAATGTTTTTCTAATGCTATAAATTATATCGTTCACGTCACTTCAAAAGCTCATTGCTATCATTATTGAATGTCTCACCACCCAAAAATACAAATTATCTTATCTGAATGAGTATTCTAAGTTGAACATGATGGCAATATTGTAAATCTTTACACAGAAAAAAAACCCTTGTTACAAAATTGAGATTTATATAAACGTTCCTTAAAATAAAAATAAAATATTTACAACAAACAAATAAACACTTGTTCAGTAATTTAGTATAAAAAATAAGATAGAAGCAAGAATCTTGAGTAAGTTTTAATATTTTGACAGCATGATATACACTAGAAAAAATATTTTATCTCCATATAATGTGACATGATATTTAAAGAACATATTATTGAAAATACCTAAATCTGTTTAAATAGTTACTGGTATACCAAACATGACTTTGTACTCAGACAGTAGATCTGCATAATAACTATACATGCTTTTTGATGTTGATCAGAGTGAAGCATGTGCACATCGCTGCATGTTTCAGTGGGCCCAGAATTAATCTAAAATATTGAATTTCTGTCTGGAATCTATTAAATACACTTGTGAGGCTTTAAACCTTCTCTTAACAAGTTTAAAGGACAAGGTTCACAAACACCCAAAAATGGTCCTGTCTAATTCAATAAAATAAATTCTTATTGCCGTGCAAATTTTGATGTTTTTATATTTTAACTACCAGTCAATATTTACATATATTACTCACCAGCCAATGATCTTTGTGTAACAAGAATGTCTTTATGTTAATCAAAAAACCTATTTAAAGCCAAAAATAGGACAAAAATGGGGGGAAATGAACATTTTCATTAATTTTACTCTCTTTGGAGTCATTCTATGAATAGAAAAACATAAAATTGAAAAAATGAAATACATATTTTAAACAAATTAAGTATATTTGATACAAACACCCCAATCTTTGCTGATGAAACAGTATTTTTAAAAAGCGCATTTTACCAGGCCATTTATTTGAGCTTCGTGGACCTGGTCTTTTAATTCATTTCTCCTAACATTTAATTTGTTCAATATACATGTACCACATAATATAATGTACTACAATAAACGCTAACTACTTTCTATCAACCATATATTATACTATTTACACAAATCCTTAATTATACAAGTTCTAACAAATGAATAAAATTATCGTAAAAATCTGCAATTGTCTTATATTTATGGTAACTGCATACCAAATTTCTTTCCAGCAATCTTCTGGCAAATGATTCAAAACCATGAAGCTATTCTATCTGCTCCCGAGTCGCAGCTATAACCAGAACAATATTTATTTTCATACAAGTTCACTAATTTCTTATACAACATTTCGAATACACACACTGGCAGTCATGGTCCTATTAGTTGCCATTTAATAAACTTTATACTTTATCTGGCATGAAAAATAAACTTCCACCAAATTCTTGATCACTGGTTGATCTTGAAAACATTTCAACATTCTAAAAGGTTTTGAGATGCAAGCTTTATCTATAGTAGTATATCATTGTATGTAATTCTATATTAGTACCTAGGATATATTTAATTAACTATATTAATTACATCATTCTGCTGGTGGCGCCGATTGTTGAGGGGGTGGAGCCTGTTGTGGGGGAGGGGCTTGTACTGTAGGGGGTGGGGCTTGCTGTTCAGGCATTGGCCATGCCTGCTGTGTTTGAGGCGGAGCAGAAACTGGTGATGGTGGTTTAGGCTGAGCTGGTGGGTGGGGTGCAAATTGTGTTGTTTGCGTCGCATCAGGTATCACGGGTCTGGCTGGTTCCTGACATATAAATCCAGTATTCGGCTGTTTGTGAGTTGTTGTTACCCACGTTAAACAAGACGCCACAGATTCACGACCACGATTTACAGCAGTCATTGCTCGATCTTTCCTATTCAGTAAACTTAGTTTAAGAGCAGTATTATTCATAGCATCTATTGATTGTTTATTGGGAGCAGCCTCTCCATGAGAATATCTGTATGATGTCGTTGGTATTCCTTCAAAAGATGTCTTTGGTCTTTTTGTTAAGAGCTGTCTTTTTGCATAATCTTGCATAAAGTCTTGTTTGTATGTTGAGGCTAGAGGTCTGGATCGCTCAACAAATTCACGTTCAGGCATCCAAGTAATGAAGTCTGTTTTGAATTGGTATGTACTGTTAGGTACCCTGCGTTTTCCCAATCCCTGAAAAGTTCATGAGAAGATTTCTTTTAGTGTCTACTGTCACATAAAAGGAAAGATTCTTTTAGTATTTTATATTATTTAAAATGATAATATAAATTCACAATTCCTTATGACAAAGTGTGTATGTTTAAAGGAAGGATAATGTATATCAGCAGTCGAGCTAGATCAGTCGATAGAATAATTGCCCTCTCAGTGAAAGGTCTCAGGTTCGAGTCTCAGACTGGCTGCATATTTTTCTTGTCCTGTTAGTTTGGTTTATACTAATATATTTTATCTTGATTACGATGAAAGCAAAGTGCTTATATTATGCTCCAACATTTTGATATAATATAACATAATTATATATCATTTTATATAACAATATATGGTTGAACCATTATAATTTTATAAGATTATTTTATAAAGATCTTAGTACCATTGCTCAAATATTTGGTACTAGGTGGCTAGGGACCAAATCCAAAACTTTCTATATACAAGGCCGACACTCCTTAAAATCATTGAATTAAAATTATAATTTTTAATATCATGATAAAAGTGCATGATGCCAGTTATAATGACTAATAATTTTCATTTTCTAAGAGAACTTACAGAGTAACACTCTGATAGTAGTACAATATTGTCAATCCTCTCTGACAAAGACATGAATACAAGATAATACCTTGTCAAAATTGAATCTATGTTTTCTATAGTTCTTGTAGCAGTCATATACACAAATATAAGTCTGAAAATATGTACCTGTTGAAATATAAGGGCATCGTTGAGGAATGCTTGTCTGTTGTCATGATGAGAGAACACATGCCTCCTTGTTGGTTGCTGAAAGTAAAATAGAAATTCATCAATCTTTAAAACAGAAACTTTACTGGTTAGCTCTACTGGTTAGCTCTGATGGTTAGCTCTGCTGGTTAGCAATTATACTTACTTGTGATTGAATTTCAACCTGAAAACTTGATAGACAATTTTGGTTACCTGGAAATTGTTGTGGCAAAAATAAAATTTTGAAAGTCTGGTCAGAATGTAACTTTAAAAGGAAGTATATATATCATCCCCACCCCCAGCCGCTGAATATATTACGCCTATATAATACTTACCATGCCCTTAAATTGCCATTTGGATATCTATTTAAACAGGCCAAACGATTTATTAAAGATAATTGCCTTATAACACTCAGATTAGACTAAAATATAATTCCTATTTAAAATTACAAAGTGCATTGTATGTTGTAACATATCAAATGAGTCGCATGATTTTATTTTTATTATGATTTGATCTGTCAATAATAGTCACATTATTGTTGAATAAGGTTAGAAAGAGTCAGATTATGTCAAGGTGATGGTAGTTAAGCAGTATGAGTGTGAAATGTTATTTTTAAAAATAGATGTGGGTTTTTTTTTCAATTTTATCCCATATTGTGAGTTTAGTTTACATTTATATATTTCAAATAAAACTCAGAGCTGTTATGCTCTTGAGACTTCTTCCTGGGATGTTATTTTTTCTAACAGGCATCAGGTCAAACTGGGGATCCAACCAGCAATCTATAGCATGCGTGGCCAACACTCTTTCCAGTACGTCTACTGACACATAATATGATGCCACACTTACACAGATTTACTATCTCTAGAACTACTGCACAGCACCCCCACCATCATTTGACCACAGCCTCAGAAATATTAGGAGGTTCATTTATTTGGGGTATATAGTATTATATTGTTATATATAATTATATTGTAGGTCAAGAATAAAATCCCCGATATCTCACATGTGAGCCAAAAGTTCTACCACTACATGTGCGACCACTGCAGTTTATACACGTCATTGACCTTGCTTTAACCTTACAATTTAAGAAAAGGGTATTATCTATGGTTGTTTATATTATGTGTATGTTGTATGGCTTCATTAAGTTCAAACTTTCAAGTTTGGGGATAGATATCAAAGCAAGGCAGCCATTTAATATTTCCCAAACACGTCTTGATCGCATATTATTATTAAGTACCGTAGTTCCCAAAACCGTAAAAAATGTATCAATAAATTACTTCTGTTTTTTTTATACATTATCAAACTATACAAAGACATATTGTATGTGCACATTACACTATGCCTAACACCTGAGTCCACAAAAGTAGGTTTACAGAAATTGTCATATTGCCAAACCTGATAAAGTTATTCATTTGATATGTCCTTATACTGGTGTGTCACCTGTATTGTCATTCAGAATATTCCAAAACATATATATTGTATAATTGTGCAACAAACAGTTAATTTAATCTGTCTTTACTTCTACAGATCTTTAATCTAAAAGTTATTACAAAATGTCTCTTTTGGGGTTTATGGCCGTTTTCAACACATCCCAGGTTTAATCCGGTGTTATTGGCAAAGAAAGACTTCAGACTTAAAGACAGGAATCTGATTTATGTATTTTTAGTTCTTAGAGTTATATATTTTACATTCACATATCAATCATAACATACTAAGATTGCCGTTTTATTTTAGATTCAATGTAAGAGTATGTTACAACTTATCTAAGTGTTCCATACTTATGCCCCCGCCACTCAGTGAATCAGGGTTGTTTGCCCATTTATCCACCAAAACAGTTTCTGTTTAACAACTTTTGAAAGGGTTTATGCATTTAATCATTATTATTTTGGTATGTAGCTGTACAATTGTTAAATTACATGCAAATTTAGTTCTATATTTATCAACATGGGACATATTTTACAAGAGTTATGGCCCCTTTTCAACTTATTTTTTCGTATAATTTTACAAATACGTAGAGAGACATCCATGTTCTATGAACACATTTCTAGTCTTAAAGCAAGTTAATAAATATGTTCATATTTACTAATAAATATACATGTATCTTACTTATTTCAACTGTGTCTGACTATCAATCCAGGGGTGGTGAGTTTGAATCCCCGCCCAGCAACAGTCTCCGTGATGACTGATATATGACATTGTGTATCATTATCATTCGTCTCTCATTGCTGATTCAATTAGGAAAGTTATCAGTTACTTGTGGAGATGGGGTGTGCTCGAGTACTGGTTAACCTTTCAGGATCCCAGGAAACAGTAGTAAGGTTAACTGATCATATGTTAGCCCTCGATGACAAAAATGACGCTAAAAATTCATTCAATCATTCAATTAATCAACTAAACCACAAATCCTTTTATTTTTCAGTGCTTGTCAAATTAAAGCCAGGCCCGATTAGCTCAGTCGGTTACGCGTCTGACTATCAATCCAGGGGTCGTGAGTTCGAATCCCCTGCCCGTCAACAGTCTCCGTGATGATTGATATACGACATTGTGTCTCATTATCATTCGTCTCTCACCACTGGCTCAAGTGGGAAAGTTATCAGTTACTTGCGGAGATGGGGTGTGCTCGAGTACTGGTTAATCCCAGGAAACAGTGGTTCGGTTAACTAATCGTCTGTTAGCCCTCGATGGCATAAAAATAACGCTAAATATTCAATAAATCAATCAATTGTCAAGTTAAATATGAATTTATGCAGATTGAGTAATTTGCTTTTTAATAACCCTGCCCATTGCATCATTTACATGAACAAGTTTTATCTACTGGTATATAAAGTAAGCAATGTAACCTGCTCCATTTCAATATGACTGAATAGAAAAAGATAAACTTGGCATATTGCTAGGAAAATATTTGACAGTCTGCACTTAGAGATCGAGTGTTTTGTCAATAAATGAAAAGCGATTGCCAAAAGTGGTTCACCTGATTCATACAATTGGAGAATAACGTGATTAATCATTTTCAAGTAGAAGCCTTCTTTACAAGATTAAATATATGCCAGATATAAAAATCTTCTCCGATATCACCAGTGTAACAGGGGGTCGGACATTATTTGAGAGTTTACAATGCACATCTCTATGTGAAACAAACTTCCCTTTAATGTGATACAACACATCTTCAAAAGGCCCTTAAATGTAAAGTGAAATACCCCCTGCTTGTTATTTATAAATCTTTAAAAGTCCAAAGTATTACAAATGTTTACATGATCTCAGATGGGAAAAAGTTATTGATTTTTTTCAGTAACTTCATAGTTTCTCCATTTTATGATGTGAAATGTGCTCTGGTCAACCAATGGCTTACCTTGGTAAGGTTTGACTAGAGCTGATGCACCATTTCATGCAAAATCTTGTCCTTTTTTTTGAGAACTAGAGTGCTCAGTATGAGTTAACATCATGTGAGCACGTTGAAGAAATATATTTACATTACATAAAGTTTATACAATTAGAAGTGGTTTTCTGTAATGCATAATTTCTTCCCAGTAGTTTTATAGGACATCATTTTTTATATACATAATCTAATGATTTAACGAATTACATGATGACAAAACGTTGAGTCCATCATCAGCATTAGATTATTCCATTGTCTTTTAGAAGCAATGTAACTGGTAATATACCGACATTGTCGAAACATTAGTTTCATTCATGCGAACAGCAAATTAACAGTCAAACACCATTTCCATTTTATTGAAACTTAAAATGTAAATCTAAACAAAACATTTTTACAATATCATTATTGCTATAACAGTAAAATTTGTTATAAACTTCTTAAAGAAAGAGTCTTAACTTGAACTATCACAATGGAGGAGTCAATTATGAAGGATTTTAACATACAGGGTGTGTGCTCTTGGCTGTTGTAAAGTCATTATAACAATAGCTGTATGATCCAATATAATCAATATTAAAGTATTTGTGAACAATATCTGAAATATACATATGTTATACTGAAACGTGACCTGCATCAAGCTGGTTCATATTACAACCTTTATTGTACTTAATTTCATTACTGCTGTGTGTATATAAAAAATATATATCTGAAGATATTTTGCTAACTCTTAGTCATTAATGTCTGATCACACCATCCTATAGTCTATATGAGTTTAATATAAATACGATGTCATTATTTGTGTTTGAAGGCTTCTCCACCAATACACATAAAATAAAAGTAAAACTTCAAACTAATCCCAAAACATAAACTTGGACATATAGCTGACTGCTGTATTTCAGATGACAGCTAAAGGTGCCCACTAACTAACCTGACTGGGTTGTCAATCAAATATAGCTGACTGCTGTATTTCAGATGACAGCTGAAGGTGCCCACTAACTGACCTGACTGGGCTGTCAATCAAACAAGTAGATAAATCCAATCAGTGATCAATATTGGTTGCTACACTAACATTTTCCTTAGACAAGCTGACAATGTTGAAGTAAAAACTACATTGTATTTACTTGGACAAACAACAATGTCACATGGCCAGTGGGGGGAGTGATAGTTATTCTCGCATCAAGCCAATTGTTTATTTTACTCTTTTTAAATGTGTAATAAATTGCCTTTTTTACCATCCATATACATTTGTTGGATTCCAGGTTACTATAGATATATCAATGCCTAATAATATGACAGAAATTGACTCTCCCCATAGTAACCATTATGTTTTTCTACAACATATTTACAGTCAAATCTGTCTTAAACAGCCAGTCAAGGGAAAGAGCAAAAGTGGCCTTCTAAGACAGGTTGCTGTTTAATGCAGGTTAATTTGCTCTGAAAGCATATAAATGGGATATAACAAATATGGTTGCTTAAGACAAGAGACTGCTTAATAGAAGTGACCGCTTATACAACAAAGAACAGTAAATATTATAGGTCTGCTACTCTTAGACTAGCAGCTGTTAAATTAACATTTTGATAAAGAGACCACATAAGAAGTTGAGATTAATAAAGATTGATTTTATAATGAGAAGATTAAGGCGCGATAAGCGTACAAAGCCTGATATAACAACTGGCATTAAATATGACGAGGTCACGTCGCATTAATTACACTGATGTAGTGGCTTGTGTGATACACTGAAAACAAAATTTCTATGGGACAATGTCGAGATTTTCTTTATAAATGATTCCTGCCAAAATATTATTAATTGGTTACACAAACCTTTCAACATAAAGTAACTAGTTGACATTTCTCTGACTGTAAGTTCATGGTGTAATATTGCAATGAGATTAAATTATTTCACATATTACCTACTCTCATCTTGATTATAAAGCTTTGTTGTTGTTGTTTTTAATTGTGACATTAAATGTAGTGGATAGACTGTTGGCCATTTATGCCAGAGATTGCTGGTTCGGTCCCCAGTTGGACCCACTGGCCTCTCAAAAAAAATAAATTTAGTACCAGGAAACAGACGTTAGAGTGATTCATATAAGCTTTGAATTTTCTTCACGAATAAGCTAAATAAATTAATATAAACTAAACAGTCGGCAATATCCATTTAGCCTGGTCTCATTTAAAACAACCTGAACCATTACACCTTAAATGAGAGCCATCCGTGATTATCTTAGATATTATATTAAATAATGATTATTATTACAATAATGTCATTCTACAATGAAATAATTTCATATAGATTTTTTTCAGCTTCAGTTATATGGATTTAGCAGTCAGAAATCTAATATCCACCACATTCAGAACTACATTTACCCAACCGTATCATTTATCAAATCATCCAATCATTCTCAAATGAATGTGTAAAGACAACGTATTAAAATATTTAGATTTTTTAAAAAATAATTTCACTAATAACAGCTACAATAATTGTTTAAAGTGTTATAGACAACCTTTCTAGGCACAATTTCGAGAAATTACAAAGTGTTACACCTATTTCTGTTACAAAATATTTTCTTTCAGACTATGCCAGGCCCTGTTTATAAGCTCTTATAGTAGCATGTCTAACTATCAATCCATGAGCGATGAGATTGAATTTCATAAACGTTAACTTATTTAAAATATTGTGTCTCATGTCTATCATTTCTCACCGTTGATCAAAGTAGGAAAGTTATCAGTTCTATGCTGAAATGGGTATTCTTGAGTACGTGGTTAACCTTCCAGGATCCCAGGAAAGAGTGATATGGTTCAATGACTGTCTATAAGCCCTTACTGACAAACAAATTCAAATAAACAGGTTTCAGACTATGTACAGAATGTGAATCTATTTGGTATCATACTCTAAAAGATGAGTGACCTAATATAAATGTCAAAATATTTCTTCACCCATTTGTTTAAAATCAACTGTTTAATAACTTCAAACAATGGAAGGATCACAGACAAAATGTCTGCCTTCTAAGTGAAAACATGTGTCACCAAAATGAGGTAACATTGACAGGAAAAGAGTTTTTAGGGTTTAAACTGCCCATGCTTATTTTTACCTTCAAGTGACCAAATTATGTCAAGTGTATAGAATGTAAACTGGTATTAAACCCCACTAAAAAAATTTTTTTTCTTCCATTAGAGAGGAAAAAAACATGTTTTTGCGAGGAAAATGGCACTGAATTTTTGCCCCATAACATACATAAAATACACTGCCATCTCATTAACAAAATTCTCTCTCATAATATCTACCCATACAAACAGAACACAATGGTCTCCATGTAAGAATACAATGTGACAAAGGTACAGCAGCCCCTCTGATATATAAACATTAAATAAATGAATTCTTCAATAAAACCTCAATTTGTGAAGATATATAAACGATTCATTGGAAAATCAATGGTATTCACAAGATTACCAAGGATGTGTCACTATCTATTGTAACACTTAGGTTGAATTATTGATGTCTTTTATAATAGAACCATGCGCTTCCTCCGTTGGTTACTAACATTTACAGACAACAAGCGTAATCAACGACTAATCAATATCAATCAGACAAAATGCAGATAGAAGATGTTCTTAAGAGTCTCATGAATCTCATCTGTTTCATCGAAATCATTTAAATATTTCCATATACAATAGAATTTCGGTGGCTCAAACCAGACGGAACTGGACAAAATAGTTTGAGTTAAGGGTTGTTCTAGCCAAGTCTTGTTCAACCTCATACCATACCATACATAAATTGAAATAGGAATTTGGCGGGACCAGATAAGTGGTTCGAGCTATATGTGGTGTTCTAGTCATCCGTGTTCAAGCCAACGAAGTTCTACTGTACATATATTTAGGACCCATCAGCTTGCTAGAGCCTCTCATAGGAACATAGAGCTATATGAACAAAAATAATAATTGGGATGTAAAAGTGAACATATAAAAAAATTGAGGTCTGATGTAAAACTAAATTTGAAAACATCAATGAAGAAAAAATCTTCAGAACTTTAGGTATCAGAGAAGCATTAATTTTAAGAAATGGTTGACAACAGTTGATGAATGACAGATGTTTGCCATAATATACATGTATATCCAACTTGTAAATATTTTTAATCCATAAAAATTCTAATGAATCCATTTTATCCACACAATAACATCATTTTTCAATGTAAAGCATATAATATTATAAGGTTTTGTTTTCCCATGTTAAAAAAAATGAAAAAGGAAAATTTTGAGTAAATATTTTTAGACTTTAATGAATAAGCTCATTTCGGAAAATGTAATAGCCCCACCTTTCCACCTTTTTTGGATGGAGTTTTTGGCTATGAAATTCCTATTTAGCAACACCAGTAAAGACCATCTCATAGAAAACTTTGAACAAAACACGTGAAACAGCAGTATTTGATTAGACAGAACAGTCAACACTCTGAGCCCATTCAAACAATTCGATAAACATTCAAATAAATTTAGCAATACCTGGCACTTAAAAGGTTGTTATTGGAGAGCGTATTTACTTTACTTTAAAAGTAAACAGAGACAAGAAGAAAACTAGTATTAATAATGTATGAATTAGCCTTTCCATTTAGGCCATTCACCAATTATCAATATTTTGTGGAATGAAACATTTTAAGATAAATACTGTAAATTGTATAGAGTTTAGGAATGACCGGTAACAAGAAGATATTTAATGTTGAAACATAGATGACCAATGATATTCAATGACTATTATGCTAATATGATTTGTTTCATTCGTTTTATCGAAGTGTCATTTTAATGCCATCAAGAAATAACAGACAACCAATTAACCTGCATGACCACTCTTTCCTGGGATCTTGGCAGGTTAACCAGTACTCCAACATACCCATCTCTACAAGTAACTTATAACTTTCCCACTAAAATCAGCAGTGAGAAAGACGGTCAATGTCATAAATCAACATCATAGAGACTGCGGCTGGGTGGGAAATTGAACTTACAACCCTTGATTCAGACAGCCTAGGGTTGATTCAGACAGCCAGATGCTCTACTGACTGAGCAAACCAGCTTATGTGCCCTTATGTATATATTATGCTATATAAGGATACCTTTTTAAGCATACTAAAAAAGCATACCAGTATCAAAAATGGGTTTACTGTATAGGCCTTACTTGTCAAGGTTTAATTAAAAATCGATTTCCCACTTTAAAATGCAACATATTTTGTGACATTGAAGATGAGTTTAATTTTGACTTTATCCATCATGTTGGTTACAGTTATATAGTTGAAAATATTTCATTATTATCTGAATGACGAGATGAAGGTCATAAATCAGTATGTTTGTGGTGTTTATTTTTAGAACAGATTTCCTTTCAGTTTATCACTCTTAGAAAGAAATGATTTTATATGACTTGGTGGATATAAAATTCCAAATCGTTGTATTTAAATTACAAATAAATAATAACAAGATGACTTGTACTCGTTTTTCCGATGTTTTGACTTTAAATATGGTACTGTTGATCAAATTATCATGCTATCAAAGTTATTATGTGGATAAAGTGTCTTGCTCAAGAACAAATTTTCTATCCTGGGTCTAATGCTTTACCGCTACACTCTCCACAAATAACCAGAACATAAACAGTCACCTACATATACTATACAGAAGAAAGTGATTGGAAAAATAATCTATAAAAATCTTCTGATTTATTGGACAAAACAATTTCAGAGATAACTTGAAATCAACTTAATCAATAAGGTAAGATTCAATCTTATCTACCAAAATGATCTTAACCTCTAATGGAATGAATGTAGGCAGGGCTAATCATGTATAATCATTAATGATATCTCTCCATTGTGCTATACCGGCGACTTCTGGTAAGTAATATCAACTTTAGTCAACTTACTATTACAAACATTTGGAAAGAATGTTTGCAACTGAGTACATAAATTTAGCAATGTATAGAGGAAATACCGGATGACCGAAATAAAATTTAAATAATGTTCTTATACATGTATGCCAGTGTATATATTACAATAGGTTAGTTAAGCTGGGCCTGGATAGCTCAGCTGGTAGTATGTATGACCATCAATCCAAGGGTTGCGAGTCTGAATTCCCGCCCAGCCACAGACTTTCACTTCTGATTCAAGTGGAAAAGTTATCAGTTACTTGCAGTACTGGTAAACCTTCCAGGATCCCAGGAAAAAGCGGTTACAGTTAATTGATCCTCTGTTAGCCCTAGATGGCATAAAAATGATGCTAAACATTCAAATAATTAGTTGAATTTAGACACATTATTTAGAACTAAATCATCTAATGACTGATGTCATTTTGGGTTGTGCAGCTGAAATAATAAAAACCAGAAAAGTCCCTAGAACTTCCAGACGCCTGCTTAAAATTATAACTATCATGTAGTACATGTATATAGTAAATGGTATAAACCATGAATTTAAGACATACCATATATTCCCTTATTAACGCCCCCACTCTAATAAATGCCCCCACCTATTTTTCTGGAAAATTAAAAAATAAAACGTACATGTGAGTTGAGTGCGTTTTGCCCATCTTTCCCTGATCGATTATTTTGTTACACAGACAGCAATTAGCAGAGTGTTTATTACCTTTGAACTCTTTAACCCATTGTTTATATCTTTGGTGACCACTTAATCACTTTTGGTTGAATAAACAGTTACACTTCCCCTTATTTGCCGTTTAAAACTAGTAAAAATGCCGTCTGAAACATTACAAAACGTCAGAAAATGCGGTTAGTCTGTGTACACTGAAAGCTCATTGTTCCAAGTTGATAAGAGCAAGCATCCAAGTGATTTGAAGTGAAGAATACACTGACCATAAATTTGGATATTCCAGTACGCACACTGGTAATTTCATACAGATTTTCAGCTTTTTTCATCCTCTGTCGATTATTTCATTAACTCTCAAATAATTCTGAACCACTTTTTCGGGGATTAAAGGTTTTTTCCAGGGCTTTATTGGTTTTATTGTATTTCTAACTGTTGTTAAATTTGCTTTTTTTTATCTTTTATAAATGCCCCCACCTATATAAGGGAATATACGGTACTAGAACATGATTGTGGAGAGAAATAAATTTGAAACAAGTACTTGTCAAGTTGTAAGTGTTCAACAAACAGGTATGTTTCATTTAAGAAATTATAAACATAGACATCAGTGCTTACCCCAGATCGATTGTAAAACTTCTGCGGAGGCTGGGGTCTTGCCAGCTGTCTGTATTCATTTGTAAAATCTGCCCTTGACTTACTGCGAAAATGACCATGGTAACCACTTGGGAACTGAAAATTTAAATAAATATATAACTCGCATGTTTTAATAAATTATTTTTTTACATTCTTTGTGAATGTGTGTGTGTGTTTTTTGCAGATTTTTTTTAAATACAGAAAAAAAATCGATTCAATAATATTCAAAACATGACATTCAAAATATCTGTAAGGCCATTATAAATTAATTGCTAGATTATCATCCAAATTTTTTTAAAAAAGGGGAGTGCAGAAGGTGTATATATATATATATATATATATATATATATATTATTTTTGTGAAACATGAACATAAGGCGCGGGTGGGGATGATAATCTAACAATTAGCAGGATTTTATTTTTTCGTACTGATTAATTTTTACACTTTTAGGCAATAATCATATGGTTTACATGTAGCTGTATTATTCCTCACTTAAAACATTAATTTAAATTCTGATTGGCCAGGGGAAATATTGGTTCTTACAACGGTATTTCATAAAAATGTTATGAAGACTGTATATTTACAACAAATCAAAAGTTGGTGTTGTCAATTAATTTTTGTTTTTTTAGCACAAACTTGATCTAGTACATGAAATGCACTGAGCTTGCACATGAATTCGCTCCACTCGTAAATAGTACTTGGTCACAGATCATGTGATTGTAAAAGCCAACGAAAGTTTGACATGGTTTTCACTCTCTGTTGATTTACTGTTATAGTTGTACATTGTTGCATTTATTATTGTGACTTAAAGCAATAATTGCAGACAACAATTGTTAAAGCATTGAGCCGTCCTTAAAAAAATATTTCCTTGCTATGCTCCTACCCATTATTTTGAGTGAGTAGGTAGGAGCACGGCAAACAATTTGGATCCAGTTTGTAAATGTGCTCTAACTGATCAATTGCATGGAAATGTTTATGTTTAAACTACAAAATAACATAGTACTTTTTATTTCCCCTTAGCATAAATGTGAACCATTTCACCAAGCAATGAGGTAGGAGGGGGATATTTTTTACAGCATAAATGCCATTTGGGTACTGCTATTATTTGATCAATTATCAATATTAATGAGCAAAAGTGTTTGAAATGATAAAAAATTGCAAAACATTGATGTCATAATGTGCCATGCATGCTGGTGTATAAAATGATTCATTGAAACAACACTGGTCCATTTCAGCTTGTCACAATATTGGAAAACTCTCATGAATTTTGTAACGTGCTGTTTACTCCAGCAGGTAATATTTTGATAAAATGACATCCAAAAAGTTGTTAACGGACATCAAGTGTAATGTGATGTCCTGGAGGTAGTGATGAATGGCAGCAAAATTGTCAAAGACTTGTATAGAAGGATTGGAAACTTGCATCTCCTGACTAAATTTTGATGAAACAGCACACGAAGGATTCATAATTTGCAAATTAATCATTCATAATTCACAGGCAACTGATTTCTTGTACTAGATTGTAAATTGTAATGTAATCTTAGATGTTTAAACATGTTTCGATCATGCAAAATGCTAATGGATTAAAGATATTGAGGTTTGAAGGAAAAATTATCATAAATTGTCATAATTTTAGCTGAAGTATACAAATTTTGTAATCATGAGGACTTCAACAATTTTTAACACACATTTCTGTGAATGGTATTGTTTTGATGACAATTTCATTCTGCACTGTAAGAATTTTGATTTGTGTTCCTGAGATGAATGGAAGTCAAGATAATTAAAAACCAGATATTCCGAGATTTTGGGTGAATATACGAGCGTTCACACAATCTCAATCAGTTGCCTTTCCTTCTCTATATAATTCCTTGGTTCCAGGTAACAAACCGGTATATTGCCAAATACAAAACTGTGTAGTCTCTGCCAATGTATGCTGCATGTGCATGTGACCAATTTATCATGGTAAAATAAGAGTATCAGAGAAAATGAATCAATTTTTTAGGATTTGTGGTTCATTCCATGGTGTTTTATTCAGACATGGAATTGTGTCATCCTTTGGAGGGTAGGTAAAACTGTTTGTGCAAGGTGAATAATATCCATAGTAACTGTAGTATGTGAATGTTCAAGATCTCATTGAATTTCCATGTTAATCAGTGATTGAAATGCCCATAAACCTTTGTCATGGAAGTGGCAGTCTACATAACTCCTGTGTAAGTCCTGCTCTTAAACAGAGAAAAAAGAAGTAACTGGCAAAACTCAAACTGTTGTTCAAAATGATTACACGCTTATACTTTTTTGTAACACAAATTTGTGATCTCAACATGGGTTTCAACATGTTATTTAAGTATAAAAGTATCATTTAAAAACAAGTACTGTCAATGTAATGATACCGATGCAATTAACAAACATAGTGGTTGTGTTATTGTGTGCACCCCACCCACTTGTCACAATAGCAACATTCAACATGTCTCATCTTACCCAGCTTCCTTGTATATCTGCTGCCATCTTTTAAATAAAATTCCAAAATGTTGAGTGTCCTTTATTGTCTAATTCAACTCATTATCAGTGTCATTTAACATTTCGATTTTATCAGTAACCAGGTAAATCACACACCAATGGCCGTCCATAAACAAATTTTGTTTACCGTAGCTATTGAGCGCAACCAATCATATACACGCACCTGCTAAGGTGCATTAATTGGTAGACTTGTATTACACTATCGTAATCGTGGGCGGTAAATTTGGAATCAAAATAGAGAACCAGTACAATTCCTCATACTTCCGGTGTCGTCTGCAGCAGTTGCAGAGGCGCATCAAGTAGCGCATTTTGGTAAGGCACTTTGAATATCAAACACATATTTCATAAAATGGCAGAGAAATGACCAGTGACTTAATAACAAGTGCTTTGTCATGACCAGGAACGAATCTTGTAGCTAATGCTCATGCGTTTACGGTATGGGGTGCAGGTCTTTTTGGCTTTTATAGTACAATTTATACAAACAAACTATCAGGACAACACTCTTTAACTGGTAAATCAGAGTTTTTCTCTCTTATTTTGAAAATATTTATTTGACTTGATTCTGACAATACGCTGTTGGAGTGGGGTGGGGGGGGGGGGGGCGGGGGTTGTAAATGTCTTGCCTGTTGGGGGCTGTTTTCGTTTTGGGCAATTTATCACTGATAAACCTCAACATGGGTGGGGGTGTGGCGGGTGGAGTGGGGGGTAATAATATGAAAAATAGGAGTCAAAAATTATCTTGGCGTTACCAGTTCTCGATAACTGAAGCGATCATTGTGAAAAATCAAAAGCATCCTAGGATCTTGCGTGTTTGTTTGGTGTGCCAACATCATATATGAATACATCTTTATTGAAGTGCAAAACCATTCGATTGCATTGCTTTTGTTATACTTGTTGAAATAGAGAAACAAAGATGGAGATAAAAAATACACATTTTTCCATGACGTAACCAGTTCTCTAGCTATTTGGGAAAATGAGGCTGCTGACGTCAATTTAAGAATCATGGCCAAAAATTTAAGAATCATGGCTAAAATTGTCTTTTCTTGCAGCATGAAGAGGCACACAGTACTTCAAGTGTACCCAATGCAAGCTGTCATTGTTCTGACATTGAACCCAGTTGACAATGAAAATATTTGGTTATCATCCCGGGCAACATAAAACCTTTTGCATTTACAGCACTTGCTTTCAGCTGGCATTTGACACGGTCTCATTTTCTGAACGTTCATCTGAATCTAGAAGCAAATTAATGCAAGATGGCCCTCGCTGAGGAGAATGGGATCTTTTTGTCAATGTTCTTTGGTTTTGCACAAAGCTGATATTTTTTAACTATATTTTGATATATTTTCCCCTCCTGCAGTAGGCTGACATTTATTTTGTTTTTAGTAACATATTTACTTTTTGTTATTTTCAGCTAGATATGTTATCAACTTATTTTCAGTATCTTTTCCCAGAGCTCGTCCACCAATAAGGTGCTGATGTTTCATCTCTTCTTCTTCATGACTTTTTCAACTTTTCCTTTTCTACTCTAAAAGAAATATCTCTGCACCTCAGATTCCATGTCCTGTTGTTCCACAACATCAACATTACTGGTATCTGCATTTTCTAGTTGATTCTTGTCCAGAGTTGCATCACCGGCAGGCCCAACATTTTCATTTTCTTTGTTATCATCCTCAGCTTGACTGCACAGTGTGGAAGGTTTAACTTTTATTTTCAAGTTATTTACCATTGTTTCTGTATTTTGGAATGGGAAAATGCCAGATTTTTTGTTGAAGGCAGACTGCAGGTTAGCTGGATTGAGTGCAGATGTGTAGGCTTTACATGCCAAACAACAAACATCATACCACGCAGTGATCATTTTGGGTCAATGGCGCTATTTCATCGCCGATGGCGCATAAAAATCAGGCCTAGGCGCCAAAATGGCCTGTGAAAATTCTGGTCGGCGCAAAATTTCACCCTGTCTGGGCCGAGCGTTTGGGATGATTATGTCAGGCACGTGATTTCCGGTGAAAAATTTATATCGGCAATGTTTTTCCGCATTACCCAGCTGCTTATCGTAAGTTTTGAAGGTTATGAAAGTGTTGTCGTGACTGTGATCATTTACTAAAAAACATGCTTCCGGTGACACAGAAACAAGACACTGTATAGCCAAAATGCCCCCAAAGAAAAAAACACGTTTAACACAACCATCATTAGGTAGCTTCAACTTCCAAATACCCAAAAATCAAACCCCAAATCCCGAGACAGTAATTTTAGATGAGGAACCTGAAAAAACCTGAAGAAGTTTGTCATTTCCAGCAGTCACTTTAATCAATGCTACACCTTATCTGTACTTTAGTAATGTATAAATCAAACAGTTGAAAGTGCAGATGAAAAAATTAAAATGTTTGAAAACAATATTCATCAATTTTATTTAGAAAACAAGCTAAAAACTACAAAATTATTATTTATCAACCTAAATTTTGGTTCCTGGAAATGCTTCCTAAGGAGGTTTTGAAATCCCAAAAATCAATTTCGGCCGGGTGGGGCATTGCCCCAGGACCCCCTACCATTGGCCCACCAGCCCAAAAATCCAAAATGATCACTGCCTGTAACGACTCTGTGGTTTAGGTGCGCAAACTTTGCATATTCTTGTATTTCAACTGTAAGAGTCCAAAGCACCCAACATCCATTGGTTGAAGAATATGAGAGGTATTCGGTGGAAGAACAAATAACATGATGTTGTTGGTTTGTGCCCATTCTACGGGACACATGGCTTTTATGTTCATCACATAAAATCAGTATGGTGTCATCTTTATTCCTTCCTTGGCAGAATTTCACAAAGTGGGTTTGAAGGTATTGCTTAAATAATTCTGTGTTGGACCATCCTGATGGAGTAACAACACCGTCAGCTCCAGGTGATTTTCCTTCCAGTAACCAATCTAACATTCTGACTCCAGGAAATACAAAATAGAGTGAAATCTGGTGACCTACGGCATTTTCAGCACCAAGAATTGTTACAGTCTTAGACCGGTCTGCCATTATTGCTTGTGATTTACAATCATCTCCAGAAACTAAACTTTGTTTTGATTCCCTTCACATCAATGTACTAAATATTTTGTGGATTTTCCTTCAAGTTGTATTACAGTAATTATATGTTCAAGTTCATTAAAATAGTAAGTGATTGCATCCTCCCTTGTACATCTAGCCCTTTGCTCTGCTAAACTTAATGGTCTCACAACTTTCAGCTCTGGCCATCTTCCCATGTAACAGTAAAACCATATAAGGGTGAATGGTTTATCAGATGACCGTTTTTCCCAACGACACAGCATACTCAGATGCCAAGATTACCTCTTCTGTGCCTGTATAACCATGACCTATAGAAACCATTTCCTTCAGATGGTTACATAACTTGGCTTCTTCCTCTAAACTGAAATTGGCTTAGGACCTGACTTTGTCACATCTATTGATATTCTATTGTCTATCATATCCCTCAATGTGGTTATAGGGATACCTGACGTTTAACTGCAGAATAGACTGATACCCCATCTTTCTTAACCATTTTGTAGGCACTTGTCATTGTTGTAGGGGACAACTTTCTAAGTTGAGCCCTCGGAGCTGGATCTTTAAACTGAAATATAGAAAAAATAAATATTTTTATAATAATCAAAAATTTAATCATTTTTTTTTATAATAATATAAAAAGATCACATTGAATTTATAAGTTTTACTTTATTTCTATAATTATTAATAACAAGAGCTGTCGGAGGGACAGTGTGCTTGACTATTTCAATGCTAATCTAAAACAGCTTTTTCCGGAAGTAAGTACCAAATGGAAGATGATTTAAACTTGGGGGTGGTAAAACTCAACTATAATTATTGCTTGTCTATTAAGAAAAAATAGCAAAATAATTTGCCAACACTATTCATTTTCATTATCAACAGTTATGTTTTTTTGAAAACAAAGTAGATGGATGGCTCATATTGCCTTAATATTATTTAATTCAGCATGACATATAGGCCTATGCACTAACTTCACCCAGGTACCAGTTCATGAAAATGGATCTATAGTTGAAATAATCTTGTACCGGCGTACACAGTAAGTATATCACAGCCAGATACCCTTTCAAGAAAATGAAGAAAATAAATCTTAAAAAAAGATTAAACTAAGAAAGAATTTTTAAAAAAAACAAAAACGGTTTACCCCATAGGGCGGGCCAATTTTGCCCCCAGGGTCATGGTTTTGAATAAATTTGAGAGAGGACCACAAACTGACCCTTTTTGTCAAACATCTAAGATCAAAGCCTGTACTACAAGCTTTAACCTGCTAAAAACACAATTTCTAAGTCTAAAAGGGAAATTATTCTGCCAAAATGCAATCAAGAGTTATGATTCTTGTCTCTATGAGTTTCCTAGAGGATGTTGAACACACATGAAGTTTCATTCATGTCCAATGATAGGATGATGAAATAAGTATCAAATCAAAATCTTTAACCTCTAAAAATGGCTGACCAAATTTTCTAAGTCCAAAAGGGCCTTAATTCTGTAAAAATGTAACCCAGAGTTATGGTTCTTATCTATGTTCTATTGATGATGCTGAACACACATGTGAAGTTTGATTCATATCATTTGAGTGTGACGGGTTGTAACTAATGTTGTAATAACTCGTACCCCAATCCATTTACTTATTAGCTCGCCTGGACAAAGTCCAAGGAGAGCTATTGCCATGACCTGGCGTTGTCGTCTGTAGACACCCAGGTTAAACTTTTGCGTTTAAGATATCTATGCAACCACTCATTGGATGTGTATGAAACTTCACATTTGTGTTCACCATCATCATAGGAACACACAGAGACAAAAACTATAACTCTGGATTGCATTTTGGCACAGTTATGGCCCTTTTTGGACTTAGATACCCAGGTTAAACTTTCGCGTTTAGTTGCATTTAAATTTAAGATATATTTGCAACCACTCATTGGATGTGAATGAAACTTCACATGTGTGTTCACCATCATCAATGGAACACACACACAGACAAAAACCATAAATCTTGGTTGCATTTTGGCACAGTTATGGCCCTTTTTTGACTTAGCCACCCATGTTAAACTTTTGCCATTAGCTGCGTTTAAGTTTTAGATATCTATGCAACCACTCATTGGATATGAATGAAACTTCACATGTGTGTTCAGCATCATCAATGGAACACACAGAGACAAGATTCATAACTCTGCTTTGCATTTTGGCAGAGTTGTGGAACTTTCTTTACTTCATTTTTCAGGTTAAAGTTTTTTATCAGGTAAGATATCTATGCAACCACTCATTGGATATGAATGAAACTTGCATCTGTGTTCACCATCATCATTGAAACACATAGAGACAAGAACCATAACTCTTGGTTGCATTTTGGCTGAGTTATGGCACTTTTTCGACTTAATTTTTCTGGTTAAAGTTTTTTATCAGATAAGATATCTATGCAACCATTCATTGGATATGAATGAAACTTCGCATGTGTGTTCACAATCATCTATGGAACACACAGAGACAAGAACCATAACTCTGGGTTGCATTTTGGCAAAGTTATTGCCCTTTTGGACTTAATTTTATGTCTATAGACACCCAGGTTAAACTTATGCATTTAGTTGTGTTAAAGTTATGGTGTTTGCCTTTGCATGGTTGGTTAGTTTTATCCCATATGTGAGCTTTGTTGTCTTCTGACAACTCTTGTATTATGTTTGTAATTGTATGAATGGTTATATATGTATGATGTAAACAGAATATTATGCAATAAAATATGATTAAACTAATAGTGCTGGAAACTAAGATACTATGTTCACTCAATGCATTGTGCTAAAAAAAATGTCAAGCGTCTCCCTAGAGATATAGAATATATTCCATCACTTGGCATTTATTCAATAACCTGTAAAATACAAACAGGCAGTGACTTAAATATGGTTTTTGTCTCTGATATATGTAGACAATTCTTTGCATGAAAATATCATATTTCTTCAGGTTAGCAGAAAGTTGGGTTGTTTTATTTACATAATGTATAGTATTACATATTTTTCAGACCTATGTAGAAGTCTGAACTGATCAATGCACAGAAGAAGAAATGTTTTCCAATCGAATTAGTACACGGGATCTTCTGTCTGGCAGTCAAAAGTTTGTATCAAACTAATTTAGTCTAATACTTTTTTCTCTTTTTTATGCTAAATTAAAAGATGTTATAAAATTCTGAACAAAAAGTATTCAAACCTTTTGCAATTACAGTATTAATTGTAGAAACGGTTGAACAACATACAACATGTGACAGAAGTCCTGAAGTTATATAATGTTATAGTTTTCTATTAATTTTTGTAATATTTTCAAATATTTTATACTAATTAACTAAATTGTGCACATCTCATACCATTTATTGATTTTACCTTTATTTAATTTTTCTTAAAGGGAATATATTGGGGGGTGGGGGGAGGAGGTGGGGGAACACTATGAATATCTTTAAAAAAAAATTTTATTAAAATGGATGAAAGGCATCTCATTATCATAAATAAAAACCAAATAGTTTAGTATGTCAAATCCACCAAAACATGACAAAATCGATTTCTAAATTTGAGTTTTCCCCATTCTAAAAATAGCACTTAATATGGCTTGAGATCATTCAGATGCTTTCTAAGATGAAACAATTTTAACTATGTGTAAGCCTGTATCAATGGCAGATCTACTCTTTAAAAAACAGCAATCACCCCTCCCTCATAAACTCCTATATTTCATTAAAATCCACTACATTTACTGAAAAACATATGCCTGATCAGATTTTGTGTTGCGCCCCTCTCGACTGAATTCCTGGATCTGCCCCTGTGCATAACAGATCAAATTGAAATCAAAATGAAATCCTGTGACTCATTTTATACGTCACAAATTAAGTCTAATCTAGGCGCATAGCCAATGAAAGGAAATCTCTTTTTAGCTCACCTGAGCTGAAGGCTCACAGGTGAGCTTTTGTGATCGCCTGGTGTCCGTCTGTCGTCCGTCCTTAACTTTTAGCTTCTAACAACTTCTCCTCTGAAACTACTGGGCCAATTTCAATATAACTTTACAGAAATGTTCCTTGGGTGACCCTCTACCAAGTTTGTTCAAGCCATCTTGATTCGTCAAAAAACATGGCTGCCTGAGGGGGCAGGGCAAGTTTAATTAGTAAAAAAACTTAAAAAATCTTCTTGTCAGAAACTACTGGCTCAATTTTAAAATTATTTCACAGAAATGTTCCTTGGAGAGCCCTTTACCAAGTTTGTTCAAACTGTAGTGATTCGTCAAAAAACATGGTGGCAAGGGGGTGGGGTTAGTTTACTATATAAGCTATAGTAAAAACTTAAAAAAATCTTTTTGTCAGAAACCACTAGGCCAATTTTGATATAACTTCACAGAAATGTTCCTTGGGTGACCCTCTACTAAGTTTGTTCAAGTCATCTTGATTTGTCAGAAAATACTGCCGCCAGGGAGCGGGGCAAGTTTAATTAGTAAAAACTTCAAAAGCCTTCTTGTCAGAATCTACTAGCCTGATTTCGAAGTAATTTCACTGACATTTACCAGCAGTGAACCTCTACCAAGTTTGTTCCAGCCATTGCGATTCATCGAAAAACATAATCGCCAGGAGGGGAGGCTGATTTTATTTATATGGATATATAGTGAAAACTTCCTTTCGATATTTTAAATCCAGATATCCGCACAAGGATACTATTGTTATCGCACATCTCTTCTATGCATCTGTTACATCTTCAAAACAATCAAAGTTCTAACTACTCACCCATCTCGTTTTTCTGGAATTTTGAGTGTACATGTATTATATAATCTACTTAAGTTGGGTGACTCAAGGTCACTCAGGTGAGCAATAAAGGGCCATCTTGGCCCTCTTGTTAATATATTAATTTGGCATGTTTAAATAGATATCCATTTAACAGTATGGGGTCAGAGAGTATATATAGGCATGATATATATATTGGGAAAATATGTTTTTAGCCAATTTTAAAATTTTGAAAAAAACCCTGATGAATTCCCTTTTAGGTTTAATAAAAACATTGTTATCATAAACTTTCTGTGCTGTTTGGAAAAGGTAAATAGTATTTTTGACTCACAGTGACGAAGTCCAAGGAGAGCTATTGTCATGACGGCGCCGGCATTGTCATCTGTAGACACCCAGGTTAAACTTTTGCGTTTAAGTTTAAGATATCTGTGCAACCACTCATTGGATGTGAATGAAACTCTGAATGTGTGTTCACCATCATTAATGGAACACACACAGACAAGAACCATAACTCTGGATTGCATTTTGGCCCAGTAATGGCCCTTTTTGGACTTAGACACCCAGAGGCGAGCTTTGTTGTCGTCTGACAACTCTTGTTTAATAATACAATACCCACTTTACTTTATTTATTGGAATGCAAGAACGAATGTTTGTATGGTTGTTAATTCTGGACAATTGAGGAGAAATTGTAAATGTTCACAACAGATGTTTAAATATATATATTGGGATTTTTCAAAATTTTAAATTTTGCTAAAAACCTTCCCCCCCCCCCCCCCCCCCCCCACACACACACACTAGCACAATATACCATGCTACTCACTGACCCCATATTGCCAAAAAGATGCCTATTTAAACATGTCATAATAATATATTTTTAAAAGAGCTTTCCTAACTTAGGCTACATGCCAAGGTTATTCTTAAAATAGATTTCTCCACTTAAAATTGCAACATATTTTGTGATGTATTAAATGAGTCATTTAATGATTTTATTTTTTATTTCAATTTGACCTGTTATATACTACCATTATACAAGTTATCTAGTAAACATTGTTTCATCTTAAGAAAAGTCAGAATTTCAATGCGTAGGTTGTAAAACAATTTAAGCGCTGTATATTTTTGAGAATGGGTATTTTGTTTCAAGTTTGCCTCTCCAGTTTAAACATCGATTTTTCACGTTTTGGAGGATTTGATGTACCGGTACTAAACCATTTAAAGTTTAATTATTAATGATATAAATGAGATGCTTTTTATCCACTTCAATAATAGTTTTATTTTGTAAGACATTTATAGCATTTTATCCTGATCATATACTTCCTTTAAATGCTGCTTCTCTTGTTAATAATTTGAATTACTTGTCACTATTCTATTTTTATTTAACTGTAACAGCATTCCTGGAAAAAAATTACATTAAAAAATGCCAAAGTACTGTTTCTAATCACGTATTAGGCGCGGTTTTATTTCCAACTTTTAAGATCTTCAAGAAAGGGATGCGCGATATACATAGTACAGAAGATTTCATTTTTTTTTTTTATGTAAATTTTTTTATTTCGGATAATTTCCCATGTATATTTTAAAAGATTAAGTAAAATAATGATTGCTCTCTGTTATTTAGAGTTTATAAATTGCCATACCTGTAGTCTTAATTTATTTCTTTGTTATAAGTTTTAATCCCAAATTATCGGTGAAAGACATTGCCTAGGGCATCGTTCCTTTGCTTGTAAATGTTTGATAAAACAATCAGGCGACGCATGGCCTGCTTACACAACTCTCCTAACCCTAACTGATCTGTTTATCTAAACAGCGATTTTAAGTTGCTGTACTGTTATACGACTAACAATTAAAAAAGTGTTCACGCTATTTTTAGAAAATTATGTTTGTTACATCGATACTTTTCCACATAGTGAAATAGAACGCTACGTAAAATGACGCAAGAAACTGCCAGTGACGACATCCCACATTGGCACAAGGTCAAAAAAAAATTGTGTCGGCTTTATAGACATATTCAGTCGCAAAATAAAAACACGGACTGGTTCACATTTATTTGTTACATACTTTCTCAATTCCGTAATGTTTACTTTAGTGTAAACCAGTCTGGCTTTGAGTGGACATTTCATGATTATGTGACCGTAACGTGTTTATCTGATGGAATTGATATGACACGCTTACCGTTAAGTGTGTATTTAATTTCAAAGGATGCAAAGCAATTGTGTTTTCACAAATTGATGAATCTTTTAGTATGGGATATATACCGGTATATAATTTATTGATTTTTTAACGAAAATATGTTAGCGATGACGAAGCGTGATGGAGTGAACATCAAAAAGACGACTGTTCTTTGGTTGAAAATCAATAATTTTTAAACGACACCCAGTATCTTTTGTTTGTGCGATTTGTAGTAGTTTATGTTTATAAAATAAAATCAATGTAATATGCGGTATTTCGTTATGATTAAAAAAAAGTTGTGAGATTTTTTTATAAAAAAAAATATGACTGTGTACGAGTGTCACCGGTCATTTCGGAGTATTGAAAGCGGGTGCTGCCATGTGGCTTCTGCATATTAGTTTACATCTTAATTGCACGCCTGGGCAGGTGTTGACAACTCTGAGTATGTATTGAGACAGTGATGAGAAGTGACAAATATTTTGAGTGTGTATAAAATCTTGGGAACAAATTAAATATTTTTTAGCGAGTACCAGTCTACTTTTCCAGACCAATCAAATTCTGTTTAACATATCGAGTCAGGTATTCCTTCCAACATGTCGCCACAGCCGAATCTGAACAAGATTTCAAAATTATGATGCACGATATACACATATATAGGAGAATTGTATTTTTTTCTTAGTTCTTGATCTTAAAACATGGATGCGCGATATACGTGAGGATATACGGTAATGTTATTATACTTGTACAGAGACACAGAAACAGATGATAATTTACCTATGAATACCGTTAGGAGTTTTTTAGGAGCTTTTTTACCTATTTTATTTTTCAGTTGAACAGAAATGATGTTTATCTGACACTTTGATTTCTGTTTTTCAGGATATAATTTTAGATCCTGCAATGAAATACTACCCATTATGGCATAATAAATTTTACTATATTTGTTATTATAAACCTATGACCTCTTCAGCACACAAGATAGGGGTGGTGGCTATGGTGACACAACTAAAGATTTTTCTCAGCTGCAGAATGCCCAGTTTACACAGTTTGAAATGTCTCAACAATATTCACAAGACTTTTACTCTCAATCTGATCAGTGTTCTGGAGGCTCTAACTCTGAGGTAATTTCTTAAAGCTTTATTGACAAAGATCATGAATTGTACAACTGATATACTGTGATATAGTAATATATTGTTATTCATAAACTGACAACACGGACAATGTTACATGTGACTGTCTTTTAAAACTTGTGAAGTGAATAATTTCCATTGCAAAATTTGATATTCATAATTTAACATAGTTTTTATTTTTAAATTGTTATTCTGTTTTTATTCCTGCAATATCTTGAGGATGATCATCTTTATTCTAGCTCAATATTTGTAGGGCTTAATGTCATAGTAATTTGTCTGAGGTTTTATTTTGAAAAAATGATAAAAGTTTGGAAACCAGAATGATTTGATTGTATGTGGCCTGAATGATCCATATACAATCTATAGACATCAGAAAACCAGTCAGTTACTTATTTATTTTACTTTGATTGTGGGACAAGTTCTTACAACTTAGGCAAATCACGCTCGAAGTTTACCTGGGTAGAACCGGTACTAAGCATATGCAGAAAAAGTGTCTTGCTCAAGGACACCACACATAGCTGTGGTGGAGGATTGAACCCATGACCCTTCGATCATGGGTTCGGTGCTCTACCATTGGACCACGTGCTCTGTCATTGATGTAGTTTGGTGCCCTTGTATTATGGTATGGACTGCAAAAGTTGTGTGCCCTTGATTTATAAAAATAAATTATCATATATAGGATATAATTAAATGTTGTATTGTAATACTGTAATTCATATATATATATATATAATATATAGGATATAATGCTGTTTCCATGAAACCTTATTGGTCATGCATTATAAGAATGGAGATTTGTTCAAAAGTCAGTTTTACTATTTCGTCCCAAGAAAAACTAACTTACAGACCAGTAGACAACTGTCAGATAATATTGTGTTTATTGTAGTCTCAGGGTAGAGGAGTACCAGCATATGAAAAGTACATGTCAAAGCCATCATTGTTCAGGACCAATAGTCAAAACAGAATTCCAGCTAATAGATCGACCAACCAGGGTGTCCCACAGATCTCGCAGACGCGAGCACCTGCTGCGTCTGGATACCAGCAGCAAGTGATCAGTCAGAAAGTTAAAGCCAAGGAAAGGGATGAAAGGTAAGTAGTAAATGACATATTCAATTTAATAGTGCACCATAATATCCCATTGTATCAGTATAATGCAAAGTCAGTTTTATTAAAGAATATCATTGCAAACTGTTAGAAACATGAGAAATATTAAATCTAAAAAACACAGAAAATTTTTATTTTGAGATTTTTTAGTTCATTTTTTTTGTTGTTGATAATTTCACTTTTACGAAGAATTTGACCTATTTAAGTGAAATTAGCAATGTATAAGAGTACAGATTCAATGTTTTATGGTAGTCGCCGCAACTTGTACATTTTTCACTGTTTGGGACAAAGGACAATATGAAAGATGTCGCGTTATTTGTACAATTCTGATCACTTTTGTCCATTATCTACTTGGGCATCAACAACATTTTCAGAAATGTGTTTTGTTTTGTTTTTTTGTTGACAATGATCATGCAAGATGGCTGCCAGGGCAACCCCCCCCCCCCCCCCAGTTTTAGATTTTGAAACTTTACACAACAGTTTGATAATTTGCATGTAGCACAGGCATATGTTGCCATTTTAGAATTGTGTTTTGTCATCAATCATCCAGGATCATGTTCAAATATTTAGCAAAATCCCTCTGAAACTACTGAACAATTTGCTTTGAACTTTTGTGAAGTTGTTTCAAAAGTGACCTCATGTACCAAATATTGGGTGCCCGTCGGAGAGTTAAACTTGATGACTGCCCGAGACTCATCTAGCCAAGATCAATCAGACCTTGTTTATATATTATGCTCCAGTATCTGCACATTAAGCAATAATAAATTAAATGCAAGATTATATTTTCATAAACATACATATAAAATTGCAAAACAAAAAAATCCTTTCCCCTTTTTATGAAAAATTTTGATGGTAATCTAGCAATTAATCTATAATTACCTTACAATTAATGCTTGTTGTTTTTCAGAGATATGTTAAGCAGCATAGTAACCTTTGTTAAAGAATGCTCAGATGAGGTAAGATCAGTAAATATTTATTATGCATATAATAGTCTGTCATCTGCAGAGTAAGATTATAAGCTGGCAAATTTTGTTTTCTACATAATATATTTCAAGAAATGTTTGTTAAAATAATGTTGTTCAGATTTTGTTGGTAAATAACTATTCTGTCAACTCCTGAAGTTTATCCTTATAAAATGTATGCTGTGTATGATATGTCTCGATTGCAATGTTCACATTGTTGATTTTCCAATTTCAGTGTTATTAAATTTTGAAACAAGATAAATAGGCTGACTGTACCTGATAAAATGCAAAAGAATAAGACATTCAAGAAAAAGATGGGAGTGTTTTTTTTGTGGGTTTTTTATTTATCTTTCACTGAAATTTGTTTATATTGAACGTACACTCTCCTTCTAGTTGAACTTAATTCCCTTGGTTATTAAAATTACCTATTCAATTGCAGGTTAAGCAGAACTTGAGTTCACTTCGAGAAGCTGACCATGAAACAGGAGATGCTCTTCAGTTGTCCATTAAAACGGGTAAATTATATTTTATTGATGTAATGATTAAGTAAAAATAAAAACTTAAGAAAATCATGTTTGAGTTCTTTTTTTTTTTCCTTTTTCTTTTTGTGAAAATCAAATTAGAGAATTAAACATTACCTCTCAAATAATGTAGTTTTAAAGTAAACGACAATATGAAATAACTTTTAATCCAGATTTTATATTGCCATGGCTGCCAATATGGAAAGTTGCATTTACCATGCATTGGGTTTTAAAAAGACCATTAAACTGATATAAAAAAAACTTCTTGTGGATAGAAAGATAAATTTTGTTTTCTTTTTTATCTGGAAAGATTTTAACCATCAAGAGAAGTGTCTGAAAATGCTTGATTTACCTCAGATAAAACATGTTGCAGGGTGCCCAGTAACTTGACTCTTATATAACTATATTTTTACTAGTGGGGAGTTCTGTAGAAGATTACAGCAATAAGATACTGAAGGCCATACATATCCGAGAGGAGCATAATGAACATATAGCAGCTTTACAGGCAGAGATCAGACAGGTGAGTTGTTTCATAAATATAACCATGTTTAGCTTGTCTGTAAGTATTTGATGAAACAAAATGCTGTTGTATTTAGGTTGGTGTTGACATTAGTTTACAGCTTGTCTAGAACTGAAAGAACAAAGACACCTAACTTCACATTGTCTTGTTGAGAGTGATGTTGTCTTATTGAGAGTGATGTCGACACATCATTCAAAGGTTAATATCATTTATCATTTGGTTTGAATAATGAAACCGATTGACAGATTGAGAAAGTGCTTGAGTTAAAAAAAATCATCCTGGCTCACAAACAGACCTTTAGAAAATAATAGCTGCCATTGAAAGTCCTTGTAGTTGTTTACAAACAAAAATAATAACTTATAATTGTTTGCACTGATTTGTTGGTGAAAATGCGAGGTATACAAGAAATAATTTGTGATTATCGTCCAATAAAATGCTGTTTAGCTCATTTGAGATTTTCCTGTAGTTACCTGTCTGTTTTGCCTTCATAATTTACTTAAATAATTTATTTTACAAATTCATACAAATTATTGTTAGAACCAAAATATCCAGAGAAAGTCACTGGACTTGTGCTCTAATATTTGGCACTACCATTTAAATTATTCCTTCTCTGATTTTTAAGAAACAAAGTTACAATGTTTCTTGAGTGAAGTGCCTTTTTATGCCCGTCATTTGTAGAAGAGGCATTAAGTGTTATTTCTGTCCATCTATTCATTCATTAGTCCATTCAAGGTAAAAAATTGGTTTCCAATCAGTAACTTCTGAAGGGGTCTATGTATTTAATTAATATTTGGTGGTATCTGAATAAAAAAAATAAAAGTTCAATATTTGTCAAAGTTTGTCAAATTTTACAGGAGTTATGCCCCTTGTTGACATGCTTTGTTTCTGATCAGTAGCAGGATCAGATCAGGGCATGGCAACATACACATTTATAGATAAGATTTGTTTATAACCCTGTTGGCGCTTGCAAAAATTTTATACTTATCACCGTGATGTCACATCTCTAAAACTCTAAATCTCTAAAACTCTAAAATCTTTGATATGACTATGATGACTGTGCTATGGACATATTGGCAGATTCTTATCTCTTTCTATGATGATGTTCTCTGTTTTTGCCAGAAAGATGACAAAATACAAGACTTGATTAAACAGAAAAGTGACTGCAATAAGACGGACAATGCTAAATCCATCCTGGATGCCATGAAAACATTTCTGTCTGACCAGCAGTCACATACTCAACAAAAATTACAGGTACGACTGTCACCTGAATATTCAAATGTTAATGGTGACACCTGCAAATTAATTTATTTGTCATAATTGTACCTTAGTATTGTGTAAATTTAGATTTAAATCGTATCTGTAACCTACAACAGAGCCATGTTACTGGACATTATTTACTGTAGATGTTTTGTGCATGTTTAAAGACAATTGCGTTAGTTTTTGTCACATTTTTCTTATGGATAAAATTTTATGAAACTTCCCTGGGTATTTAAGTTTAATGAATGTTCATGCAATATCAGAAATAAAAATCATTTCTGCAGAGTGTCAACTGTTTTTCAATTTTTTAATAAAAATATAGCTTTTTTTTTTTAAATATTTTGTTATAGTGTATGGATAAATTTTGCTTTTAACCTCACAAAATACTTTCTGATACCTATTCTAATGACAATAAAAAATACACTTTACCACATAATTTGGGAATAAATAGCTCTTAAAGCATGCATGCCATTGTTAAATAAACTGCAGTTGCAAAATTTACGTTTTTATACTAATTGAGCATATTTGTATAAATATTAAGATTTCTATTATATTTCGTATTCAGGTTAAATTGCTATAAACAAATATTTTATACAGTATGCATATTTCATATATTGAAGTAAAAGAGACCAATTTTAGGCGAATCCGTAAATAATTGTGCCATCTGAAATAGCGTCAGTTGTAGTATAGCGGTATGTAGTGACTGGCAGGTCTCGACAGAATTGCTTCCCTTTGTGCGCGAATTTAATGTGCATGAAAAACTATAGCAATTGTCCTTATATACAGCTATTTTGTTTACATACATGTGCCATTTATAACATTTACTATTGTGATGTTACAGAGAATACTAGAGTCAACACAAGAACAGTTGGTGCTCACAAAAGATGTTGATTCATGCCAGAGATCTGGGATTGAGGAGAACAACAAACATTACCTTGATGTCAAATACATGGGTCAGAGAAATATACAAGATACTGAGAAAAGGTAAACTTTAAGCATTAACTGTACCTGTTCTAAATTTTACAGATAACCCTGTACTGTAAAATGTTTTAAGATTTTTTGGTTAATAACATCTATAAACAGCATACATGATACTCTCACTGTTACATTGACAATGTTGATTCTTTGAGTCAATTCTTTTGTCTATTGGCAGAGTTATGACCCCAATTAAATGATTTTAACAGTATATAATTAAAGGTGAACTGGTATTTTTGAGAGCATATTATGGATTTTAAAGGGACAATGCAATGTTGCAATTAATTTTATTGTTGTTCCATGCATCTGTAGTAAGCCACTGTTAGGGACTAAAATAGGTAGATAGGTATATAAGCATGTAACTACAGTTTTACAGTAGAACTAGCCTTTGTGGTGGCATTGGTGGAGCATTCCCTTAGCACACAGGAAGTGTGGGCTCATATCCCTGCTGAGGTCACTGATTTTTCTTTCTCTTATTCTGATTTCAATAGTAGAGAAGCCGGCATTGTACGAGGTTATGGCTAGATGCCTTGATCATTATATGCTGTAATTTACACATAACGCAAAACTTTGCATTACAACTAAATCATAAAGTTTTTGAGGTTGTTTGTGTCCTCCCCCCCCCCCCCCAAATGTGACCTCATACAAATATACAGTGTATGTATGTATGTGCAATATTGAATTATGAGTCTTCCAAGTGCTTCACTGATAAGCATCTGTGAAGGAACATAGAGGTAAGTCTGTAACTGTGATTGATTTAAAGTGTGTTTTTTGTAAAAGGTTATAAGCAACCACTAAATTGATTTAAATGAAGCTTCAAAAAACACATGTTTCATACCATATGGCTTAAATATTGTGTCAAAGCTTGGGTACCCTGTATGGTAAGGGTTACAGTACTGTAATCCTTGTTCACACACATTCCTAGCGATTCACATCTAGCATGCATACCTTATAAATTTATATGCAGAGTTTAAATGTTCTAATTAATTAATAACATGTTCAAACAAAGAAATCCATGCATTGTTACATATATATAGTTTTTAAAAAATTTGGTCTAAAATTGACAGATTATTGGGTGAACTAACCAATTTACGTGATGACTTTGAACGTCAAAAGAGAGACATGGAGAATTTCTATAGAAGTCAAATACAAAATCTTCAGCAAAAAAATGTTCGGAACCTAGAACAACAGATACAACTTGGTATGTACAAACTATGAATACAGTATAATTAGTATATACAGTACTCGGCTTTTGTGATAAGCGTAAATTTTAATGTCTAATTAAAATGAATATTTTTTACTGAAAATACATTTTTAAGTGGTCTGCAATAATAGAATGATGCGAAAGTCATTGTTTGCAAAGTGTAGTCCTGTAAGTACAAAATTAATCCTAAACGAAAGGATCATCAAATATAAACATTCACATAGAAAATAAAATGAAATACATTTTACAGAATGGGCATATTTAGGGATAAATAACATTGGTAATTTCATAATGTATATATTTTTGTTGTTCAGATGAGATCTGTTTAGAATTTAGATATAAATGTCTATTTTGACATATGTACTTGTACGACAGTAGTTAGTGTAACCCCCATCTCTCACATTCCTGATCTGTATGTCAAAATGTACTATGAGGTGCCATGTTAATTTGAAATAAATATCTGATCATATCCCTCAATATATCAATTATAACTCATTTGTCGACACTTCTATAAAACTTGTAATAATGAGGCAAAGACAATCATCTACATTCAGAAGATTTTGGATGTTTAAAATGACAACTTATTAAAAAATCTTACTTAAAAATTTAAGAATGCAAAATGGTAACGTTTACAGAAATAATTTTAGAAACAAGATTTTTATAATTAATTTTAGGAATTGACAACAGTGTTAAAGAAACAAAGCAGAGTATAGAAACATATTACAAAGAAAGTCGGGCAGAACTTAAAGCTATCTGTAGATCTCAGCAGAGAGAGATGGAAAAGTTTATCAAAACTAACAACTCCGATCAGTCGAAGGATCTCCTGAAACAAAATCAAGTAAGTTTAGGTTTTGTTTGTAAAAAAACTTCCTAAACATCTTTTGATTACAAAAAGTTTACATTCATAAAGATGAATGAAATGCGTTAAACACAACCAGACAAATTAAAATACAGAGATTGTAGCCCCTATTTATTTGTCTCCTCCTGGTTTCACCAGATAGGACTTTCTAAGGTTTACATTCCATCCATCCATGTTTTTGTGTCCATCTACAAAATATGTCATGAAAAGTAGTCATGAAACTTCACATGTTGATAGACGGGAATATAAACATTACAAAAGTTATTTCCTGTAACACCCAGACTTTCACCTCAAATGTAAAGGTCACACTTTAATTTTGTTTGACAACACTTTCAGTCTGTTTGAGATTTCATGTCCAGTCTGTAACTTTGTCACCTATGGATAAATTTCAAAGACACTTGGCTCAGTTCATCAGCATGACATGACAATGTGTCGCACATAAGACCCACACCCATACCTCAAAGGTCAAAGTCACATTTTTGAGTTTGTTTGACAACACGAGTCTTTCATGAGATTTCGTGCCCGGCCTGCAATTTTGTCACCTATAGATAGATTTCATAAACACTTGGCTCAATTCATCAGCATGACATGAGGACATGTCACCCATTACACCCAGAATTCCCCTTCAAAGGTCAAGGTCATGCTTTAACATTGACAGCTCTTTCAGTCTCTTTGAGATTTTGTGTCCAGTCACAGTCTATAACTTTATCACCTATGGATAAATTTCAAATACATTTGCCTCAATTCATCAGCATAACATGATGAAGTGTCGTGCATAAGATTCACACCAGTACTTTAACAGTCAAAGTCGACATGATGAACTGTCGCGTGTTAGACTCAGAACCTTACCACAGAGGTTAAGGTCACACTTTCAGTTTGTTTGATATTTCATGTCTGGTCTGTAACTTTGTTGTACATGGAGGGATTTTTAAATACTTTGACACAAGTAATCAGTATGTCATGATGATGTGTTACCTATAGAAATACCCAGACCTTTACATTAGATGTCAAGGTCACACAAAGGTCAAGGTCACTTTAGTGTAAAACATATGGAACTGCATGACTAATCTGAAACATAAGTCCATAACTCTTGATATTCCTTGATACATTTTAATCCCTACCTATTATAAAATATATAATTATTTTAACAGACCATTTTGTGACTCTTACCAGTGGCATTTCTTGTTGTAATATTTCTAGCCGAAACATCTATGGTCCAAATTTGGTAAATCTTTGCCAAACAGATTCTGGAGAAATGGAACAAAATGCAAAAACATGTGCAGGCTAATTTATTCATCCATAGAGGTCAAGGTCCCCTAAAGAATGCTGTATTGTTTTGTGTAGCTCTACCCATAATGCAATTATACAATTATGGGTCACATTTAGTAACTGTAGGCCAAATAGTTTCTTAGAAACAAAGCGATATGTGTTAACATTACATAAAGGCTTAGTATTTAGATGAGGTTAACAAGCTTACTTAAAAAATGTCTTATAAATATGATATATGATCTTTGGTGAGTTCTTAGCATAATAATTTAAGGAATATAAAAATCTTTATTCAAGTACAGGACCTTTGTGTTTTTTATGCATTAATGATTCAGAGGCTTCAGTTGCATCATCATCTTTTTTCCTTTTACCTGTATGGTCTTATAATAATAATATAATTATATATGTAATATATACTAAATTTTGGTTTGTGGCCTTGTGTGTAGAGCTTGAGTTTAAATTAAACTTACATGCACATCTTTTATTTTTAGGAATTCATCAACAAACAGCAAAAAGACATGCAAAAAGATCTACACAAAAAATTGGATGGTTTAAAAAGACATCAAGACACAATTATGGAAGAAAGCAAAAAATGCTTAGAAGAAGTAAAAACAACTGCAGCAGTTGTGAATGAAAGACCATGGCAAAATGAATATGTTCCAAAGTCTGTTCAAGAACAGTTGGATAATTTGCACAATCACCATCAATCTGAAATAAAGAGATTAGAAACTGAAATTCAAAATCAAATAAAAGTAGGCAAAAATACAGAGGAGGTAAATGCAACTGATAACAACTCTACTAGGAATAGCGTGGCTGATTCATCTCTACAATTGCAAAATATTTATGATTTTCAGTCTGAGGAAACAAATAAAGCAGTAGCAAAGAGGAGAGGCAAATTGTCGGGTCCGTTGTTTATGAATAGCTCAGGTTTTAAATCACCAAGACCACTAAAAGAATCCCTATGGAATAGCAGGAGTATTTTTGGCAGGATAAATCCATCACCCATAGCTACAGTTTTACCACAAAGAAATATTGGTACTGATATGAATTATAAGGAAAATTCATTGGATGAATCTGAATCCAATGAGCAAACTATTCCCCGTCAACTTCGAAGTCGGGCTAGAAATACTGATGCAATGACTGTGCCTACTGATTTAAATTTTCCTCAATCCCTTTCACAAGATACATTACATATGACAGAGAACAGGCTTAAAACGCAGCAGTTTACCACGAGAACAACAAAAAGAAATGAAGGTAGCCAGATTATGAGAAATAGAGATGATGAAGATAAAAGGAATGTTAAACAGAAGAAACCTGGTAAAAGAAAGGGTAGAAAGAGAAAACAAGGTGTAAAGAGTTTAAATTCAAATAAAACGCAATCAAGGATCTTAAATGAGAATCAAGTGAGTAGAAAGAACAAATATTCTGATGCTTCCTCAATTGCTCAGACATTACAAACTGACACTGTAATACAGGAAAAAAATGTTTTGTCCAAACCACACATTTTCTCATCACCCACTATCCCAAAATCTGGAGACGGGTTATCCAGTGGTGTATTTGATTTCCATGATGAGATGTCACCAGGACCAATACTTAGAAAGCAGAGGAATAACAGTAGTCTACGTAATACATCAAGCAGGGAAAGGTAACTATAAAGCTGATGCCTTTTATCAATTGAAGAGAGTGAAAAATATCTATATCAGGGTCCAACAGAAATGGCCAGGGCTTTATAACTTGTATTTTAAAACAAAAAACTACAAAGCTATAGTTGCCATAGTCTAGTCTGATCATTGTTTGCACCATTTGTGTCTAGTCAGTTTACTGTTTAACTGGGAAAAATGGGTACCAATAGCAACTGCCGTAAAACAGCTACACAGATTTTAATAAAACATCACAATACTTTTGAAACAGCACCTCTTCTAAAACCCCTTTTATATTGTTGATACGTCATTTCATGTGCATAATGATCCTTGGGTCAAGAGTTCTCAAGCTTTGTGTTTAAAATATTCAAATTGCCACTACAGTGGTACAAAGTTTGCTTTAAATTTTAAAGTGAAAATGTATATGTCATTTAAACAGAGAATACAAATTCAGACTTGACAGAGAGCCCCATAATAAGACTCATGCCCATTTTGACTTATTTAAAATGATATCACATAGTCTTACTTGCAGCTTTGACAAAATTTAAAAATATTCCGACTTCCATTATATACTGAGTCGTCATATTGATTACATATTGTTGAATTTGTTTCATCTTAGAAGTGGTCTGAATGAATAGGTGATTGTTGCCAAGTAGTCTGAATGATATCTAAGAGGAGAGATTTCGTTTCAATTTCACCAACCCAATTAAAACATTTTGTTTAGTTAAATATGTTTTGGTGGATTTGAAATTCCAAATCATTGGTATTTTATTCATAAATGACAATGAGCTGCTTTTATTCATTTTAAAAATTATATCGTTTATAGACATTAAAAGTGATTTTTCCTGACATACTACCTTTAATGTAATTTTGCATTAACTATGATGTATAGTTTTACAGTCCAAACAGAACATGATTTTATTTATTGTTACAGTTTATCAGATAGAAGCTGGACGGCAGTGACATCTCCTCATACAAGCGTGTCAAGTGTAAGTTTTCACATTTTATAAACTTTTATTTGAAGGTTAACCACTTTAATTGTGATTGGTTCTCTATTGCAATAGGAGAGAACGTTTCAGGATTTTGAAATTTAGCATTTTGATAGATACCTTAGCAGCATTATTATATGTAGCTGTATTAGTAGGTCACCTGAGATTTTGTCTCGAAGCTTTTGGGCTGAACTGGGCTCGAACCCACAACCTTGGTGATGAGAGGTTAGTGGTCATTAGATGACAGTGCCTTAAACGACTCAGTCAGAGGACCTTTAACAATATATCAGTAGTTAATGTAACATACTTTTGGAAATAAGTATAATGATACTAATAGAAGAGGTCTGTAGTATGGCAGTTGATCTAAATACATAATACTATAGCTATGTACAGTTTTTCAATATTAATACATTGCATATTATAATGTATAGATTTACAATTTCAAAACTTGCCTTTGGTTCAAAGTATGCATATTGTGTCCCCATATCTCATCAAGATGACTCCCAAACAGGCTGCATGGTTGAAACAAGAATTGTTGCTGATGTGTAGCTATGTTTTTTCGAAGTAAATAAATGATGAACTAAAAATGGTGGATTGTTACTTCTAAAATACCACTACTCATTTTAGTGATTTAATAAAAGCACAAATTTTATTTAAATAGAAGTTTTATTTTAAGAAGTATTATTGATAATGTTTAAAATGAAAAACAGGCATGTACAAGGTGGCCTGGCAAATTAAAATTGTCTTTAAACTCCCTTTATATAACAGCTGTTTAAAACTATCTGTTTTATAAGTAATGTGTTCTTTATTCTTGTATCACTTTTGTAAAAGTCAGATGAAGGCAGTCATAATTCTTCTCCATCATTGTCTGTCACAGAGGTGTTCATCAGACGGAAAGTCATGTGTGCTGATGGTATGCACCCTGACAAGAAAAGTGAGTATGAGTGATTGACAAGTCTGTGAAATGGGGCAATTGATCACGGGTTCACTTGTTTAATTACTTATGGGCTTGTGTAATGGGATTATCTAATGGTAGTCACAACGGGTGGGAAGGCATGTCAGGCCACTTCAGGGATGTTGGTAATTAACCAGATCTTTTGAAGGGATATTGCACTCTAATGAGTTACATGTGTAATGAACGATAACTCTGCAAAGGAGGTGTCGCTCGATGTCTATCTGCACAGTGGTTCGGCGCTATATTTTTGTCCCGGGGGTCGAAATCCGCAGTTCGAAATTGATAACCCACAATTAAAAAATAGCCCCTATGAACATCTAGACCCCACAATTAAATAATTACTGTTTTTCACTGACCCCAACCATGTATCAATTGGCATTTTCTACAGACCCCAGCACCTATAAATTTACATTTAATGAGACCCAACCACCCATCAATAAATAATTTGGGTGCCGCCTTCGGGTACCCCACATTTAATTCTTGAACTACTCTTAACTTAAAGTTATGAACATTTTTTTTATTGTATTCTAATAAATTGCATTAATAAAGCTATTTAAACCACTGTATAGCAGTTTATGGCTACAATTTATTGGTACAAAGCATATTCTATAATTTTTTGATTTATCCAATTACATGTAGCTTTAATAGTTCGCCGGAGATCTTACTGATATAAGAATACAAAAAACTCTGTAAAGAATTTAACTTTTCGAGAACACAATTAAATGTAGAATATGACATAAGTTTGTGTATATTTATCATTTCACAATGAAATATATCGGTGAAGACTGTTGTGATGACAAAGTGACATATAGTCTTAAGGGATCATAATGGGGACTAAATACTGGTGTATGAAAGTTTGCTAGTTTAATTAAATGCATATCTAGTATCTTTATCAAGATGTAATTAATAAAAAAAGATGCAGCATTTTTGCTTATAGACATACGATGATAAAAGAAAACATACTCAAAGTCTTCAGGTTAGCTAAAATTCTTCGAAATTTACTACTGAAAGCTTTTTGTTTTGAAGACTGTTTAAATATTAAATCTAATTAATCTTTCCTGGAATCCTGGAAAGTCAGCCAGTACTCGAACAATCTCAACTCTGCAGGTTACTGATAACTTTCCCACTTGAATCAGAGTTGAGAGACAAATGACAGACACACTGTTGTATATCATGAAGATTGTTACTTGGTGGGGATTGGAACAACTGAAGCACTACTGACTGAGCCAACTGGAACCAGTTTTTTTGAAGATTTTAATTAAATTTTATTTTAAAATAATGTGACATTTTAAAGTCATATTAATTTCATCTAAACTGTTAGGGTGGGATTTAAGTATTGTTTCCTTGTGATGCGACAATTATCCATGTCTCAACTGATATTTAAAGCTATTTGCTTATTTCATCAGAAACATTCACAGAGACACGGACAGCAGTGGCACCATCAGACTTTTTGAGTACACCAAATTTGACAGAGATGTATAAAGATGAAAATGTAAAGTGCATTAGTACCATATCAGGGAATGAAGAGACACAGGTATTCTAATAGAGTACACGTATATTCATTAATATCATTTACTGTTTAAATCCTATTGTCAATTTTCTTTTGTCCTTTTTTTATCCATGAAGAGGATTTTATGAAACGTATCTAATGAACTACAGATGTCAAGACAGCAACTTCAAATGTCGCCTTCAGGGTCTCAATCTTTACGTCCAAAGCACTAAAGGTATACAGTTACCAACGACCTTGGCTTCTCTAGATATAACCTTCTACCAGTGACTTAATATTAATTTATTTTAGCTTGATTGGGAAGAAAGCTGTAGACTTATGTGAACTGCTCACGCTTCCTGGGTAGAACCAGTACTTAATGTTGTTCTGGGTTTTTATAAAGGTATTTGTCAAACTGGGGATCAAACCTGCAACCTTTTGCATGAGCAACCCGCACTTTATCCCTTCAACTGGTAGCCAGCTGGAGTAATTGGTAAAGTGCTGGTCTCAATCGATTTCTATGAGATAGCGATCTAACGTCAGTAATAAAATGTATTGGGATTGTATATGTGGTTACTGAGGTCAAAGTCAATTGCTAAAAATAGAAATGAGGTTCTCTGCTAAAGCTATTATAAATTTATTGCTAGATTATCATCCAAATTTTTCTTAAAAACCTGGAGTATTTCATTTTTTATTTTCATTTTTAAAATTTTCAATGTTTTTTTTTTTTTTTTTTTTTTTTTTTTTTTTTTTTTAAAAATGAAGAGGGTCGGGGCAGCATGAAGATTAGGGGCGGGTGGGAATGATAATGTAGCAATTGATATATTATTTCCAAATTAACATTTTTTATTGAATGAGATATTACCATGAAAAATGTGTGGGTAGACTGGATGGTTGAAGTGAAATGTTAGGATTTTTTGTCGTCACTGGGGTCAAGGACACCATCGCTAAAAATATTAAAAAAATGTTTTCTGATTGATAACTTTTTTTAAGAGTGAGAGATGTAAAAATAAGAACTTGACATAAATCATATTCCAAGAATTATATTAAAATAAAGAACCTTGATTAACAATTTGGCTAACATTACATGTATGCATACGAGTAACCTAGTTGTGTGCCCTTCTTTATTGTTGAAGTAACACTATTCCAAGTGATAAACCACCATTGTTGTGACAATGGGCAACAACCAGCTGTTTGATGGGAGTATGAATCATATTCTGTGATAGGTCTTAATTTTATAGAACTAATAATTTATTTCTGTATTGCTTGTTCAGCAGGGGTATAAATCCAAAAGAAGACTGGGAGAGAAGCGTAAACTGTGTGACTTTGACACGCAGGTCATACACATGATGCAGTGTTCACAGAGGAGAAGGAGCAAGTACTCGGCATAAGAAACCCTTTTTTATTTCGATGATAACACTTAATTGTTTCATTCATGGTTTAGTAAAAACTTGGACTTTTCGTTGTTAATTAAATTTTGTAGACAATTGCTGCCAACTGATTTTGGTCACTTTACATATATTTGACAGTGTTTCATTTATACAACACTTGACTTAGAATATAGATACACAGAATAAAGAGAAGTTAATGATTCTCGTCTAAATATATATCATCTAATTGTAGCATTTTGCTGGATATTAAATTGATTGAAACATTTGTTACATAGTTATTACTTCACTTCATCATTTTTATCTTAATAACACAGGCTCTATTGTTTGGTGTTTGAAACTATTTGAAAATAAATTGAATTAAAAATAACTCAGTGTAATCATGCAGAATTATGGTTTGCAGTTATATAGTTACCATTGTGTAAAATTTCTTTGAAAAATTATAGTACACAAATGCCACATGTATACTAGTTCTAATTGGATATATTGAAAAATAATTTTGTGCTAGAACTTCAAGATTTTTTTAAATTTATTGTAATTTATATCAATGCCACATTAGATCAAGTTTTAATATGATGTATTCAAAGATATTTTTTTGATTTTCACATGAATGAGTAAAGATTTCAACTGATAATTATGTAGTTTGTGTTTTTATCCCCACAACACAATTTTGCAGGGAGTATTGAAGTAGGCATTGTGCATCTGAAAGTGTTTCCAGAGTATAACTCCAATATTGTTCAAGATAACTTTAAGAAACTTTTTACTCGTGTTAGCCAAGTGGTTTAGTAGTATGACAAAATATTCATTTTATTTTTCTGTAACATTGAAAACTTGTAGCCAAAATTGTGAAAATTGTTGTTACCGAAGCATTACTTCACAACCATTCAAAATAACTTAACACATCTTTGTACACATGTTAACCAAGTGTTCTAGAAGTGCCCTTTATTATGAAAGCGGTTTCATTAAAATATCTGTTACCATAGAAACAAGTAGCCAAAATCAAGAAATTCTTTGGTCCAGATCATAACTACAAAACCCTTCAAGATTACTAGGATACTTTGTACACATGTCAACCAAGTTGTCTAGTACGCATTTTGCTGTGAGGGAATTTCCATTTTCAAGTCATGGAACTCAAAACATTGGAGTAAAATACCATATGGCAGGGAATATTGACAGCTGTTTTCTTGTCATTAGAAAAATGAATTTATAAATAAATTTAAAAAATAACTGAAACATGCACAAGCAATTATAGTTTGTGACAAGAAGCTTAATTTTCAGCCCACTTGTAAAAAGCTAACTGAGGAATTCTGTTTTCCCTGTGTCTGCCATCCAACACTTCTTTACTTAAAGTTACATAGTAGATAAACATCCATAATAGCTAGAACAAGTTCTTGAACTGAACTGGGCGGACGTTAAATCGGGTAATAAATGTCAAAACTATTTGACCGTATGTACACTTAAGCACAAATAGTTTTCATTTCATCTCTACCAGATATATGCAGTAGTTATATATGTCCATATTAACTTGTTAAGCTTACAAAAGTAGCCAAATCAGATCATTTTTGTTGTAGTTACGGACCTAGAAATAACATTATTTTACATTGGATCGTCACCATTTTACACAATAGTTACATAACCAATATTTGTAACAAAGTTTGGGATGCTGTACTGTCTGTTGGCAGCGGAGGAGCAAATTACTTCAACAGTTTTTAAGCGATTGACTTGAAACTTTGCATACCTGATCAACATCAAGACTTTAGTGTAGATGTGTGTGTGACACAAACTTTATGATGCTGACTTAATTCCATGTAAAGTTGTTGTTTAGTTTAAACTTATTTATTTTACTTTGGTTGTGAAACAAGTTATTACAACTGGTACAAATCATGTTCGAAGTCATCCTGTGTAGCACTAGTACTAAGCATATGCAGAAAAAGTTTCTTGCTCAAGGACCTCACAAAAGGCAGTGGAGAAGGATCGAACCCATGCCAGTCTGATCCTGGATTCGGTGCTCTACCACTGAACCATGCGCTTGTGCGTTTTGAAGCAAACCACTACCTCAGTTTCAGGCGATTGATTCGAAACTGCATACATGATCAAAATCAAGGGTAGGTCTATGCACGTGAAGCAAATTTTGTGATGCTGACTTGATTCATGCCGAGTTATTGCCCTTACACTTTAAAAGTAAAATTGTAATTTTTACCATATAGCAATTTTTGCGGAGATGCTACTCAACAGAGTTCTTGTTTGCTTTTATTACAAAAATTGCACTTTAACAGCTTGCTGCTCTGTAGGTTGTAAATACTACATGTCTGCTGTCGATGTGGTTCATTACTGTCAAGGCAGTGTTGTGGTGTTATGAATCCCTAATGATGGGTCTGTCTCGGATAAAAGTAGCCAAATCACATTTGTCTTAAATTGTGACTCTGGAATTGTCCAATATTGGACATTTTGCATCATGGAATCTTGGATGACTGATGCAATGTAATGGAAGCTTATTTTCCTTTAGGTCATGTTAATGTTTAGAAAAATATTCTTTACCAGAAAGGTTATTTTTCCCCCCTCGTAAAATAAAGGTAAGGACATCAGTGTCCAAATAAAGGGCTAGCTAGTCCCATAAGGTAATGTAAATTTTAATTGAAAATAAGTAATTATGTTTCTGACCGGATTCGAGTATACTTACCAGAAATGGTATGAATGCCTAGAAAAAAAGGCAAGTTAAATTTACTTGGAAACAATTTAGCTTGTGGAAGAAGCAGAAGGAGAAAATTTAGTTTATAAATAAAAAAAGAAGCTCACAAGGTAATATGAAGGGCCTTAAGCACAAAGGAAACAAAAGGGGCCTGTATTGAAAATCTTCTCAATATTGACCTTCCAAGTGTTGCCATATTCAGAAGAAAATTAGTTTCATATTGGTTCATACAAATGTATAAGCCAGCTATGATGGATAGCTTTACACAATATTACTGTTTGAAATCGGGATAACAGTTATTATAAATTGCATTGATTTCCGTATGTATTTTATTGATATGAGGTTTGAAGTATTGCTGAGTGCTTACAATTTAATAATTATGATGAAGGGATGCTGTTTAATCCTACTGTAACAAAACATATTCTTACAGTATTAAAGAGTTGAATATTCTTTTTTCTAAGAAATACTTTAATAGATCAATTTTTTATTCATTCATGAAATTGTATAATGAATCATTATTTTAACATAAAAACAACATCCTTTAACTCCTGTTTGTATATTAGACTGGGTGATCTACTTGAACACTGAGGAAGTTGCACAGGAAGCCACTTAATTGTCGGGAGTACTTTGCATATTTAATATAAGATTCAACCAAGATGACTTGATATATCTCATGTGACGGATCACTATATTTACATGTAAAAGTTCATCATTGTGGAGAAATATTTAGAGATGGAATCTTGACCACAAATGGTTTGAGTTGATTCAAGTGGACTTTTGTGTGAATCTTCATTGTTTATAGATCATGCCAAAGATTTTTGTTCGTAAGTATGTCTTATCTTCAATAATGTATACTCGTAATACCCATCAATTCCGCATTCCAACTCCAACATGTGAGTTTTTACCATATTGTGGATTATCTATTTGTTAGTGTTAATTAGATGGAATAATACTAATTTCAATACACACTTATTTCACACAATACTTGTGAATTAATTTGTAAATGGAGAAGATAACGGTTGATAAAACAGTAGTTGCATGAACAAGGTCAATCACCAACTAAAATTAAGTGACAAATCTACGACATGTGCCTAACATTTTAATTAATTTAGCTATCTTATTTATACTCGGTACATATGATGGCTTGTAAAAACTCACAATTTCTAGTCGTATCTTCTCCATGTAGTAAAGTGTAAGCAACATAATGGGGAATGATAATCTACCATGATACTTAAATATTGAGTAAAACTGTAAGAAATTTAAAATACATTTCCGAAATCACTTGTTAAGTAAAGGAGTAACATCTCATTTTGTGTTTTTTATTTTACCGTGTTGGAGTAAAAAGGTTAGTTTAACTTGCTCATTAATAAATATAAACAGACTTTTTGCTCCAGATTATTTATTGCTTGATGTTGTATATTACCAGTAGATTAAACCTGATTATTTTAGCTCAAGATGTTAATATAGAATTGACTTTTATTGCTTCAAAATGAAATGTAATAAGACTGATTTTTGTATTGTATTTTGATGTAGCTCCAGGATGTTATGTGTCTATTGATATTGGAAAAGCCAACAACCAAGTTCTGGATCCATGTAACTGTTCTGCTTACAATGTAATGGTAAATACGCCAAAACCTGCAAGAAGCAGACAGATATGTGAAGACAACAAACTTTGGAACCATCTATCAAATACTTGCGAACCAATAGCTTCTGTAGTAGATTTCGGAATCTGTGATAGAAAGGAACCCTGGGATAGATGTTTGGACGCTTCTAGTAAGTAGACCAAATACTGGTCATCATGTGAACGTTTTATTTATACATCTTATCTTTTTTCAAAAACAATTTAAATCATTTGTGCGATCCTTTCATCTGCCACATAAATTAAAAGAAAGAATACTGTAGATAAAATATTACACACAGGAATCTAAAATCATGCCATAATATTATGTGTTTAAAATTCTGCAGTTCTGTTTTGTAAAAAAAAAAAAAAAAGATGTGCCAAAGAAGATTTATTATTAAATTTTGTAAGAACTGTCTTCTACTTAAAAGCAAGAATTTTTTGTAGAGAAGGAAAGAACTGATTGAGATTGTGTGATTATGCTCACTTATTCACGCAAAATTATATCCTGTTTAAATTAACTTCCATTCATCTCAGGAATACAAATCAATATTCTTACACTGTAAAATGAAATTGTCATCAAAACAATACCATTCCCAGAAATTTGTGTTTAAAATTGGTGAAGTACTTAATTGTGATTACAAAATTTGTATACTACAGTTAAAATAATGACAAATTACGATAAATTTTCCTTCAAACCTTGATATCTTCAATTCAAGAGCATTTTACATGATCGAAACATGTTTAAACTTCTAAGATTACATACAACATAGTTTATTTTCAAGAAATCAGTTGCCTATGAATTATGAATGATTAATTTACAAATTATGAATCCTTCGTGTGCTGTTTCATCAACATTTAGTCAGGAGATGCAAGTTTCCTATTCTTCTATGCAAGTCCTTGTTAAAAGGCATACCTCAAAATATGTTGGACATTGTAGCATTTGATATTGGGGATATATATAAGTATATACAATTATGACAGATTTCAAGCTTAACATTTTCTTTTGCAAGTTGTCCTTAGACTTGTGTTGCAGAGGAAGTTTAAGAGGCTATGAAGACATCAGTACATTCATGCATAGAATATAAACAATAAAAATAGTCTTCTTTTTCAAAAAAGACTTCAAACGGTTAGTAATTTTAAAGAGGCTATGAAGTCATTATCAGTACATTCATGCAATATAAACAATAAAAATTATCTTCTTTTTCAAAAAAGACTTCAAACGGTTAGTAATTTTAAATAACTTCATGAATAGCGCTAAACCACTCTTAATGAAACTATTGTTTTTAGGTGCATGTATCGGCCAAAGGTTACTTACCTTTTATATATAAAATTACAGAGGCATATTTATAAATAAGATGGGAGACCGATCTTTTATAGTGGTTAATGGTGATGTTCTACTTCTGAAAATATGTTGAGTAAAGCAAATTTTTGCAAAAATTGATTTTAAATATTGTAATAAGACAATTTCTTAATATAGGCATTCAACACGCATTTATCCACCAAATTATTTTCTGGCAAAGACTGATGCATATTTTATGATTTTCATCCAAAATCAAAACATATTTTCCCTGAAACAAGCACCTCAAACAATAGGATGTTTGTTAGAATGTGTCCTCTAAAAATTGATTTTTGTTGCTGCCTTTAATCCAGTGCACATAACTAAATATAAAGGAAAATTGAGAAATGAGACATTTCCTTCAAACCTGTCTTTCAATGCTAGCAAATCTCGAGTGAATTATCCTTGGGGTCAGTCTTTCACAAGAAGCTATTTCCCTACCATGTTATTATAAATATGTTTTATTAAATAGACAAGGTCAAGTAGGGCATGTTACAAGCTGTTTTTCTGTATCTGAAATTTCAAATTTTCAAAGAAAGTAGTCCCAATACGCAAACTTCATTTGCCTGTAAAAACTGATAAAAAACTACTACTTTGACATAAAGAAAAGGATAATTGTCATATCTACCACATTGCTTTTTTTAGCTTTATGTCTGTCACAAATCATGTCTGCTCTATAACTTTTGAGTGCAAGGAGATATTTTTAAATAACATTACTCAACTGTTTACTATAATGAAATTATATTGCAGAGTGCTTCTAGTCCTATCAGTGCAAGGACAAGTTGTACTGACAGGAAATAATTTCATGTCTGTTCAATAACTTTTTTAACTGCTTGAGGGATTTTTAGATAACTAATGTTAGCCATGAAAAATGTGCAGAATGCACTTTCCAGGCATGTTAGTTCAAGGTAAAGTTTGTACTGAGATGTCAATTAGGCAGTTTTTCATGTCTGGTCCATATCGTTTTAACTGCTAAAGATTTTTTTAATGAACTTGGCACAAATGTTTACCATTTGAAGGCAATGTGCAGAGAGTAACTTTCAGCCATGTTGGTACAAGGTCAAAATCATACAGACAGTTAAAAGGTCAACTCGGCAATATTTTGTGTCCATTCCATAATTATCTTTCTAACCTTTTTAGATGTTTGCAATTACTTGACACAAATATTTTCCATATCAAGATGATGTGCATTCGGCCCTTTGTCCGTCACAAAATATGTCTTCTCCATAAAATCCCTAAAGCTTTTGACAACGGGGCCAGGAATGGGAGGTGAATGAGACATGCTTGTATTTTTGTGACAAAAACAACCATTTAGTTTATACACATTTGCAACAGATGCTGACAAGAAAAAGATAAAGAGGGAGTGTATACGTGATAAACATTACAACCAGACTGTGGCAGATATGTTTATGGACTCGCGACGTTTGTCTCACATCCTACCTGAGGATGTACAGTTGGCAAACATACAATTGGCATTAGCGGGAATGGTTGCCGGCTCTGTCATCACTATCATGCTTATAGCTATTATACTCACATTCTGTGGATTGCCAAAGTGAGTATGAAATGTTTAAATTAACTTTTTCTTCGGAAGAGTAAATATTTTATAAAGTAGCAGTATGCAATTTGCAATTGTATAAAACTATTTCTTAAAGTCTGCAACAACTTAAAATTATTCCAATGTTTGTACTGTTATATCAGTGATTTTATTGTCTTGCACCTCTCTGAAACATGAACAATAGTTGAACATCCTGATCCCACGAGTCGCAAATATTTCCATAGAAGTCGCCAATATTGTTACTGTAAATGTGATAAAAAACAATTGTGTTTCTGAGAAAATTTTCCTACCATGATGATTTACTTTACTTTTTAAATTTCTAATTGATCTTACAATGTTAAAAAATACCATCTAAAAAAATACCAGTAGAGATAACTCTAGAATTGCATCATCTTCTTACAAATAGTGACCAATCTATAGAACTAGAATATTCCTGTTGCATGTAAATGGTCTGGCAGTTGCGAGTTGACCATTACTCATTTAGAAGATAATGTTTCCTACATAGATCACTGCGTGTTAGTTCACCTGAGCCTAAGGCTTGTTTTGAGCCTTTGTGATCGCTGTCCGTCGCCAGTCTTTCATAGTATTTTAACTAATTAGCATCGACTTGTGAAACACTGGTGTGATTTTGCTGAAGTTTTCACAGGAGCATTGTACCAAATGGGATTCATATTTGCTTAGTTTAGTTTATACTAAATTAATTTAGCTTGGTTGTGAAATCAAAATCTATATGAACTGCTCTCAAGTCCATTTTCTGGGTAGAAGCAATACTTGTTATGAGAGACATTGGTTCGAGTTGGGTATCAAACCAGCAACCTCTGGCATGAGTGGTCAACACTCTATCCACTACACTTACCACCCAGGTTAAATCTGTCTTGCTGAGGAGATATACTTGCTTATTAAGAAAGTACTTGAGACAATTATTGTAATAATCACTGCTTATAAAGGAGTTGCTGCAAACAAACATTGATACATGTGTAGCTGGTACTGAACTGGTATGATCCATTATTTGATAAGAGAAAACTAAAATGACTTTCAGTTTGTCAACCAATATTTAAAGAATATATAGAATTACTGTAAGTGTTGAGAATCTGAGCTGAAAATTTGAATTATCGAATCCAGTAATGATACAAAACAAGGTAATAATATTCCTATAAATTTGTATTTTTCATGCAATAAATTGAAAATATGAAATTCAAAAACATTGTGAAACCCGAGCATTTTTGATGGTCTAAGTCAACTTTAAATTTTAAAATGTCTGTATATAACACCATTTATAATTATTTCCACTCAGATTGCCAGCAAAGGTCCGTACATCCATCCCAAAGACAAAGAAAAAGAAGAAAACTCAACGGCCACCAAACATAACAGAAGGAGACCATGTGTCTGTTGTGTATAAAGATATGGACGAGGATGAAGTGAGTTTACCAACTTGTACTTTTATATTGTACATGAGGAATTATAGATATAGCAATGTCATGACTAATAAGGGTGTTGCACAGTAATACTGGGATTTATCCAAGGACCTAGAGAAGAAACTGAGATAGAAGTTTGTTATGTACATGTTCACCAACAGAAATTTTCTTTATTTCAATTCCAAAAAGCGTACTGCCTTTTCATTGATGAAAGTGGTAACATGGTGACCCACTATTTTTATATTGAGCCTCTGAGGGCCAATGTATGATATATATAAATAAATCGGAGGGATCCTCCGTGATCTGAGTGTACTAAAGTGCTGTCTCAAGATCACTTACCTCTCACCGTTGAGGTCATAGGTTTGAGTCCTTCTTGCTGCAAAAACTTTGTGAGAAAGTATCCAGTTACTTGCGGAAGGACAGTGGTTCTGCTCAGTCTGAGGTCTTCCTCCACCAGTAAAACTGGATATGCCATATATAACCTGAAATGTGTTGAAAATGATGTTAAACCCCCATTCTGAGGCTCGATATATTTTTATAGAGGGCATGCAAAGCAAAATATTGTTAAACAGCAGTCTATTAAAAGAATTATATGTATTCTCCCTAAACTGAACATTTTAACATGGCTCTCATTCATAATGCATATAACTATGATTCCATTTGTTCAAGTTCTATTTAAAACTGGAAACGGACCTCCAGATAAATTTAATCTGATAACCACTTTACTCCTAGCAGATTCCAATATGCAACAAAATAATGCAATACTGCTCAGCACTTTTCACTTGCTTATTTATATTGATCTGTAATATCTATATCACAAAGTAACACTTTTAACATTCAAAAGCAAGAAATTGCTGCTTTTTTTAAATCCAGATGTGACTTCAATATTGTCATTCACTATGAATTCAAGCGAAATCCTAAGGAAAAATGAAGCAATAAAAATCAGCAGATATGATATTACCTAAATATAACTTTATTAAAGTCAAACCTGTGTAAGCGGTCACCTGTGTTAAGCAGCACTTGTCTTAAGCAACCACATTTGCCATTTCCCATATATTTGTTTTCAGAGCAAATTAACCTGTTTTATGCAACAACCTGTCTTAAAAAGCCACTTTTACCTAATATATAGAGTATCATGTTCTAATATATAGAGTATCATGTTTACTGTAAAAAATTAAAACTGCCTGCTTTAAAAGTGCTCATGTTAATTAACATGCTTCTTAGCAGCACACGGTGTGGATGTAAAACGTTTTTTGAAGAAGAAATAAACACTAAATGAGGCCAAATGTTATATTTATAGTAAAAAAAGTTAATGAAATTTGTCAGTTTTTGTTTTGTTACAGAATCCTTTTAGATGTATGTGGGATCAGTTGTATAAATAGGGCCATCCTTAAAAAATGATTGTTTGTCGTGCTCTTACCTACCCGCTCAAAATTGCAGCTACCCAAACTTTTTTATTGACTTTCAAAGCATTTTAATTTTTTTTTCATGAATTTTATCGCCTGGTTCCCTATTTATCCGATGTTTCCATAGGGATCAGTAACAAATTGGATAACTTGTATGAACAACCAGATTGATATAAATATGTCAAGTTATTAACAGCAAAAAACATTTTGCAAACTTAATTTCTGAATTGCGGACTACGATGACGAGTTTTGCTCCATAAGCAGAGCCTGAGGAGTTGGTTATATATGTGCCATCAAGCAAACTAAAAATACCCAATCGCTAGTCATTTATAAACTGATAATCAGTTACCAGCAAAATTTATTGACAAGAAATACATTTTTTGAGATGATTATTAAAGCATAAAAATAAAGTAATAAAATGTCATCTCATGCGATAAGCTGTTTAGACGACATACACACCTATGACTACACATTGGCATGCCAGAGTATATCACCTGCACAAACAGTATTTTGGTTTTATAACTACCAAAAAGAATTTGTAAAAATAACAAAGCAAGAACATTGTTTATGACTACGACAGGTTAGTTTTAATATCTGACGACTATATTAATTAACCTTTGTTCCCCTTCTATGCGTTTTCTTTGTCACATGATTTAAGATGGTTTTCTTTGAAACTTTACTCCTTTATTGTTAAATATATCTTATAGTACAATGCTGATGTTGATGATACTATTTAGTAATTTTTTCCCAATCCTTTTCACAGGATATCTTGAACACTGGGTACAAATCAATGTCAACAGAAGCACAAACCTCAACGCATATTTTGAAATCTGCAGTAGCAAGGAAGGGTCCACCACCCACACCAGCAATTCTACAAGTACAGGTTACATCTCAGCAATCCAGCCCTAGTCTACAGCAGCCAAGGCGAGCACCCCCATGCCCACCTTCTAGAGACGTGCAGTCAACTACAGATATACCAAAACCATTGTTTCCCACAAGAACTAAACCAGCACGGCAGGGGAATACAGAAAACTAATATCTCTCATACAAAGGTACCAAAAATGGCTCTTAGACCTAATATTCTACCCAAAGCTTCCAAAAGATGAAAAGCAGAAAAAACCTGTATTGGCTATAAAAAAAAAGTTGCCCCGCAACAGTCTGTGGGATAGCTCCACCCTAACTATTAGATTATCAGCGACTTGTACAAATATAAAATATTAAGAGAGAGAAAAAGACAATGGCATTGTCTACTACACAGATTATCAAAAGTATCTTATTTTGTTCAATGTATTATTATATTTTTATTCAATGTACATGTATTATTAATTTATAATAATTATTATACCCCCGACAAACGAAGTTTTGAGGGGGTATATTGGAGTCGCCCTGAGGTCTGTCTGTCGGTCTGTCCGTTGCAATTTTCCTTGGCCGGAGCATCACTTGAAAAGTACTGGATGGAATTTCATCAAACGTCATACAATGGTAGAATATAATGAGAGGAAGTGCAGTGTACAAGAAACATAACTCTATTCTTGCTAATTACAGAGTTATTGCCCTTTGATATTTTTTCTTGTCCGGAGCATAACTTGAAAAGTACCGGATGGAATTTCATCAAGCTTCATACAATGGTAGAATATAATGAGAGGAAGTGCAGTGTACAAGAAACATAACTCTATTCTTGCTAATTACAGAGTTATTGCCCTTTGATATACTTCCCTTGTCCGGAGCATAACTTTTAAAATACTGGATGGAATTTCATCAAACTTCATACAGTGGTAGAATATAATGACAGGAAGTGCAGTGTACAGGAAACATAACTCTATTCTTGCTAATTACAGAGTTATTGCCCTTTTATATATTTCCCTTGTCCGGAGCATTACTTTTAAAGTACTGGATGGAATTTCATCAAACTTCATACAATGGTAGAATATAATGAGTGGAAGTGCAGTGTACAAGAAACATAACTCTATTCTTGCTAATTACAGAGTTATTGCCCTTTGATATATTTCCCTTGTCTGGTGCAGTACTTTTAAAGTACTTTTAAAGCCATCAGTGATAACAGTTTAATAAAGTTCATGAAAGAACCAAGTTGATGAATACATGGAGTTCGAGCAAAGCAGGTTCGATATTGTATTCCTAGTGCTCTTGTTTGTTTCTTATCCATAAAATTGTTGTCCTTCAACATAACTCGAAAAAGTATACCATTTATTGATTGCCATGAAAGCTTGTACACTGCACAATAATTAAAAAGACCGTTTTTAATTTTAACAAAACCATAAAAAAATTAACAATACAAACAACTCAATCCATAACATTCTCTTTTATTAAGATTTTTTTTTGTCTGGAGCATAACTTTAAAACTATTGGATATAATTTAATAAAACTTCATACAATGGTTAACCATTTTCTGTCATGGCGGCGTTCGGGGGTATTCATCACTACAGTGATGGGTCTAGTTTAATGTATTAATAATTTATATTTAATGTATTATTAAGTTTTTTAATGTGGAAAACTATTTGAATTACTTCAGGCAAGATTTGTATAATTGCATTGCATAACCACATGTATTGGAATATATCGCGTTAACTTTTTCTTCTGTCTTTTTCATCAAATAATTTTAAACTCAACAAAAATAACAAATAACAGTAAAAATGACAACTATTCACACTCCATCAAATAAAAGGGCTCTGATGGCCTTAAATTGCTCTCCCAAGAAAGTGGGTGTATTTGAAGCATTTTTTTTATGATTGGAAGTGTAAGTTATACAATAGTTGCAAATAATTTGAACATACATTTTCCTTGCAGATACCTAACTAGTCAATGCAACATTATATATGCACTGGCATTTGTAATTATAGAGAGAAAAAAATTGTTGGTGTTAAAGCAAACAACGAATAAAGGGATGAAGACGGTGAGTACAGGTTGATCACAAATGCTCGTCTTGAGCGGATCGGCTTCTACAGTCTCGCATTTGAATGATATTCAAAAGTTCATTTCATTTCATGTCAGTGGTGAAAGGGAGACTACTGTATGGGGGTTGAAACATGTTCTGGTAGATTTCATATCATATTTATGTTTTTCTTAAAATGATTAAATGTCAAATAATTAATTAATACTGCCTCTCTATATAAGTTGATAACAATATCATTTAGTACAATTTACATTTAAAGTGGTAACAGAAATGTATCGAGTCAAAGAATGTAAGGGGCCAAATGTATGTTTCCTCCAATTTTGATTCTGACCAGCTAGTTTATTGTATTTTATACATAAATAAAAATTTAAAAGTTAGTTGCAATCTGTCATTTATAAATTCAGATCTCTAACATTTATCTGCCAGAGTTTTTCTTAAGATTTTTTTGCAGAGTAAAATATCATTTCATTCAACCTTTTTTAATTCAAACATATTTATTACTTGCGTTACAGAGACTGAAGGTCACAAATAAGTATTTATATATAAAATCTGCAAATGGATTGAACTATAAATTATATTAACATTAGTTACAGTTCTCTCCATATAGCCTTTGGTGCAACACAATAAAGCTAAATATGAAAATTACACTTTGACCCTCCATTTTACTTTCAATCAACTGCTTAAACATGAGCAAGCATTTACAGTAAACTTGTTTAGTTGGCTAGTGTTAATATCAAATGTTTGCTAATACAAGCACATTTACTATTTAAATGTTACTGAAAGGTTTGCGCACCTGCACAAATCGTGCCCAAGTCTTCATGTGAAGATCCATTACTCAACATATGCGAAATAAAGTTTCTTGCTCAAGAACACTACACATGGTCGTGGAGGGAGAATGAATCCACATTTCGAGCCTATGTCAGGTGCACTACCACTAAACTAGACGACCTGAGAACTCTGCTCTGCAACAATTACTCGCGGAAGTGTACATGGTGCAGATCATATTGTGGGATAGTGCTAAAATAAAAAAAATAGGTTATTTGTTGTTGTTTTTAAATTTTATTACTGAAGTTTAACACTGTTTTCAAAACTTTGCAGATTATATTGACATCGCGTTTTATTGGTGAAAGAAAACCTAGCAAAAAATCTGAGTAGAGCCACCATCAGTTTGCAAGTAAATGGCAAACTCCCACATAAAAAGTCTATATGACCATGCTTGGGTATCAATCCACAACTTTATCAGTGAGATGTTGAGATGGAACCACTTTGCCATAGAGGAGATATATTTTATAGAAATGTTACTTGAATCTTTAGGCATAAAACAGTATTAATAACGGGTGTACCCAGGTATGGCTATTTTTAACCGAGCCTTCTCTGGCGTTTAAGAACCTTGCAGATGTGAGTTTTGGTTCATATTTTGTAACAAACTGGTCAAATCTCTTTAACATTCGGGTATATCTATTTTGTTTCACAAATAGGTCTCCATACAAAAAAAAATTTGCTGAGTGTTTAGGTATGTGACAGTATCCCGTATAATGAATATTTCAAAGGAAGACCAAAGTGGCTAGTGTCGAATCACCCATATGATCAAATTTTGGAGATTCTAAACACTTGCTAGTACTTTAAAATACATATTTAATGAAATCGGATCACCCATTTAAGTTCAAGACATTGTTAAGTGCACAAGAGGATTTTGCATTAGTGCTCATTTATTTGCAACTTATTTGTTTTCTCTACAAAGCAAGGACTTGTATAGAAGGATTCCTGACTAAATATTGATGAAATAGCACATGAAGGATTAATAATTTGCAAATTAATCATTCATAATTCACAGGCAACTTATTTCTTGTACATAAACTAAATTGTATGTTATCATAGATGTGTAAACGTGTTTCAATTAGCATAATGATCTTGAATTGAAGATATTTAGGTTTGAAGGAAAATTTATCATAAATTGTCATTATTTTAACTGCAGTTTACAATTTTTGTAATCGAAATAACTCAATTTTAAACAAATTTCTGGGAACGTTGTTTTGATGAGAATTTCATTCATACGCGAGCATTCACAAAATCTCAATCAGCTGCCTTTCCTCTTTATATAATTCCATGTACAAAGTAACAAGAGAAAAAATGATATTGAAGATGTAGTTCAGTTAATCGAACATCATTAATGCTTGAGGGTAATGGGTTCAATCTCCCACCATGGACAAGTATAATGTCTTGAGCAAGACATTTTTTCCGCATATGTTGTGCTGGACAACTGTGAAGAAGATTCATCAAAGCTGTAAGTACTCCTTAAACAATTGATGAAAATTAAAATCAAACTACTGTAGTAGTACTTGTATTTCTCAGAATTTTATACAGATGTATATCATAAAAATAAATTCCCAAAATAAATTTGATATTACAGTAATACAGAAGTTATTTTTCTATAGTTTTTTTGATACTAAAAAGTATTTACGGTTTTCCCATAATATGAAACAATCGAGGTGCCTTTTTTGGGGATCAAATAGATCCTGGCCCATTTATTTGAACAAACTTGAAACCCCTACTTATAGATGTCATTTTTACCAAATATGAATAAATTTGGTCAGTTCTCCACAAGATTTTGAAAATTCACAATTCTATCCTTTTTTTTTGCCTTTTGAGACTATTAAATCCCTTTAGAGTGCACAGTCCCAACTGTTATTTCTATAAAATTGTCCACAGCTTTAGATGAATAAAATAATTTGTAATATATATATCAAAATGAAATTTAAACTGTTTTCCCATAGTATTCTCCAAGTATAAATCGAGAGACCCGGTACTGAGCTACAATAGATCTTAGCTCCTTTGTTTGGTCAAACTTGAAACCCCAATTCATACCAACAGCCCATTCTGAGCTTTGCTAAATATATATATAACAATGTTGAGAAATGGAGAAAAGGTCGAACTAAACATAAAATTTCAACTGGACAACACTGACCCTAGTCTTCGGATTCAAATGTTGAAAACTAATGTGCAATTCTTTACAATATTTAGTTAATTGATTCTATTGTGAAGTCAAGTCAGTTTACATCGACCAACACTATATAGGCTTCACTATCCCCATGTTCAAAGAAAATGAAGCTAACAGTTAAGTGAACTTTGGTTATAAAACTTATTTGAATGGGGTTAAAGCCATTGGTTATATATGGCATTTTCAGTTTTATAGATGGAGGAAGACCTCGAAATGAATCTGTCCTTCTGACCCTTACAACACTAATGCAGAAGTTTTAGTGAATATCAAATGTACAATTGCTAGAAAATGTGCAACATTAGAAATGAGGGAGGGCACAACCAAAAGTTCAATTGACCACACTTCATTTCAGGGATGTGTATTGCAACTTGAATTAGAACACCCCATGATCATAGAAAATGTTTCTGTCAATTCTTGGCTTGACCAGACCCTGTAGTTGCAAAATGTTTTTCTGACTTCCAATTTTCCAGGATTAATATAAAAAACAAATTAAAGCCTAAAAACTACTCAACCTCAAATTTGAAAGTATTGATGCTGATTTGAAGCAGAAAGTTAGTTATTTACATTAAAATGTTATACAAGGAATTATTCCATTTGTTTGTGTCGAGCATGAACTCGTGAGTTAAGCACAGAACAAAGTTTTGAACTTTTAACCAAGCTTGTGAAAAGCATAATTCAGTTTGAAGATTTTATTTTTCATGGTTCAAATACTCAACAGTGATTTCTTTATCTATTTCACTACCATAGTTAGAATTTATTACATAACAACAATGATAGAAATACTTTGTAGTCAATGCATCATGTACAATAATCAAAAACGAGAATAAAATTTCCATAACAAAATCAAGCACTTGTGTACTGCATTACTCTTAAAAATATAACTTAAAAAATCTTCGAAACTTTTTTATGTACAAAAAAACAAAAATTACAAATGCAAAGGAGAACTTTTCCATATAAAGTACATTTATAAACTTTAACTGATTACATGTTAATAAACAACACTATTAATACAAGTATAAAACAATTTGTGAAAAGGCATTTTAGGATTTCTTTTAATATTGCCAATGGACAATTGTATTAAATAGCATAAAAAATAAACCATTTATTTTTAAAGTTAATTATTGCAATCTAAGCCATGATGCATTTATAAACGTAAAGAGGATTGTAACTAAATGCTCCATTTAATTGATATTATAGCTAGAGATCAATTACCAGTTCTTTCTATCTAATAATGTACTATACAATAGTATTACAGATCTTATATACTACTAAATGGCAGCAAAGATTAATTAAAATTTGCTATAAAATAACTATTAAATGATATTATTTTTGTTATTTCAATATGGTTTTATTTGCTTGTCTACATTTGATATTACTACAGAAGTCTGATGGTACACAAGCATCTTATTTTTTGCACTGATCTGCCTACAGCATGCTTTGAACTGCCTTCACTATACAGCCAGCACTGATGCCAAACTTTTCCATAAGTTCGGCTGCCTTGCCACTTCTTGGTACCTCTCTAACTGCCAACTTCTTGATGCAGATACCGCGTTCCTCTGACAGGGCACCTGCTACACAGTCTCCAAGGCCACCTGTAGTATAGAATGTCTTCATGTTTCAAGATAGTTAAACAGAAACACAGAATTTTGTATTTATTACATGTAAACTGTTTCAACAATAGTTACAAATGTAAACAACAAACAAATATTTGTTTTTGCTTCAGAACACAATTTAAACATCAATGTAGTAGTTAGTGTTTGCCCTATGCCAAAGTTGAGCCGGATGAAACACACTGGCTATTTATCCCATTCTTGTCTTCATTGACCTTTTAATTAAAACAACATTTACCCCAGTTTGGATATATAAGAACTATATAAGGGCCTTTATCAATCTATTAAGTAATACTATATACTGGGCTTTATTCATATGTGGAATTTCAACAAGAGGCTGTATTAATATACAATTCATTTTGGTCCAATTTGAATAGTTCCAAGAATTCATGGTCATATATATATATCAAGAACTTAAGATAGGGTAAGATCAAAATTGAAGGTCCTTGTATATTAAATTAGTTTATTAAATTGTTCTCTGGGAGAAGAATAGCTTTACCCCACTCATAATGATCCTCCACAGTGATGATATTACCACCCGTCTGTCTGGCATTGGCCAGTATAGTTGCCTTGTCTAGTGGTTTGAGTGTGAAGGGGTCGATAACTCTGATGTTGATACCAGCTTGAGCCAAAGTATCTGCAGCTCTTAAAGCCTCCACCAATGTAACGCAGCATCCAATAACGGTGACCTTGTCATCAGCACTCTGTCGTACGACCTGCATTTCAATAACGGCATATAAAATTGGTCCGATATGATTTAAAACAATGTTATGTTTAGTTTATACTTCTAAATTTATTTTAGCTTGATTGTGAAGAAAGCTCAGAGCCTATATGAACTGCTCTAGAGTCCGCTTCCTCGGTAAAACCAGAGTTGTTTTTGTGAATGTTAAGTTTATGTGGTGATGTTAATGCATGTGAATAAGACTATCATATTTTTTTTTCAAAATTAACACTTTAATACAAATGAGTGCTAATGATTGTTATCAATTTGACAAACAGTAGGTTTTATTTGCTTCTCATAGTGTGTTCAGCTCTACAAATTACACAAGAAATAAGGCTTATTTACTTTTTTTTGAACATTTATGTGTCTGTAATCATTTTTAATTTAGCAAGTGACTAGTTTTTGTTTACTTCATACAGATTTTGAATCTCATCAAATTAATGGTAATTTTTTTAAGAGATAGTCGGGAAACAGTTAATGGTTAAAGTTTTATTTTAGAAACGAAGCAAGAAAAATCCTGATATGCCTTTCAAAACAAGTGATCAACAATTACCTTTGCTTCTCCTACTTTAAACACTTCATCATTGCTGTAGATGATTGGAACGTTTGGTCTACTGGTTCTCATGAAACATACACCCTTCGTATTGGCTGATAGTTCTACAGCTCTCTCCATGGAAACTGCATCGCTGGGATAGAAGACGGTTGATCCAGGTATAGAGCGGAACATGGCTAGATCTTCTAGAGCCATCTGGGAAGGTCCATCCTCACCTGATGATTACAAACATGTCATATTATGCCAATTATTAAGACTGTCATATTATACTAATTATTAAACATTTAATATTATACCAATTATCAAACTTGTCTTATTATATCAATTATTAAGAGTGTCATATTATACCAATTATCAAACATGTATAATAATTATCAAACATCAAAATAAACAAATGATCAAACATGACACAATATACCAAACATTAAACATGTCATATTATACCAGATATTAAATATGTTGTACCACTTATCAAACCTGTAATGTTATATCAATTACTAAACCTGCCAGAATATACCAATTATTATAGATGTCATAATATTCCAATTATCAAACATGCCATGTTATACCAATTATTAAACATGCGACAATATACCAATTATTTTATATGTTGTAATATATCAATTATTAAACGTGTCATATAATACCAATTATCAAAAATGTTCTTATATACCAATTATCAAACGTGTCATGTTATACCAGTTATTAAATGTCATTATATCAATTACATTAAATCTCCATCTTTGTGGTACTACAAATGTTGTCACTTAACATTTCTTATAAATCTATATATTAAACAAAAAAAATACACGGCCGAAATAACACTAGATGCCAAAGGGCTACAATGTCGAGCCCATCATTACAAACCTGTGATTGGAAGTCTAGTTACGGTTAAATTTGTGGTACATTATTTCAAAATCTGTCAAATTGTACAAAATACGTAGTCAACACTAAATATTAAACTTAGTTCTGACCTTGACATTTAACCTACAAACCTGGGTCTTGTGCGTAATAAACTGCTGGATTACCGCAAACAATTGTACCATGTAATTTCAAAATCTGACAAGTGGTTTACAAGATATGTAGCAGACAGGAAATTTTGAACCAATTTAATCCTCTAAATGTGACCTTGATCTTTGAGCTACAGACCTGGATCATGGGTGTGACACATCATCTGATTATGTTGTACATTTGTACCATGTTATTTAAAAATCATTTAAGTGGTTTACAAGAAATTGATGGCCATGAAATTTTGTACCTATTTCTGCCCTTGAACCTCTAAAAATTACCTTGACATTCGAGTTTCAGACCTGGGTCTTGCGCGTCCATCTTCATTTTATTAAATAAACATTTGTGCCATGTTATTTAAAAATACTTCTATGCATGAGAAGTTATAGCCTGGTCAAACTGGGATGGAGATATGGATGCTCTATCAGCAGACAACCTCTGCAACACTGAAGTATGATGAATCTCCATGGTAACCGGTTCATAGGCATAGATGTAAAGACTGATACATGAACGCAAGTAAGAATTAATTTCAAAATATGACCCCAGATTTTACCAAGCTTAAAAAGACCTGTTACAAAATTTGGTTGAGTTGGTCAAACTTTTAGAGAAGAAAAATTATGAATGTATGATAGACAAATTGCTGTCATTTAACACAAAACATTCGTGACACTTACCGATAGATATACCAGCATGCGAACCAGCAAAGTTGACATTTGTTTGAGATATGGCTCCCATTCTAATCTGATCAAAAGCTCTAGAGAAGAATGCTGCAAATGTGCTACAGAAAGCAACTGACCGATCTCTGCAGGCAGCGCCAATTGCCACGGTAACAAGGTTTTGTTCAGCAATGAAGCACTCTATAAATCTTTTGGGATGAGCTACCTGAAGAATACATGAACCTAGTTTTGTATGACATATATTTTAACCATTAGCCAGGATTTCATGTTGTCCACAAAATCAAAGTTCAATACAGTTTTCAACACACAGGTTACATATGTCATACCTATGGTATCACTTCTATTGCTAGACACATCAGTGGTACATGTATATACATGAATTTGCACTAGTCACTTTTGACACTAGGTCATGAAGAACTAATTGTAAATTCACTGTTTTTATGCTAAGCTGGGTTTTACACGATTTTTAACACATGACAGGATATCTATATGGCATATCGAGATTCACTGGTGGATGAAAATCTCAAAATTAATACGAGTAGGACCACTGCAACTGGCCAACTATCTCACATAAAGTTTTGGACTGAGTTGGGCTCAACCCAAGATCTCAGCAATCAAAGGTAATTGGTAATCTTAGACCACCCAGCCACAAAGGATGCCATATTTATAGTGCAGATTCATTGCTTAAAAAATCATTTTATATTCATTTATATATTTCTTGTAAACTCACTGTGTGTTGTGCTATATTAGTGGTAAATATAAAATAAAATATATTACAACATTCTTTTTTTAGTATGTGGACAGAACCATAAAAATTATTGCAATTTTTTTTTATAAACATTGTACTATATCCAAGCATTGCAGTCCTTTTAATCTAATTCTGTGGATACTTATTATATGATTTTCAAATTGTCTAAATCAATTTAAAACATGTACTTACCCTGAATTTATCTGAGAATGTTGAATTTTTGGTGTCAGCATCCAATGCTATAACTCTGGAATTGTTTTTACCTAATTTGGCAAGGCCAACTCCATAGGCCTGCCTGGTTGCCACCTGAATTGTATATAAACCAAAAATGCCATTTGATACAATTCTATGGAAATAAAATACTCTGGGCGGCTGAGTAAAAAAATCCATTCACTGAACACTATGTATACAGAATTTTTTTTTAAATATTTATAACATTTAAAAGTACGACAAATTTTGGAAATAGAATGACGTTTTTTAGTAGTCGGTAATAGTGTTAGATTAAATTTACTAAATCTCAAAATACCATGATTAGAACATTCAACATTATGCAGTGTTAAATTTACAATGCTTAGAATCTAACATTACTGACTCTTGTCTCAGTACCGAGTCTAAATAATACAACGCTACATGCAAAACTCGGATCAGACAGAAACCACAAAAACAATATACTAAAAGGGGAAACATAATTAAAAACAAAGTTGCAACAATTTTGTTACTATTGTTTTCTTTCTTTCTTTTGAATGGGGTTTAATGCCATTTTCAACACATTTCAGGTTATATATGGCATATCCAGTTTTACTGGTGGAGGAAGACCTCAGACTGAGTAGAACCACCATCCTTCCGCAAGTAACTGGAAACTTTCTCACATAAAGTTTTTGGAGTGAGAGGGCTCGAACCTAAGACCTTAGCGGTGATCTTGAGACGGCGCCTTAGACCACTCGGCCACGGAGTACCCCTTATCACTATTCAAGATAGAGTTATATTTTTTTTTCACTCTGCAGTTCCACATATTACTCTTACACATGTATATATGTTCTAAGGGACACTCCATTCCCTAGATTCTGTACCGTTACCAGATAAGGATTCAGACAGATGCATAGACAAAACAGCAGCAGCAATATACTCACCCTTTGAGAGGGGGGGGGAGGAGGGGGATTGGTACTTTCAAAATATATCTGTTGCATGTTTATCATTTATACAAATTTTCTAAAACTACCCTAGCTAATGAAAATTTCCAGATAAAAAATCCATCTGTTCAGCTGTTTTGAGATGATTTTTTTAATGTTTTCATTATCTTTAAAAGTAAATGAATATTGGACTAAAATACTTTAAATTTATAGCCTCCAGGGACCAGTTTCTACAAACATCTCAAGCTCAGATTTCCTCAACTTAAAAATCTCAATTTCTCTAAAGGATAACTAAAACTCATTAATACACATTTAACCATACATATCTATGCTCAAACAAATCTTTGCTCATAGCAAAAGTAAACTGGCAAAATAATCACTGTAACTGACATCACTGAATTTCAAAAAATTTACATGAGGAAAATCTTAACTTGAGAAGTACAGTGAAACCACGACCTGACTCTTAAATGATACAACCAATGAAGTTGAGTTTTTTTTCTGAATTTCACCTGTTGGAAAAAAAAAACAGATACTGAATGACAAATGACAGATAAGATTTAACTTGCCCTTTTTTATATTACCTTGTAAATCTTTGCAATAAATTTATAACATTTGCTTGCTTGGATTTTTAAATATCAAAACATATCCTGTCAATTAAAACAAGCCCATTTATCCTCTCAGATCCTGTTTTAAAACCATTTTTTTCAAAACCTTTTATATTATTTTCTTTCAAATGAACTCTTCACAATGGGAACGTTTTTTTTTCATTTACTTCCTCAAGGAAAACATAACATTTAAATATAGCTGTTAATTTTATCATCAAGGAAATCGTATTAGTTTTGATGTGACATTCAGTCAATCAAGATTTAAACTAAAAAATACACAACTTTAAATCCTTGTAAATATCAAAAACATTTAACTTTAAAACTTCTCTTTGTTTTCTATTTGGATATTTTTAATGGATCCCAATTTAAGTGTATTTTTTTTGGTTGCCGCTGGGGTCATGACAATAGCTCTCCTTGGACTTCGACCCGGCGGGCTAAAAATATTTTAGTCGCAGCTTGTGTTTTCAACTTTAAACACCAGAGGTTCCTTGTTTGATACCAGACCTGGCTTGGCCCAATGCCCTCTCATAATTTGTTTTGTTTGGCTATTTTTATGCCATCGAGGGCCAACACTCTTTCCTGGGATCCTGGAAGGTTAACCAGTACTGGAGCACACCTATCTCTGCAAGTAACTGATAACTTTCTCACTTGAATCAGCGGTGGAAGATGAATGAAATTAAGATGAAATATTGAACATATCAATCATCATGAAATATTGTATATATCAATCATCATGAAATATTGAACATATCAATCGTCATGAAATATTGAACATATCAATCGTCATGAAATATTGAACATATCAATCGTCATGAAATATTGTATATATCAATCGTCATGAAATATTGCATATATCAATCGTCATGAAATATTGCATATATCAATCATCATGAAATATTGAATATATCAATCATCATGAAATATTGAACATATCAATCATCATGAAATATTGCATATATCAATCATCATGAAATATTGCACATATCAATCATCATGAAATATTGAACATATCAATCATCATGAAATATTGTATATATCAATCATCATGAAATATTGAACATATCAATCATCATGAAATATTGAACATATCAATCATCATGAAATATTGTACATATCAATCATCATGAAATATTGTACATATCAATCATCATAGAGACTGTTGCAGAGAAGGAATAAGAACTCAAAAACCCTGGATTGATAGCCAGATGTGCCATTAACAGAGCCACAGATAATTTTTTAAGCTGATGTGTAATTACTCATCAAAATCAGAGTAGATTCTTGTGTTTTTAGAAAAGTAATGAGTAATGTGCATATGATATACAACCAAACCTGTGTTAAGCTGCAGCATACAGTGGGGATGTACTGTAATGGCCCCTTAGAGCATGTGGTTATTGAATACAGACCAAGTATTAAACTACCATGTTTGGCTGCTCTTAACACAAGCGTCTGCATAACAGGGGTAATTGCAAACTCCTGTTAAATTGCTTCTGCTCAATCTTTGGATTTCTTACAGACCATTGCTTAGTAGTTAAATGACAGCTTAGGCATACCGATGCTGTAGAAAAATAGACAATGTACTGTGACATAATTAAATTGACTTATTAGAACACAAAATTAGCATGTTTTCTGTTGCTTATTCTTTCTTGGCATGTAGGGGGGCCATCAGTTTTTTCTTCTGCCGTGACTTTGCTGCATTATTAGATACCATTATCTAAAAGCCTTTTATATACTTTGTTCTGTAAAGTTTGTCTTTCAGAAAATGAATATTTCTTCATTATCATCCTCATCTGATGCCAAAAACAGTCACTTGCCTTTGAAAATCAATTCCTAATGCCTCTTTTAACGCAATTAAAATAAGTACAAAAATATAGGTTAAGCATACATACTGCACAACACGGAAGCCATTTAATGCAGTGTTCGACATTAACTTTTTATGATCATGGCCTGATCATGGTCACAGGGCCATGAACTTTTCAATTGTCATGGCCTCAGCTAAATTATCATGGCCCAAGCTATTTTTAATAAAATTGTATATTTCAGCTGAGTAACATGTTTAGCATTACTAAGCACAATACTTGTTGAAAAATAAAACTTATGTTATTGTGTTCATTTTTCAAGAAGCTTTTCACTTTTGGCTCTTCTGTTACCATAAAATTAAAAAAAATATCATTAAAACATTTAAATGGTAACTTATGAAAAATTAATTAAATTTCTCAAATTATGTAATCATTTTTAGCATACTTTTTTTCTTTCAAAATGAACAAAATTTTCTAAAAGTTAGTTTCTTTTTTCCATAACCTTTTAAACATCTGTTAAAGAAAAATAAATGGCGCCGGGAAGACCGTAAAAAACATGGAATGGCTTATGTTTAAACTGGTATAAGAAAGTCGCACATGTGCTTCTCGATACCTTATAAAACAAAATAGGACATTCAAAATAAAAAGTTTCTGAGAATATATCGTCTGTACATTTTAAAGAGTAAAATAACACATTTTAAAAAAAAGTTTCACGATTTCCGCACTTCATCTAATATACCAACAACCTAAAACCGGGTATATATCAGTGATATTGTTGCAATAAACGTTTGTTTTCAAAGATGTTTTCTTCAAATTACAAAAAATAATTTGTCATAGCCTGACGATCCATGATCTTGAGATTTATGATCAAACCCGACTAGTAAATTACATAAAAATAACCTCAATATGTTGTTGAATAGGATTTTCAACCAGCGATATACTTAAAACAAGAGTGCCCTATATCGCCCACCTGAGTGACCTTGAGTCACTCAACTGAAGTAGATTATATAATACAAGTACACTCAATATTCCAGAAAAACGAGATGGTCAAATTTTTTTATTTGTTTTGAAGATGTAACAGATGCATAGAAGAGTTCAAACTTGGTAGAGGTTCACCTGTGGTAAATGTCAGTGAAATTACATTGAAATCAGGTCAGTAGATTCTGACAAGAAGGCTTTTTAAGTTTTTACTATAGCTGCCTATATAGTAAACTAGCACCTCACTGTGGCGGTCATGTTTTTAAACAAATCACAACGGCTCAAACAAACTTGGTAAAGGGTCACCCAAGGAACATTTCTGTGAAATGGTTTTAAAATTGATCCTGTAGTTTCTGACAAGAAGATTTTTAAATTTTTACTATAGCTTATAAAGTTAACTAACCCCAACCCCTGGCCGCCATGTTTTTTGACGAATCACTACAGTTTGAATAAACTTGGTAAAGGTTCCTCCAAGGAGCATTTCTGTGAAATTATTTAAAAATTGAGCCAGTAGTTTCTAACAAGAAGATTTTTTAAGTTTTTACTAATTAAACTTGCCCTGTCCCCTGGCGGCCATGTTTTTTGACAAATCAAAATGGCTTGAACAAATTTGGTAGAAGGTCACCCAAGGAACATTTCTGTGAAATTATTTCAAAATCGAGCCAGTAGTTTCTGACAAGAAGATTTTTTAAGTTTTTACTATAGCTTATATAGTAAACTAACCCCACCCCCTGGCCGCCATGTTTTTTGACAAATTAAAATGGCTTGAACAAACTTGGTAGAGGTTCACCCAGGGAACATTTCTGTGAAATTATTTTAAAATCGAGCCAGTAGTAGACAAGAAGATTTTTTAAGTTTTTACTACCGGTAATTAAATTTGCCCTGCCCTCTGGCGTCCATGTTTTTTGACGAATCAAGATGACTTGAACAAACTTGGTAGAGGGTCACCCAAGGAATATTTCTATTAAGTTATATCAAAATTGGCCCAGTGGACGACAGACGACGGACAACAGACACCAGGCAATCACAAAAGCTCACCTGTGAGCCTTTGGCTCAGGTGAGCTAAAAATATAGAGACAACTCTGGGAACTATAGGTATCTCACTGGAACACTCAATTTTCCAAAGTTGGTGTCAAAAAAGAAAGGATCTTAACGACACCGTTTATTAATTACACAGATTGGGTTACCATTAAAACCAGTAAAATTTATCACTGAAGCAAGTTGAATAGAAACCTTTCAGCTATTTTTATTTACGCCGATAAGTTAAGAAATTAGTCTAATGAAGATCAATTTTCAGAGAATATGAACTTATTTACGCATATAGATATTGATTTTAGCGTAAAACTCGTTGCTTTAAAGCGTAATTGAAACGCACGTAAAACAAATTTGGTGCGTATCCACAACTTTTTAATGCATCATTTACGCAAATATACATTTTACCTGGGGCTCTTCAGAGCAAACCAGGTCTGGCTGTGCTCTCATAAACACATCCAATACTGGTACTACCCACGAAACGGATTCAACAGTTATTCACTTAAGCTCTTGTCTTACCACACAATCACGCTAAAATAACTAAAACTACAGGGCCTGCACATATTTTTACAATGACAGTTAAAAGGAAAAAAATGTTTCTTTTAAAAATAAAATATAAAGCCTATCATATCACCTGCTGCTTTCCCATTTCGTAGCTGGGTGGTTCTGACAGTTGGATGTTGCTGATGTCTGAATCAGGTACTGTGGCAGTGACGGGCTGTGGGCGAATGTTATCCCAGGGACCCTGACATGACATATTACCCTTGATCACCTCAATAACCTCCTCAGTCTTGGCACCCAGCGGCTTACCGTGCCAGTTCATCTGGTCTTCAATACCTTCATAAGATCAACAGAGCTGCTGAAACTGCACTGTATATCAGCTCAAATAGCTACATCATGTAAATAGTTTCTGGTTTGTTGGTGTTCTAGGACAGTAATGTGCTCCATGAGATTAACAATGCAATAAAAATTGTAAAAAAAAAATAAATTTTAGTACACAAATTGATGTAGAAATGCAGACTGTGTTTTGATTGAGTTTTATTGCCACAGGCCTTAATGGGCACCAGTGATACAAGAAGGAGATCATGTCAAATATTAATACCAGTAGAGCCACCATTCCTTGGTAAAATATTTGTCACATTTTCTTAATTAAACTTTGGACAGAGGATGGCAGTTAAAAAAACCAAAGTATTTCAAAGTTCAGCATACTTTTTAACATCATGAGTATCCAGAAACAAGAACTGTGTCTATTGACAAGAATGTCCCCGCTTTACCTGTAGCCTTATGGTAATTGACAAGAATGTCCCCGCTGTGCCTGTAGCCTTATGATAATTGACAAGAATGTCCCCGCTTTACCTGTAGCCTTATGGTAATTGACATGAATGTCCCCGCTGTGCCTGTAGCCTTATGATAATTGACAAAAATGTCCCCGCTGTGCCTGTAGCCTTATGGTAATTGACATGAATGTCCCCGCTTTACCTGTAGCCTTATGATAATTGACATGAATGTCCCCGCTGTGCCTGTAGCCTTATGATAATTGACATGAATGTCCCCACTTTACCTGTAGCCTTATGGTAATTGACATGAATGTCCCCACTGTGCCTGTAGCCTTATGATAATTGACAAGAATGTCCCCGCTGTGCCTGTAGCCTTACGATAATTGACAAGAATGTCCCCGCTTTACCTGTAGCCTTATGGTAATTGACATGAATGTCCCCGCTTTACCTGTAGCCTTATGGTAATTGACATGAATGTCCCCGCTGTGCCTGTAGCCTTATGGTAATTGACATGAATGGCCCCGCTTTACCTGTAGCCTTACGGTTATTGACATGAATGTCCCCGCTGTGCCTGTAGCCTTATGGTAATTGACATGAATGTCCCCGCTTTACCTGTAACCTTATGGTAATTGACATGAATGTCCCCGCTTTACCTGTAGCCTTATGGTAATTGACATGAATGTCCCCACTGTGCCTGTAGCCTTAAATGGTAATTAGCATGAATGTACCCGCTGTGCCTGTAGCTTTACGGTAATTGACAGTGATGTCCTCACTGTGCCTGTTGCCTTATGGTTATTGATATGAATGTCCCCGCTATGCCTGTAGCCTTACGGTAGCAGTGATATTTTATTAATATTAGAGTGATAGTAGTCATACTAAAGAAACAACAGATTTTCGGGACGACTTCTGAATCTTTTATTAAAAATATTAGTTTTTAAAATATACTCTGACAAAGTCTGAAGTGTTTTCAACACTAGGTACAGTTGGTAGAATGGTGTATCAAATCAGATATTTGTCGTAGGGAAGATCAATTGACCTGGCACGGGCTGTCAATCAAACAAGTTGATAATCCAATCAGCAATTGGTTGCTATATTGCCATTTTCCTTAGACAAGCTAAGTGTGTTTAAGAAAACACTATAATGAATTTACTTGGACAAACAATACGATGTGGCCAGTGAGCAAAGCAATAGTTGTTCTCCCATCTGGTCCATTAGATTCTTTCAATGTTTTTTTTAAATAATAGGACATAACATAATTTCCATGATTAAAATTACAAAACAACTTTATTCTAAATGTATCAAAATCATTGGTCTTTAAGTGATTGTTGGACCATAATTCACCAAACCGAATGTCACTACAATCAATTTATAGTGACAGAGGAGTGCCACATGACATGGTATATACGATACTACGTTTATAACTACATATCACAGCGAATCACCATGCCAAATATCACTGCAATCAGCCTTTTAGTGAATGACATTTTGTCTACAGACACAGACAGACAGACAAACAAATTTCACTGGATAACTGCATACCTGGGTATCCCTTGCCTTTGTAGGTCTTGGCCAGAATACATGTTGGTTTATCCTTTACTGTTGAACCGTCATGAAAGGTCTTGCATAATGTCTCGACATCGTGACCATCCACAACATACGTGTTCCATCTGTAAAAGGTATGTAGTTCATGAACCTTAATCCTTTGTAAAATCTACACCATCAGTTATTCATATAAGATTTTAAACCCAGACATTATTTTTAACAAAAAAAAAAAGTCACCTGACTTTACAAAATAAATATAACAAAACATATTGACAATGAACTGGCAAGAAAGGATGCTAGATTACTGACTGATCAGAATTATTAAAGGGATTATATTGGCAAGTAACACAAACACGCTGTTAATCCAGACTTTTCCTGTATGCAGTGTGCACAAAATAATGCTTATGTATTGACGTATTACCAGATTTACTAGAAAATTATCAAATTAACAGTAATTGAATAGAATATTGGCTAAAACTTTAATACGTCCCGCAATAAAGTATTGCGCAATGTTTACATTGAACTCCATAAACTTCCCGAACAAAGCCTCGAAAACGAGATCGGGAACGAATTTTCACGATGTTATCCAGTGATTGATCATACCCGAAAGCGGTTCGATGAAAATGGCAAATATAAACAAAAACAACATGTGGCTTCAGAAGCCCGATGTTTGTAATAAAGAGGTTATGCAATTAGACACTTTAGACGTGTATATCTCTAAGTTATAAGTGTACCTTCATGCTGGGCGTGTGTATCTAGGACAGGGAATTGACGGTAATATGCCAATATAATCCCTTTAACTGTAAGACACCAAAACATCCAGCCTCAATGAAGTTTTATATTTCAAATTTTATTTTTACTGGGGTTAAACACCATTTTCAGGACATTGTTTAACTTGATATGGTATCTGGTTTTATTGGTGGAGGAAAACCTCAGAATGAATCTGAGTAGAACCATCGTCCCTCTACCATTAAATGATAAACTTTCTCATAAAAATATTTTGGACCGAGAGGTAAATAACAGCTGTGCTAGAACCTCACTCAGAGGTGAGAGGTAAATAAGAGCAGGGCTCTGATCCAATAGCTCAGAGGTGAGAGGTAAATAAGAGCAGGGCTCTGATCCAATAGCTCAGAGGTGAGAGGTAAACAAGAGCAGGGCTCTGATCCAATAGCTCAGAGGTGAGAGGTAAATAAGAGCAGGGCTCTGATCCAATAGCTCAGTGTTGAGAGGTAAATAAGAGCAGGGCTCGGATCCACTAGCTCAGTGGTGAGAGGTAAATAAGAACAGGGCTCATATCCACTAGCTCAGCAGTGAGAGGTAAATAAGAGCAGGGCTCAGATCCACTAGCTCAGCGGTGAGAGGTAAATAAGAGCAGCGCTCAGATCCACTAGCTCAGCAGTGAGAGGTAAATAAGAGCAGGGCTCGGATCCACAAGCTCAACGGTGAGAGGTAAATAAGAGCAGGGCTGGGATCCACTAGCTCAGCGGTGAGAGGTAAATAAGAGCAGCACTTGGATCCACTAGCTCAGTGGTGAGAGGTAAATAAGAGCAGGGCTAAGATCCACTAACTCAGTGATGAAAGGTAAATAAGAGCAGTGCTCGGATCCACTAGCCCAGCGGTGAGAAGTAAATAAGAGCAGCGCTCGGATCCACTAGCTCAGCAAGGAGAGGTAAATAAGAGCAGCGCTCGGATCCACTAGCTCAGCGCAGAGAGGTAAATAAGAGCAGCGCTCGGATCCACTAGCTCAGCGGTGAGAGGTAAATAAGAGCAGCGCTCGGATCCACTAGTTCAGCGGTGAGAGGTAAATAAGAGCAGGGCTTGGATCCACTAGCTCAGCAAGGAGAGGTAAATAAGAGCAAGACTCGGATCCACTAGCTCAGTGGTGAGAGGTAAATAAGAACAGGGCTTGAACTCACGGTCTCAGTGGTATACTAGAACCGATGATCTGAGTAATGAGACCTTAAATTATCCATTAATATAAATAACTCTTCTAGTAATGATCAAGTCATATATAAGTAAACTTACCCAAATGCTTTTAATCTTGCTTCATAAATGTCCATGTGATGCTCCAACATGGCGGGATCGCTCTGTCCAAGACGGTTGATATCAAACACAGCCACCAGGTTGTCCAGCTTGTAGTGACTAGCGAAAGACAACGCCTCCCAGATGGACCCTTCAGCACTTTCACCATCTCCCACCAAACAGTAAACTCGATAGCTATACATGAATATATTTCACTTTTATTTTTTGTTGTTAAGGGATCATGGTTTTCATTAAGTACTACCTCAACATGATACTTCATCAAAAAAGTTTTTTTATGGGGTTTCATATTATATAATTGCATATTCAGTTTTATTGGTGGAGGAGCTAATAATGAATCTGAGTAGAACTACAGTCCTTCTGCAAGAAACTGGCAAACTTTCTCACATAAAGTTTTTGGAGCAAACAAGACATGAACCTATGACCTTAGCCGTGATAGGCAAGTCATCTTGAGACAGCACATGAGACCACTCGGCCACAGACGGCCCTTTTTCAGGAAAATGACAAGAGAGCACAGCAATCATATAGATTACATAAAAACCTGTGACAAAATCTCATCTAAATATAATTATGTACTTCAGAAAACTTTATCAAAAAGATTTTTTTTTTGTTAAAATAATTTAACTTAAATAATATAAAGAGCTTCCTTTTGATAACAATGGTCAGTATTTGTATAAACCAGGCAATATGCCATAAGCTTATACTGTAAAGTAAAATATTAGAGCACCAGGCATTTTAGTTTCAGTATAGATGATTTATAAAGATTTTCTTTAATGTTTTTGGTGCAATCATAATTATCCCTAAATGTGGGCTATACAACAAGCTACCTATCATGTTACACCACGTCCTTGAAAAGAACTTCAATCTCATTTATTGTCATTTTGAATTTAAATTTGGCCTGAACAGTTGCATGAATTGTCTGTGTTGTTCAGTGATAGAATACTACAATCCATGTAAAAGAAGAATCAAATCATAAGGGTACAGCAGTTTCCATAAAGTAAAAAACTAGACTTACTCTGATTGGTCAAAGTACTTGCCAGTATATGCCATACCACAAGCAATACCCAGTCCTTGACCCAGGGAGCCAGTAGCCACATCAATGAAGTTCAACCTCTGTAACAAAATATATATATATATATATAGATGAAAGAAAACAAGTTAAAAAATAGAAATCTAGCAAACAGTTTGCATGGAATTTTTTTTTTAATCCTGTTCAGATTGTATATGGTATATTCAGTTTTATCTGTGGAGGAAAATCACAAAACAAATCTGAGTAGATCCACCATCCTTCTGCAAGTAACTGGCAAACTTTCTCAGATAAAGTTTTTGGATTGAGAGGAAACTCGAACCTACGACTTCAACAGTGAGAGGTAAGTGAACTTGAGATGACACCCTAGACCACTTGCCCATTAAGGATCCAGCATTAATTTAATAATGCAGACAAGTCTTGTAGATTCTCCACACAGTCACATTATACTGACAGTATTCGAGTACTGCCACACTGGAGTATCATACCGCAGACATATGGTATAATACCCCACCCAGTCACATTATACTGACAGTAATCTGAGTACTGCCACACTGGAGTATCATACCGCAGACAAATGGTATAATACCTCACACAGTCACATTATAGTGACAGTATTCTGAGTACTGCCACACTGGAGTATCATACCGCAGACAAATGGTATAATACCCCACACAGTCACATTATTGTGACAGTATTCTGAGTACTGCCACACTGGAGTATCATACTGCAGACAAATGGTATAATACCCCACACAGTCACATTATACTGACAGTATTATGAGTGCTGCGACACTGTGGAGTATCATACCGGAGACAAATGGTATAATACCTCACACAGTCACATTATAGTGACAGTATTCTGAGTACTGCCACACTGGAGTATCATACCGCAGACATATGGTATAATATCCCACCCAGTCACATTATACTGACAGTATTCTGAGTGCTGCCACTCTGGAGTATCATACCGCAGACAAATGGTATAATACCTCACACAGTCACATTATAGTGACAGTATTCTGAGTACTGCCACACTGGAGTATCATACCACAGACAAATGGTATAATACCCCACAGAGTCACATTATAGTGACAGTATTCTGGGTGCTGCCACACTGGAGTATCATACCGCAGACAAATGGTATAATACCCCACACAGTCACATTATACTGACAGTATTGTGAGTATTACCACACTGGAGTATCATACTGCAGACAAATTGTATAATACCTCACACAGTCACATTATACTGACAGTATTGTGAGTATTACCACTGGAGTATCATACTGTAGACAAATGGTATAATACCTCACACAGTCACATTATACTGACAGTATTGTGAGTATTACCACACTGGAGTATCATACTGCAGACAAATGGTATAATACCTCACACAGTCACATTATATCGACAGTATTGTGAGTATTACCACGCTGGAGTATCATACTGCAGACAAATGGTATAATACCTCACACAGTCACATTATACTGACAGTATTGTGAGTATTACCACACTGGAGTATCATACTGCAGACAAATGGTATAATACCTCACACAGTCACATTATACTGACAGTATTGTGAGTATTACCACACTGGAGTATCAAACTGCAGACAAATGGTATAATACCTCACACAGTCACATTATACTGACGGTATTCTGAGTACTGCCACACTGAAGTATCATACTGCAGACAAATGGTATAATACCCGACAGTCACATTATACTGACAGTATTGTGAGTATTACCACACTGGAGTATCATACTGCAGACAAATGGTATAATACCTCACACAGTCACAATATACTGACAGTATTGTGAGTATTACCACTGGAGTATCATACTGTAGACAAATGGTATAATACCTCACACAGTCACATTATACTGACAGTATTGTGAGTATTACCACACTGGAGTATCATACTGCAGACAAATTGTATAATACCTCACACAGTCACATTATACTGACAGTATTGTGAGTATTGCCACACTGGAGTATCAAACTGCAGACAAATGGTATAATACCTCACACAGTCACATTATACTGACGGTATTCTGAGTACTGCCACACTGAAGTATCATACTGCAGACAAATGGTATAATACCTCACACAGTCACATTATACTGACAGTAATGTGAGTATTACCACACTGGAGTATCATACTGCAGACACATGGTATAATACCTCACACAGTCACATTATACTGACAGTATTGTGAGTATTACCACACTGGAGTATCATACTGCAGACAAATGGTATAATACCTCACACAGTCACATTGTACTGACAGTATTGTGAGAATTACAACACTGGAGTATCATACTGCAGACAAATGGTATAATACCCAACACAGTCACATTATACTGACGGTATTCTGAGTACTGCCACACTGAAGTATCATACTGTAGACAAATGGTATAATACCTCACACAGTCACATAATTATACTAACATTATTCTGAGTGCTGCCACACCGGAGTATCAAACTGCAGACAATTAGTATAATACCCCACACAGTCACATAATACTGACAGTATTGTGAGTACTGCCACACTGGAGTATCAAACTTCAGACAAATGGTTTAATACCCCACACAGTCACATTATACTGACAGTATTCTGAGCGCTGCCACACCGGAGTATCAAACTGCAGAAAAATGGTATAATACCCAACACAGTCACATTATACTGACAGTATTCTGAGCGCTGCCACACTGGAGTATCATACTGCAGACAAATGGTATAATACCCCACAGTCACATTATACTGACAGTATTCTGAGTACTGCCACACTGGAATATCATACTGCAGACAGATGGTATAATACCCCACACAGTCACATTATACTGACAGTATTCTGAGTACTGCGACACTGGAGTATCATACCGCAGACAAATGGTATAATACCCCACACAGTCAAATTATACCGACAGTATTCTGAGTACTGGGACACTGGAGTATCAAAGTACAGACAAATGGTAAAATACCCCACACAGTCACATTATACTGACAGTATTCTGAGTACTGCCACACTGGAGTATCATACCGCAGACAAATGGTACCAACACAGTTACATTATACTGACAGTATTCTGAGTACTGCCTCACAGGAGTATCATACTGCAGATAAATGGTTTACTACCCCACACAGTCATATAATACTGACAGTATTCTGAGTACTGCCACACTGGAGTATCATACTGCAGACAAATGGTATAATACCCCACACAGTCACATTATACTGACAGTATTCTGAGTACTGCCACACTTGAGTATCATACCGCAGACAAATGGTATAATACCCCACACAGTCATATTATAATGACAGTATTCTGAGTACTGCCACACTGGAGTATCATACAGCAGACAAATGGTATAATACCCCACACAGTCACATTATACTGACAGTATTCTGAGTACTGCCACACTGGAGTATCATACTGCAGACAAATGGTATAATACCCCACAGTCACATTATACTGACAGTATTCTGAGCGCTGCCACACCGGAGTATCATACCGCAGACAAATGGTATGTTATCCATCCAGTCACATTATACTGACACTAGGCCTACCAGACCTAGAACTATTCTGCAAGTACTGATCGCCAAGCGAGAGAGCTTCTACTACCATTTTTCAAGTATCTGGTATGACCCAGCTGGGGATCAAACCCATGACCTTCAGCATGCCAGACAGACGCTTTATCACTGCTATGCATGTATATAAATGTAGATTGTAAATGTAAAAATAAGTCCGTACTTAAAAAAGATTTGTTTGCAATGCTCCTACCTACCCATTAAAAAACGGCAACTATGTTTTTAATAACCTTTTTATTGACTTTGAAAGCATTAATGTTTTTATCATGAATTCTGGTCCTCTTTTTTTTCAAAATGACAACAAAATATCAAAACCTGGCCAAAGAAATAGCTACCTACCTATGTATCACATAACAAATTATGAATCAAAGCACAGTAAACAAAGGTTATTTAAGGATGGCCTGAACAGTTCTAGATTGTGTTCTATTAAAGTAACAATATAAGTGGTTTTGAAATAGGAAACAAGTTAAGAAATAATGTGAATAAAACAAGTTATTTCATGTTGACAGAATAGTTGCGTGACTGCAAGGCCAACCACCATTCCATCATGTGTGTGAAGCTACGGTCGATTTACTTTTGTTCAAAGGAAAACAGGACCATTATGTATATTGCATTACCCAAGATTGGGATATAGTTACAGAGATGTCATTACACCACATCTATAAAACATTATGTACAAACATTTTAATGAAGTTTCTCAAGCAATAGTTATTATATTTTATCACAAAACATTAAACGTGGGCGTACAGTTATAACCAACTAAAGGCACACACTAGCCTGGTCTGTATGTCTTATGTAAGCTTTTATTTAGAAAGTCATATATAAGGCATATTTGTAGTATAGTGTGACATATTACATGTTTCTAAGAAGCCTCTTTTTTGTTTATTCCTAGACATAGCTTACAGCACGTTGGATATCCAAATAAAAAAAAAGTTGTTCAGGCCTTCCTTGAAATAATGTGCTTTTTTGCTGCGCTCCTACCCAATATTTTTTGTGTGAATAGGTAAGTAGCTATTTTTTTTAAATAAAAAAGGACAAAAATCATGAAAATTCAAAACTCTGAAAGTCAACAAAAAAATCTGGGTAGCTACAATTCCGAGTGAGCATGGCAAACAAATATTTTTTTAAAGGATGGCCAAATTTAGTCAGGTTAATTTATAGCAATAAATTAATTTCCTTTTGATATCCTACATTCCCTGTAATGAAGTGTTAGAATCAAATTTTCCCTTAAAATTTACAGGCAAGTGATATCATGGGTGAATATTTAATTTAAATTTCATGGTGAGATGATACAGAAGTGTTAAGATAGATTTATAACAAATATACAAAATTCATCATTTATGACTTGCACAATCAGACTATTAGGCCATTATAAATTAATTGCTAGATTATCATCCAAATTTTTCTTAAACAGGGGGACGGGGTGGGGAATTTTCTTTTTTGTATTTATTTCTTTTCTTTTCTTTTTTTTAAGAAAATGAAAAGGGGCGAGAGGCATGAAAATGAGGGGCAGGTGGGGATGATAATCTACCAATTTATTATCGTTTTATGGCATGAGTGCTAAAAGAGGATCAGTTTTCACTGTTTCCTGGGATCCTGAAAGGTTTACCAGTACACCACATCTCGCAAGTAACTAATAACTTTCCCACTTGAATCAGCGTTAAGAGACGAATGATAATGAGACACAATGTTGTAGATCAATCATCACGGAGACAGTTTCAGAGTGGAGATTCCAACTCATGACCCCTGTATTGATAGTCAGAAGCGTAACTTACTTAGCTAATCATCAAAACCGCATTAATTATACAGTAGAACTTAGATAGCTCAAACTCGGTTGGCTGGAACACCACCCGTGACTCAAACAACTAACCCGGTCCCTGCCGAATTCCTATTTAATTTCTATTGTTCTACCACCGATGGCTAGAACACTGATAGGTGGAACAGTCGAACTAGAAATAAGGTCCCGCCAACACACTTACCTGTGTTTTTTGCACCTATAGGTAGAACAGCTTATCGAATATAAAAACAAGAGGCCCAAGAGGGCCTGAGGACGCTCTACTGACTCATAGTGGCCATAGCACTTTTTGAAATTCTACTATGCAATAGAAACATCGGCCATCTTGAATTTCAGATCGAAAAAAAAAAATCTTTTGTATAGTCTCCTATGCAATATAAACACCCATGTGAAGTTTCAGTTTAACTGGCCTAGTGGTTTCAGAACAGATGAAAGAAAAAGAGAATTTTCTGTTTTCCCATAGTATCCCTATTTAAAATTCTAAGTCCCCTTACAGGGCCCCTTTATATTTTAGTCCCTAAATTCTTATCTGCAATCAAACCCCTACACTTAAGGATAATTTATACCAAATATTAACAAATCTGACATACCGGTTATTAAGAAAACGAATTTAGTAATTCCCAATTTGTACCCTTTTGGGGCCCCTCCTGACCCCTTAAGACAGTGGAACCCAGTCATTTTTACAAATCTTAACCTCCTTCACCAAACAATGCTTCTGTGAAGATATAGGCAAAATCATTTCCAATTTAAAAAAAAAAAAAAAAAATATTGTAATGACATGTGTCCCCTAATTGAACCCTCGGGGCAGGGTCATATTTAACCCTAGGGACACCATTTGAACAAATCTAACAAAACTATAGTTGGTCATCATTACTACATAAACATTTTGAAAATCTGTTGGGTCGTTCATGAGTAGAAGATTTTTTAAGTTTTGGACTATTTTTAATAACGGCGGCCATCTTGAATTTCAGATCGAAAAAAAAAAAATCTTCGGTATAGTCTCCTATGCAATAGAAACACCAATGTGAAGTTTCAGTTTAACTGGCCTAGTAGTTTCATAAAAGATGAACGAAAAAGAGAATTTTCTGTTTTCGCATAGTTTTCTATGTAAAATTCTAAGTCCCCTTACAGGGCCCCTATAAATTTTAGTTCCTAAATTCTTATCTGCAATCAAACCCCTACACATAGTGATAATTTATGCAAAATATGAACAAATCTGACATATCGGTTCTTAAGAAAACAAATTTAGTAATTCCCAATTTGTACCCTTTTGGGGCCCCTCCTGACCCCTTAAGACAGTGGAACCCAGTCATTTTTACAAATCTGAACCTCCTTCACCAAACAATGCTTCTGTGAAGATATAGGCAAAATCATTTCCAATTTAAAAAAAAAAAAAAAAAAATATTATAATGACATGTGTGTCCCCTAATTGAACCCTCGGGGTGGGGTCATATTTAATCCTAGGGACACCATTTGAACAAATCTAACAAAACTAGAGCTATCACCGAAGGTGATGAATACCCCCGAACGCCGCCATGACAGAAAATGGTTTACCATTGTATGAAGTTTTATTAAATTATATCCAATAGTTTTAAAGTTATGCTCCAGACAAAAAAAATACTTAATAAAAGAGAATGTTATAGATTGAGTTTTTTGTATTGTTAATCTTTTTATGGTTTTGTTAAAATTAAAAACGGTCTTTTTAATTATTGTGCAGTGTACAAGCTTTCATGGCAATCAATAAATGTTATACTTTTTCGAGTTATGTTGAGGGTAAACAATTTTATGGACAAAAGTTGGACAAGAAACAGTTTGACAAGAAACAATTTTTTTTATCAAAGGGCAATAACTCTGTAATTAGCAAGAATAGAGTTATGTTTCTTGTACACTGCACTTCCTCTCATTATATTCTACCATTGTATGAAGTTTGATGAAATTCCATCCAGTACTTTAAAAGTAATGCTCCAGACAAGGGAAATATATCAAAGGGCAATAACTCTGTAATTAGCAAGAATAGAGTTATGTTTCTTGTACACTGCACTTCCTGTCATTATATTGTACCATTGTACAGTGCTCCAGATAAGCTTTAGGCCAAATGCTTATTTTACTCCCTAAATTAAAATTTAATGCTTAAAATGAGTATTTTCAGATCAGCATTTGGCCAAATGCTTATTTTCCTCCCTTAATTAAAATGCAATGCTTAAAATGGAAATTGAAAGATGTTTTCAAAATTTACCTTAACTGCTGAATAGACACTGTTAATGTTTGCTTTAATACAGATATGAGGTTGTCTTCAATTTCATTTATTATCAGCGATGGGAATTTTACTTTCCATGATTCAATGGTATTTGTATTGACCTTGCCTCCCGTGTGTTTTTTGTTTATTTTTTGTGACTTCGTAATACATGCATCAATAACCGACCTCAGGGTGATTCCAATGCACCCCCTCAAAACTTCGTTTGTCGGGGGTATAATAATAAATTTTTATAACAGAAAATGTTTGAAAATCCATCGTCATACACATAAGTTTATGTCTAAAAAGTGTGCAGTTTTAAGATTGAGTTGAGAGCCTGAATATCAGACTGAATTTAGACCCAAGGTTGGTAACAGACCCCATATTTATTCTACCTTCATTGATGTCGAAAGTCAGTTAAAGGTTATTACAGCAGCTGCTGGCATTAATTGAAAAGTGATGAAGCACTAAAACACACTGCAAAAAAACATATGGCGACGAGTGATTAAAATATACAATAGTTCAACTGTTGTTGTTTTTTAAAACATTCATTGTCAAAGTTTTCGTTAAAACTAAATGTGTTATAAATTAAATGGATGATAATGAACATATCATGTCCTCATTGTATATTTTAATTAAAGCCTTTTGCAAGATACATGTTATTGATAGTTTTAAACTAATTTATTATACTTTGATCGTAAAAAACATAAATCATGCTTGAAGTCTTCCTCGTTAGAATCAGTACTAAGCACATGAGAAGTGTATTGACACCACACATAGCAGTGGCGGAGGATCAAACCTACAACCCTATGGTCCCAGGTTCAGTGCTCTTTCACTAGACCATGTGCTCCCCTTAAACAGGTGGTATATACGGGTATGGCATATCCAGTTTGATTGGTGCACAGACATCACACTGAATCTGAGTAGAACTTCTATACATCCGCAAGTAGCTGGCAAACTTTCTTGCATAAAGTTTTTGGACTGAGTTGGGCTCAAACCCACAACCTCAGCAGTGAGGGTAAGTGGTCATAAAAGGACAGATATTCAAAAGCAAGTTTTACTTGACACTTAGTGCAATATGTGAAACGCAATTATTTTACATTTAATTTTGAGACTCATGTGGAAGCTTCTGACTAGAAGTTCTCTGTAGCAAGGTAGCACTCCTCCAAATGTTATGTGTTATCTTACTGATTGAGGTTACAAATATCAACACCACAGTGAAGTTCTGGGGCACAACAAAAGTAATTGCAGAAAAAACTCCCTGTTCCCTGAAGATGGGGATACGATAGTGTGAAAAATTTCAGGTAAAATAAAACAAGAGTGCTACATTGTTGACCCTTTCAGTTCAGACCTGAGATTGAACATTGTCTCAGAATGGTGAACATTTGTTGCACATTCTTTCAAAACGTGATTAACACTAGACATGGAATTGACATGAAACTTTGTACCTATTTCTGACTGTAAACCTCTAAGTGTGACCTTAATCTTTGAGCAGCCACCTGGGTCTTACACGTAACACATCATCTGATTATGGTGAACATTTGTGCCATGTAATATCAAAATCGCTTTATGTATGAGTAAGTTATAGCCCGGACAAGAATTGACAGACATTATGACGGACGCACATACACCCCAACCCCATTGTGACAATTTTGTCAAGCGGTCTTGTATGCTTTAACTGCTATATCAATTTTGATGTTAATTTATAAATGACCCAGAATGACTGATATGCCACTTAACTTCTGTATATAAATATAGATCCTATTTGAACATCTTGCCATCTTAATTTCATAGCGTGGGAGTGTAGAGATTTCAGCTTTTCAAAATGAAATATCAGTTGCATCTTGAGATGCTCTATAATTACAAGTTCATTTATCTCATCACCGAACATCCTGTTCACATGTTGGAGAAAAAACATTGTGTGGATATTTTTTACAGGCAGATCTAAACCAATTAGTTAATAGTTGTCGTATTACCATTACTATATAGTTATTCTTAAAGGCAGTATATCGGAAAAAATCGCAAATATCCTATTTATCCTTAATAAATCAAATATAAAAGTTTGAATATTTTTAATCCCCCAAATCATGACAAACCAGTGGTTATAGTTTTGACGAATAAGTAAATGCAGCAGTAAATATTTAAGGTTATCACGATCCCACTCACAGAAAATTTACCCTCCCTTTCGTTCATTATGTCTTATTCCTGCTAATTGAAATCTTAATATAGGCTAAATTCTATGTACTGATTAAGGCCATTATAAATTAATTGCTAGATTATCACCAAATTTTTTCTTAAAAATGGGGGAGGGCAGGAGGATTTTTTTTTATTTTTTTTTTTATTTTTTTTTTTAAAAAAAATAAAATTGTTTTGTTTTTTTATGAAAATAAAAAAATAAAAAGGGTCGGGCGGCATGAAAATTAGGGGGGGAGGGGATGATAATCTAGCAATTAATTTATTATGGCCTTATTTAGTAAATCAAAGCGCCTAATGGGTTGTGCATGCACCTGTTTTGATCAATGTGATTTAGCCTTTGATTCTGTGTTGAAGAAAATTTTCATATATATTTCAAGCGTTTAAATTTTAAATAAAAAGGTGTTTTTTTTTTACAAAAAAAACATCGCAGCCGGAAAAAAAAAGCAATAACACCCGCAATTGTCACTGAATTCGACGAAGTGACGCATCAGCCTGGCAAGTCAAAGAGAAAAATCAGACCAGTTTCAATCGTTGCACTATGCCTCCACCACATATAAAATGATATGTCATTAAAATTGCATAAAAAATAAAAAATTCAATTTTTGATTAACTTACATTGAATAAAATGTATTATTTAAACTATGACTCATAGAATAAATTGGTGTTGGAAGCCTTAAAAATTATTTTATGTTTTTCTGGACCCCAAAATTAAAAATCCTAGGGAAAAACCTATATAAAAACTAAAGGATTAAATTCCTTACATATTCTGTTATTTTCAATATTTGATTATAGCAAGCAGACATCCATCACTTTTAGTTTTTTACTTTTTATCCAATTTTTTATATGGATCAATTGGAATTTGACCTGGTTTTAGTATTACTTCAAATTGAATTTTTGAAACTGGGTCAAATTATATATATATTATTTATTAGGCACTAGTCTAAATTACGATGAAGATGGCTTTTGTATGTACAAGCTTTACATCAGCAAAATCTCAACTTACGGGCGTGGGATGTCCCTCAAGATCGGATGACAGCTTACGTAGGTTGAGAAGCTCATTTCGGCCAAACAAACCAGCTTCAGCCCACGCGGAATACAGAATGGGACAGGCATGGCCCTGCAAAAACAAAACAGTACATTTATATATACTATATCAGGCAAAAGCATTCATTACAATGGGCATAAATAAAATTATCAATATCAGAAGTTCTTAATGGGGTTTTAATAATAAATCTAACCACAAATTATCAAAGCCTCCCTAACTGAACATGACAAGTAGTGGATACATACATCACTGACCTCACGCAACAGCAGTAAACCAAACAAATACTCCTGATATCTGATACAGCAATCTCATTTATTAAGATGTGAAAGGTTTTTTAATTTTTAAAGTATAAACAGTCAGGCGACACATTATGAAGTGCTTTTTTCCAATTCAATGTTGATTTATAGTCAGTCATCACTCAGGCATTCATTGAACTACAAAGTTTCTGTTCAACAAATAGTAATATGACCTTGCAATATACGGTAACTGCCAATCTTTAACGTGGACATCAAAATTTAGGATGGAAAATTAAGTGGACTGTATGAAATGTTAAGCTCGGGCAGTAAAACAGTTATAAAATCCTACAGAAAACAGGATATACAGGGAATGCAATTTGAAATTGATAGTAATAACCTTGAAAATAGAAACGTCACGAACAAGACATCAATCTGAATATATCACCACTGTATGTTTATTTTAGATCTAGCTATATAGTGCTATGTATACATGTACTAATACAAGTTTAATGTTGTTGTTTTTTTAATTCATCAAAATTGTTACTATTTTTTTTCTACTGCTTTTTTTCCCTGAACGAGAGCAACTCAATTTAAATAGCCCTCCACTTTCAATACCTATACAAAATTTGCTGGTAGACTAACTCCTTACGGGCCTATATGGTATCAATGTTTGAATATCAAAATGATTCTAAAGAGAATTTCTGGTACCATAAAATCTACCCATGTAAAAGGTTGTAAGCATCTAGGAATATATACATGTACCAACAACTACCAGTAATCTAACTATATCAACATACGGTTTTGTTGACACACCACCTCTTCAATCCAACTGTGAAGAATCAAAAACTGGGTCAACATTTAGATAAGGACCTGTAGGGCAATACAGCTTGTTAAAAACAAGAATTGTTGGAAAGTTGGTCAGTGCCAAATAAACATGCAAACAAGGACTCAAAATACATGTCTTAATTGCTGTTTTATAAAGGTATCCGTTTATTTTGTTTGAAGTGGATTAAAGGCCATCTTCAATTCAGTATGGACAAATTTGATGATAAAAACCTAAAAAAAATATTATTCTTTCAAAGTGAATTTTTTTTTTTTGGATAGGGTTTAATGCCATTTTCAACACATTTCAGGTTATGGCATATCTAGTTTTACTGGTGGGGGAAGACCTCATACTGAGTCAAACTGAATCAGACTGAGTAGAACCATCGTCCTTCAGCAAGTAACTGGAAACTTTCTCACCTAAAGTTTTTGGAGTGACCGGGACTCGAACCTACAACCTTAGCGTCAAAGTCAATAAAAATGTAAATTAGCTGCAATATTTTTGAGTAGTAAGGTATGAGCAAAGCAAGCAAACATTTAAATTTGGCCTTAATTGAAACAAACATGACATAAAAAAATGAAAGTTTCTTTAACACAGTGTATAATGATTATAGAGTACCGGTATTAAAGCTATGATATACAATTAAACTACTGCAGTAATCAGTAGCTGTTTGGATGAATGATCTGTTACCACGACTTGCTTTACCTGATATAATGTTAATACCGGTAAGTTAAGTTTTGTAATAGAATCTTTTTTTATTATTATTAACATAGCCCAAAACAAGAAATACAAGTTAAAAATTTAAACTAACATTGCAACTAACTTGTTCCCCTGCTGATAAAAAAATTAATTGCTACATTATCATCCCCGCCCGCCCCCTAATCTTCATGCCGCCCCGACCCTTTTTATTTTCATAAGCAATATATTTTATATTTGGTAGTGATGTATCCATGAATACCAAGAGTCATGGACTGACATTTCAGACTAGACATGCAATTTTTTTTTTTTTACATAAAAGTGTGACCTTGGCCTTTGTGTAACCTGACCTTGACACCTAATGTAAATGTCTGGGTATCTCTATGCAGGTGACACATCATCATGATATGCTGATCACTTGTGTCAAGCTATTTTAATGATAAAGTTACAGACTGGATTTGAAATTTCAAACAGACTCAAAGTGTGACCTTGTTCTTTGAGGTACGGGTTTGGGTCTTATGTGCAACACATCGTCATGTCATCTTGATCAACTGAGCCAAGTTAAAGACAAAGTTACAGACCAGACACAAAATATCAAACAAATTGAAAGTGTTCTGGGTCTTACATGCCCCACTTCATCATGTCATGTTGATCAACTTAGCCGAGTGTTTTTGAAATTTATCCATAGGTGACAAAGTTACAGACTGGACACGAAAAATCAAGTAGACTGAAAGTGTTGTCAAACAAAGTTAAACCCTGACTTCCACCTTTGAAGTGGCAGTGTGACATGCGACATGTCGTCATGTTATGTTGATCATTTGTAGCTTGTATTTATAAAATATATCTATGAAAGACAAAGTTACAGGCCAGACACGAAATCTCACACAGACTCAAAGTGTTGTCAAACAAACTCAAAGTATGACCTTTGAGGTACATGTGTGGGTCTAACTTGCGACATGTTATGTTAATCATTTGTAGCAAGTATTAACAAAATCCATCTATGCATGACAAAGTTACATCCGGATACAAAATACCGTACGGAAGGACGCTGCGATTAATAAATGCCACCCCAAAAATTTGGCGTTGGGGGTGTAAAAATCTGTTAAATATATACAAGAATTTTCTTTTTAGCAAATATTTAAATTACATTATCCGACTTTGTTGTTTATCCTCTCGAATACAAGAAATGAAAATTCCACTTGAATTTATATTTATAAAGTATGATTTCAATTCATCTTAAATTTATATAAAGGATGGTTTCAATGAATTAGTCTGAATAAAAAATTTAGGCCATTATCTAGCAGAGGTTAATTATTTGATGACATGCATGTGCAGCACAGCCTCAGATAATTTTTTAAGCCGATGAGTAATAACTCATCAAAATCAGAGTAGATTCTCGAGTTTTTAGAAAAGGAATGAGTAATGTGCATATGATATACAACCAAACCTGTTTTATGCTGCAGCATACAGTAGGGAGGTACTGTAATGGCCCCTTAGAGCATGTGATTGTTGAATACAAACCAAGTTTGGCTGTAAATATAAAACTAACTGACTAAACTAATTAAATAACTAAATTAACATGTTTGGCTGCTTAACGCAAGTGGCTGCATAACAGAGGTAATTGCAAACTCCTGTTAAATTGCTACTGTATTTTGTGTTTAAATGGACATCTTTGGATTTCTTACAGACCATTGCTGAGAAGTTAAATGTCAGTTTAGATGTTAAAAAATTACCAATGCTGTAGAAAAATGGGAACAAGACAATCGGTATTAAAAAGTCGCGCATGCATGCCTCGATACCTTATAAAACAAAATAAGACATTCAAAATAAAGTTTCTCAGAGTATATTGTCTGTATATTTTAAACAGTAAAATAACCCGATATTTTTAAAAAGTCACAATTACCACGTTTCATCTTAATATACAAACAACCTTAAACCGGGTACTGGTACATATCAGTGATACTGTTGCAGCATATGTTTGTTTTCAAAGATGTTTCGTTTCAATTACAAAAAAAAATTGTCATGGCATGACGGTCCATGGATTTGAGATTTATGATTTAATCAGACAAGTGAGAGTATATTACATAAAAATAACCAAAATATTCAACCAACGATATACTTAAAATATTGAGACATCTCTGGGAATTACAGGTATCCCACCGGAACATTCAACTTTCCGAAGTTGGTGTCCCATCAAAATAATTCAAGCATCTTAGCGACATTGTTTATTAATTGAGCAAACACAGACCAGGTGACCATTACAACTGGTAAAATTTATCACTGAATCAAGTTGAATTGAAACCATTCAGCTATTTTTATTTACACCGATAAGTCAAGGAATTAGCGCAATGAAATTTGATTTTCAAAGAATATAAACTGATTTAAGCATATAAAAAATTATTTTCACATAAAACTTGTTGCTTATAAATGCGTAATTGATACCCACGTAAAACAAATTTGGTGCATATCCATCATTTGGTGTCATATATGCAGATACGCATCTTATCTGGGGCTCTGTGCATGTTTGATAACATAAATGAAAACCTTTTTTTTAATAACAGGACATTGTACTATGCACGAATGACAATTTAGATTATAAGGAAATATATAAACTAATTTATTTTAAGACAAATATTTATATTGATGTTTTATTAAAAAAAATATATAAGGATATCAATTATTTAAATTATTAACATGTTGATTGGCCATGAATAAAATATTTAAATTATTAAAAAAAAAGAAAGAAAAAGAAAGAGGATTTATGATCTTAAATATCTTAAATAGTTACGACACATGTATATTTACTTTCTGTGCGAGTCAACACAGAATTAAAAGTAGACTTAAATATGTAGTTGCTATTGTGGCTACAAGGAAAGTTATTTTTTATGGAGATCAACATCATTTCATACACAGGTTATCTTTGGCATCCAAATTTATTGGTGGTGGAAGAACTCAGCATGAAATTGACTAGAACAACCATTTTTCCAAAGTAACCGGAAACTTTCTCAAAATATTTTTTTAACCAAACTAGGTTCCAACACTCGGACTAATCAATTTGTTTAAATATTTATCAATATCTTTATGCTATTGAGGGCTAACAGACAATCAGTTAGCCTACTGGTAACCAGACCTGGATCATGAAAGGTTTACCAGTACCCTAGCACACCCATCTCCACAAGTAACAGATAATTTTCCAACTTGAATAAGTAGTGAGAGACAAAAAACATGAGAGGCATATGTCATATATACTAGCAATCATCTCTGAAACTGTGGCCCAGCAACGCCCCCTGGATTGATAGTCAGAACCACTACGCACTGGGCTAATTGGGCCCTGCAAAAAAAGGTCAATAAAAGGAATGTTATTCAATGGTAAGGGTCACATGTGCCCCCTCCCCCTCATCAGTGGTCAAAAGGAAAACAACAATCGATTTTGTACGTAGAGATTAAAATGTATCCATGAATGTCAAGAGTTATCGTTGGGATTTAAATGTATCCATGAATGTCAAGAGTTATCGTAGGGATTTAAATGTATCCATGAATGTCAAGAGTTATCGACTGAAGTTACAGACTAGACACGCAATTTCATATTTGTTACCATTAACCTTGGCGTCTGGTGTAAAGGCCTGGGGATTGCAGGTGACACATCGTAATAACATGTTGATCACTTGTGTCAATTCAATCTAAAATCGCTCCATGTAAAACAAAGTTACAGAACAGACATGAAATCTCAACAGACAGTAAATGTGACCATGACCTTTGAGGTATAGTTCTGGGTCTTATGTGTGGCACAGATCATCATATCGTGTTAACCAATTAAGACAACTATTTTTGAACTCCATTCATTTATGAAGTAATAACAGGCCAATGGACACCAATCAACCAGACTCAAAGTGTTGTCAAACAAACTTTGTGCGACCATGACCATTTAGGTACTAGTATGGGTCTTACGCATGACATGCCGTCATATTATGTTGATCAATGAATCAAGTGTTTTTAAATTCATCCATTTATGACAAAATTACAGACCGAACATGAAATCTCAAACAGACTCCAAAGAGTTGTCCAACAAATTTAAAGTGTGACCCTGACTTTGAGGTATGGGGTGGGTCTTGCACGTGATACATTGTCGTGTCATGTTGATCAATTAAGCAAAGTGTTTTTGAAATCTATCCCTGTATGACAAAATTGAAGAGTCGAGGTGTTGTCAAACAAACTCAAAGTGTGACCATGACCTTAAAGTGTGACCTTGACTATGGATGTACGAGTCTGGGTCTTACATATTACACACTGTCATGTCATTTTTATCAATTGAGCCAAGTGTTTTTTAAAATCCATACATGTTTAAAAGTTATAGACCGGAAAGGAAATCTCGAACAGACGAATACTGGGATTACTTTAAATTCCTCCCGAAGGGGTGCACAAAACCTAAAGCAAAGGTAATTGGAAAGCTTGAAGCAAGGCATGTCCAAGTTACTACAAACCTCCAATGAGGCAAACTGCACTGATCATGAAATAGCCTGGAATTCATTTAAGGCGGAGCTCAACAATCATTATTTCTGCTCCATACACACTCACTCAAAAACTTCAAAAAGTCTAAAGGACTTTCTTGGAATAAACAAAATATAATCAGACTTTTTCAAAAACTAGGATTATTTCAAATAATGCAAATGGACAAGATGATCTTAAAGGGAGCATATCAGGCAGATTGCTTCAAATGTTTTAAAATATAAAATAATTATCAAAATGGACAAAAAGTGTATCATTATTATAAATAAATACACTCGGGTCCCGTTATAACGCGGATCTTGGGGTCCACATAACGAAACCGCGGTATAAGCGGACCGCGTTATAGCGATAATTACCTCGAAAAAAAATCGATGTTGGTTTTTCACACCTATCGTGCTGTCCTACTATGAATGGTATTGTTTGCATTGTAATATGATACAACGCGTATTTAGTTACAACAGATACACTTAGATATGTATGAAATTAATACAAAAAAAGAAAAGAAAGAAAAACGTTTTCGTGTTTTGATAAAATTGGCAGCCATTTCCGTTTAACCAGGAAGGAGAAAAAACGGTGTATATATAAAAAATCGCGCTTCAATTTAAACTCAACGCTGTTAGTATAAAGATATAAATCTGAAGTATTAACAACAATTAAATAGTAAAAATAAGTTTGTGTTTACGATCCGATAAGATACCTGCGATATATCAATACCTGTCAACCGCTTCGTTGCTAGATCACGTGATCACTCGATAATAACAGAGTTTGCATATGGCTTCCGTGTTTGGCGCGTGTCAGCATTTATTGAAGCACTCAGGATTATTACAAACTGTCAATGCTGGCATGAATCAATCCCTTAAACAATCCTTTAAACCACCATGAGGTAATGGTTATAACAGTTTGTTATAATCAAGGCTAATTGGTGAGTAGAAGATGAGCGATTATCAAATCAAAACATGGCGACGATCTATTGTTTGGTTGTCATTTGGTCATTCGCGCATATTTTCAAGTTTTGTATCACGACCTTCCCCCCCCCGCCGAAAAATTGGGAGCCAAGCAAAAAACGCGTTATAATGGAATTCGCGTTATATCGGACCGCGTTATAACGGGACCACAGTGTATTAACCGAATAGATTAAGTTTACCAAATCCACCAAAATATGACAAAATCAATATGTAAATTGCAGTGGTAAACTTAATACTAAATCCCCATTCTATAAATAGACAGCACATAAATACTGTTTGATTACCTTCACATCGCCATTCCGACTCTTTTTGTGATGAAATAATTTTAAAGTTAGGAAAGCCCTATTCAATATATTATTTTGGCACATTTAAATAGATATCTTTTTACCAATATGGGATCAGTGAGTATTATAGGCATGGTATGTCAGGCCATCCTTAAAAAGATATTTGTTTGCTGTGCTCCACCCAGTATTTTTCATGTGGGTAGGTAGGTAGGTAGGTAGGTAGGTATGTAGGTAGGTAGGTAAAAATATTTTTGCCAAAATTTTTATTTTGCATATAGTCATTTTAAACAACAACAGCACCGCAAGCGGGTGCAGATGCTTGTCTTTTTTCCAAATCTACTACGTAAGTCAAAGTCAGTGAAGTAACAACGTTAACTAGACTATTCTAGCCTTGTCGATCACAGAACAGTATATTATAATGTACCATCAGAAAAACAGATATATTTGTATGAATGAAACCATCTTTTATATAAGCATATTAGTCCTTGGGGTCAGTAACAAAGTTGAAATGGTGTAAAGTATCTAATTAAAAACAAAACAAAATTAGGGGTGAGGGTCTTAAGGTTTGGTAACAAGGTTGAAATGGGGCAGAGTATTTGATTTAATACAAACAAGAGGGCCAAGATGACCCTTTATCGCTCACCTGACAGACCTTGAGTCACCCAACATAAGTAGATTATATAATATATGTACGCTCAAAATTCCAGAAAGACGAGATGGGCAAATAGTTAGAATTTTGATTTGTTTTGAAGATGTAATAGATGTGTAGAAAAGTTCAAATTTGGTAGAGGTTCACCCATGGTAAATGTCAGTGAAATTACATCAAAATCAGGTCAGTAGATTCTGACAAGAAGGCTTTTGAAGTTTTTACTATAGATGCTAAGTCCTCGAACTAAGATTAAAATCCAGTTCCAGCACAAAACTAACATGTTATGTTTGAGAACGATTCTAAACTAAAGCATTGATCAAACTAAACTATTGTGCAGGAAACAATGCGCAGTTCCAGCACAATAAATAGTTGAGTTTATAAATGAGTTTCAAACACAAGCCATCTGAAAGTATATCACTTGAAAGAATCTTTGTCGCAGTGCACTCTCCCCCAAAAACAATTAAGCTCCTCCTCCAAGATTTCAAGTACACTATGACACTGAAAATCTCAAGCAGACTTCTTACTGTTATGAAACTAGCTAAAAATATGGTATTGCTTTATTATGAAGCAGTAAACCATTCCTGTCTAAATCATAAAAACTCTGACTTTTATATTCAGAAAAATACCTATTATAAAATGGTGATATTTAAATAATACGAATAATATTTCAATCATTGATTATAATTGTATCATTCATCTTTTTATTATGAATTATCTTTTAAAACTTATACCTGGTATAATACTGTACAATAATAGCAAACAAAAAGTTTATTTAAAGAGTTTATTACCTCTTTTATAAGAATTGCTATATACAGACATTTATGATATAAAACTGGGGAAGTAATTTGACATAAAACTAACCCCACCCCTGAATGCCATGTTTTTTGACGAATCAAGATGGCTTGAACAAACTTGGTAGAGAGTCACCCGAGGAACATTTGTGTGAAATTATTTTAAAATCAAGCCCGTAGTTTCTGACAAGAAGATTTTTTAAGTTTTTACTGTAGCTTATATAGTAAATTAACCCCACCCCATAGCCGCCATGTTTTTTTGATGAATCAAGATGACTTGAACAAACTTGGTAGAGGGTCACCCAAGGAACATTTCTGTGAAATTATATGAAAATTAGCCCAGTGGTTTCAGAGGAGAAGTTGTTAAAAGCTAAATGTTAACGATGGATGACAGACAACGGACACCAGGCGATCACAAAAGCTCACCAGTGAGCCTTCGCCTCAGGTGAGCTAATAATACAAAACAAAATTTAAAAAATGGGAGGGGATGGGATGAGGGTCTTTGGGTCGGTAACAAAGTTGAAATGGGTCAGAGTATTTGATTTAATACAAAACGAATTTAAAAAAACAAATAAAAAAAAAACAATAAGAAATGTCACTGGTAAGTGTCGATGCTCCCCAAATGGTTGTTGAAAAATAACAATATAATCATGTTATAAAAGGTAGCGATGTATCTATGAATATAAAGAGTAATGGGCTGATGTTTCAGACTAGACATACAATTTCATAATTTTTACATTAAAGCATGACCTTGACCTTTGTGTAACCTTGACCTTGACATCTGATGTAATGGTCTGGGTATTTCAACAGTTAAATGCTGCTGAAACATCATCATGACATGCTGATCACTTGTGTCAAGCTATTTTAAAATCCCTAAAGTAACAGATCAATTGTTGATAAATTGAGCCAAGTGTTTCTGAAATCAATCCATGTATGATAAAGTTTAAGGACAGACTTCAAATCTCAAACAGATTCAAAGTGCTGTCATACATACTAAAAGTGTGACCTTGACCTTTGAGGTATATATCTAGGTCTTACTTATGACACGTCGTCATGTCATCTTGATAAATTGGGCCAAGTTAAAAACAAAGTCACAGACCAGACACACAATTTCAAACAAATTGAAAGTGTGACCTTGATCTTTAGAGGAAAGGTTCTGGGTCTTACATGCGACACTTAATTATGTCATGTTGATCAACTGAGCCAAGTGTTTTTAAAATCTATCCATAGATGACAGAACGAAAAGAAATGTCAAAATGACTGAAAGTGTTGTCAAACAAAGTTAAATTGTGACCTTGACCTTTGAAGTGGGTGTTTGGGTATTAAGTGCAACACGTCATCATGTAATGTTGATCATTTATAACAAGTATTTATAAAAATCCAACTATGCATGACAAAGTTGCAGGCAAGACATGAAATCTCACACAGACTCAAAGTGTTGTCAAACTCAAATTGTGACCATGACCTTTGAGGAAGGGGGTGGATCTTACTTGCGACACGTCGTCATGCTATGTTGATCAATTGTAGCAAGTATCATTAAAATCCATCTATATATGACAAAGTTACAGGCCAAACACAAAATCTCAGACTCAAAGTGTTGTTAAACAAACTCAAATTGTGACCTTGACCTTTGAGAAACATGTGTGGGTCTTATTTGCGACACATCATGTTATATTGATCATTTATAGCAAGTATTTTAAATCCATCTATGCATGACTAAGTTGCAGTCCGGACACGAAATCTCACACAAACTCAAAGTGTTGTCAAACAAGCTCAAATAGTGACCTTGACCTTTGAGTTATAGGTATGGGTCTTACTCGCGACATGTCATCATGTTATGTTGATCATTTGTAGCAAGTATCATTAAAATCCATCTTTGCAAGACAAAGTTACCGGCCGGACACGAAATCTCACACAGACCCAAAGTGTATTCAAACAAACTCAAATTGTGACCTTGACCTTTGGCATAAAAAATTAAATGCTCTGAGGGTCAATAAAAAAGATTGGATGGCTGTAATTTTTAGTGAGTAGGTAGGAGCACAGCAAACAATATATTTTTTAAGGATGGCCTTAGACAAAAATATTTTAGACAATTTTAAAAATGTGAAAAATCCTGATATATTCCCTTTAAAGAGTAACATTTTGGCGGTGTGCATAACCTCTCACATATATTTAACATCTCCTTAGTCCTTATATATATACTAGACTACCATCGGATTGAAATAAAAAATGAAAAAATGGGACACCAGAGGCTATACCTATATCTTAAAATTTTCATAAAAAACTTGACAATGTAACTATACAGGTATAGTATTGAATTATTGGAAAAGAGCAACTATTGCTATCATCTTTAAAACCTGAAATCTAAGAGAGTTTTAACAGGCCATCATCCTTTATTTGTACAGCATCCAAAATATGGGAACACATTTTTCTTTCCAATCTGATGAAATTCCAATTAACATTCTTAGTACATTCAAAAATGGTTTTAGATAACAATTGTGGTTTCCAGCTCATAAATTTGCGCCAAGAACTTAGTGGTAACCTTGAAAATGGACAACAGACTGATGTTGTTGTAATGGAATTGTGGAAGTATTTTGATTTATATGGTTAACCAACTCATTCATAAATTAAAGGCTTACCAGAAGGCACCAATTGATTCTCAGTCACTACTTTTATTACATTTTCCGTATCATGTTGTTTGGTGTTTAACATTGCTTTCAAGCATTTTACAGATAGTATCTACTTGAGACAGTATTCTAAATGCTGCTATACTGGAGTATCACGCAGCAGACATATGGTACGATACCCCACCCAGTCACATTATACTGACTAAATGCTAAGCAATAAAAAGGAAGCATTTTATACCATTTTCGAGTATTTATATACAGTTTAACCTGTATTAAGCAGCCACCCAAGGGAAATGGCCAGACTGGCTGCTTGACACAGGTTGCTGCTTAATAGAGGGTCCATATTTTTACACAAAAAAAGCTGAAATCATGATGTTTATTGTCAGACAAACAGTGATCACACATGCATGGTACATGTACCAAACCCATGCCTGTAAGTTGTTTGGAAATATGTTCTGGCAGTTAATGAGAAAAATCAACAGGACAGTATTTTGTATAGAAGTACATATAAATAAATAATTTATATTATTTAATTAAAAAAACATTATGCTTCATTTAGCATAAAAATAAATCTATATGAATTTTTCATTTAGCAGATGCTGTAAAATCCCGTAAAAATGTGTAGCTTGTATTCTTCCGTTATCTAGCAGTTACGTACGGACACATTCTGATTCTTTATTTTATCAATACCTTTTCCAAAAATTCAGACTTTTAACCACTCTTACACATTCATCCAAAGTCAAACATTTTTTTTTCACAGCAGATATTGTGTACGATATGCATTGAGTCAATCGTAAATAAAAAAAAAAATTTGATATGAAAAAATAATGTTTTTCCACTGCATTCGCACCCACTTTCATAGCCGATAAAATTTAATTCAATTATAATTTAAACAAATTGACCAATTGCAATTATCTTTTTTATCTTACCCAGTTCGATAATTGTGCATAAACTTTGAAATTTGCTTCCAATGCGTTAACACGCGTCATAAACCTAAATAAAACTACCGTAAATACACACAATTGAAAAGTCATGTACCCAGTCTAGGTAACAGTTTCGCTAACAAATAATGTCATGAATCTTGCTATTCTATTTGCTTATTAAACCGTATATATGCATGCTCTCTCTGGGTAAAGTGGTGTGTTTTCGTAACAGAAGCAGAAGCGTTAACTGATCGCAGGATTACATAATATGATTGGAACAGCGGCCAGCCAAAAGGTGCGACTGCTAAGTGATAAGGGTAAGCGGCTACATCTTACCGCTTACACCTGACCGCTAACAGGTATTGTTTGTTTGTGTATTCAGTATAAATTAATTACTGAATGGATTCAAGGTAAGCCCAAAGTGTGTACATACCTTTGACATAACGAACCTGTCGCTACTTGGATCCCTTGGAAACTCAACACTGTACTTCATGGTGTGGAAGAAGAGGACAGACATGATTTCTGCTGCTGAAGCACATGATGTTGGATGCCTGCAAATTAATCAATATAATTAACAAGAGTGCCATGTTATAAAACAAAATCTTGTATTTATTTTATTCATTTCATGACATAATTTAACATTAGTACAGTATCTTTGGGCAATTTAACAGTCTGCGGGACTAGTGATAAAATAAAGAAGATTGTCCTTTGTGAATTCTCTTCTTTATATAAATATATAACTTTTTTTACCATTTCCACTTTTTTATACCTGCAGAGCCTGTCGAGTGGCCTTTGGCAGCCCGTCAGAGGAAATGCATATTTCTGATAACGTAAACCATTATTGACATATCAGACAATTAATCTGTCACAATCTTGGAACTTGTATGGTTGAAATGCGAGATCAGACAAGAATCAGACACTTATTGATTAGTTCATAAGCAGTGGTGTTTTTTAGGTCGGGGTGACCATAGGAAAAACTACTGTTGTAATGATGTATACCAAAGCATTTTAGTTAGAATAGTGTTGGCCGCTCATGCCAGAGTTTGTGGGTTTGATCCAATAAAGTCTAACAAGAGTTGCCAGAAGACCAACAAAGCTCGCATCTGGGTGTCTAAGTCCAAAAAGGGCCATAACTGTGCCAAAATGCAATCCAGAGTTATGGTTCTTGTCTGTGTGTGCCCCATTGATGATTGTGAACACACATGCAAGATTTCATTCACATCCAATGAGTGGTTGTATAGATATCTTAAACTTTAACGCAAAAGTTTAACCTGGGTGTCTACAGAAGACGACGCCGACGACAACGCCGGGGTAATGACAATAGCTCTCCTTGGACTTCGTCCCGGCGAGCTAACAAGAAAGCAAAACTATATAATGGTTCTATCCAGACTTGACAGCAAATCATATATTTAAAGCTCTAAAGCTCTCTTCGTAATCAAGCTAAAAAAAAAAAGTAGTACAATATTATTTTTAAAATGTCTGTTATGTAATTGCAATGAAGTTAATGTATTAGAAGACATTACAGGGCAACAGAAAAATAGTCTATCAAACTGTGCATTTAGCTTTGATAAACAGAACATTGGTATTATTTTAGCTGTCAATTGGCAAATGTTTCACAAAAGTGTAATGAATTTAATGACTTCAAGGAATTATATAATATATAGAGAAGGAAAGGCAAAATCATCTGAAATTCTATTCATTGTAGAAACACAAATAAAAATTCTTACATTGCAAAATGAAATTCTCATCAGAGCAATTCCATTGCCAGCAATTTGTATTTAAAATTGATGGAGTACTTCTGATTACAAACTTTGTATACTGCAACTAAAATAACAAATTACTTCAAACCTCAATATCTTTAATTCAAACCTTAATATCTTTTAATTTTCATGATCAAAACATTTTAAAACATCTAAGATTACATACAAATCTTTCTTCCGTTAATGCCAAACCCCTTTTAGGGACCTAGGCATGCGTCGTCATACCAACAAAGACTTTTAGTTTTTGAAAATATATTAAAAAGGAGTTTAAAAGAAACAGTGATGTTTCAGTTGTTAGGTTTAAACTAAAAACAAAACTATGAATTTATGATGAGATATGTTCAATTCTTAGTACTGACTTCAGAATAGAACTGTTATATGGTTGATAATAAAGGGATATCAGAAGATAATGAAATCCATGAAAAACTGTTCTGGGGAAAAACGAGAATTGTTAGTCAGTTGTTGTGTCAATTAGTTTGAAAGCAAGTGAATGTCAGGATTGTCTGTTCTTCAGTGTCGTGTAATCTTCTAGGGGGATAGCTACAAGGTGATTTGTGATCTTGTAACATAGAGAGAGTCGGCTGTCTATACATCTTTGGTCTTGTCTTCTCCACTGGGGAGACCAAAGCATCTCAGTGACGCTACTGGTCTGTCTATAGTCGTGTTTGGCCCAGCGTGCTGCCCAACGCTGGACTCGCTCAACCTCAACCCAAATTCAGTTTTATGAAATCAGTTGCCTGTAAATTATGAATGGCTAGTTTACCTTATAATTAATTATATTTATCAACATTTAATCAGGAGATTAAAGTTTCTTAACCCTCTCTGTAAGTCCTTGATGATTTTTCCATATTTTTGTCAAAAGTAATTTTCTTGTAATACGGACTATTTTGCCGAGGCAATTTTTGTACACGCACATAACATTATGAAAATTTAATCGGCGGTGAATTGCAGAAAAAGTATAAAGTGTCACTCACCCTGAATTACTGGCTTGAGTTGCTGTGATGCTATCAATTCTGAGCTGATTTGCCATGTCCCGTAGTGCCTGCATCATCTTGTTATCCGGACGGTGATACTCGCTCATTTGCGACTGGCTCATTTTGAACAGTAACGATATTTAGCTCAACCAAGGTTAATTGACACCGGCAACACCACGTGATACGAGCGACATCTGCAACGAACGCTCCAGTGAATAAGAACGATAACCTCACACACCCCCCCACACAACACAAGTCCGGGCCGTAATGGAGAGTAACGGAAAGAAATTGGGCACACACACAGGAGGAGTAACCGGGGGTCAGAAAATACTAAACACCTGGAGTAAATGACAGCCATTTTGTTAATTCTAAAACTGACGAGAATGTAATATTTAGATGTATTAGTTTTTTTTCGGGGAATGCCCCTGTATCGCCATTTAACTCAGTGTTTGAGCAAGGACTTGTATAATATCCTTGGTTTGAGGTACCGGGTTAGAAATCCAGTGAGGCTCTCCCCGGGTGGGATGGGGGGTCCCTGTTACCAGGATCTCATAAAGTAATGGCCAATGCTCCCCAGATCTCCAAAAGTATTTGCCACAGTTCCCCAAAAGTATTTTATATCCCTAAAATGGTTTCAACAGTTCCCTAGATCCACAAATTTTTACACACAATTCCCTGAAAAATGTATACCAAATATTGCTCCCTTTTAAAAGGAAAACACGTATACTTCTATAGTCTTCTCGGTTACCATTTGCAAATCATCATCATAAACGCAGTCATTGTGCTATCATAGTTTCCATGTCTTTTCTGACCTTCAGCGGTTTTAGGGATCTCAGGGGGAATATGGCCAGTTATTTTTAGTGATCTGGGGAACATTGGTCACTACTTTCAGGGATCCAGGGGTCAAAGGCCTAATTTTAGAGATCTGGGGGAAGTACTTTTGAGGAACTATGAACACTAGAGAGGATGCACATGATTTATTCAGGAGATTTGCACTTTTCATTCTCCTCTACCAAAACAGTGAAAAGGGTTCTGGTAGGGTCCTGATGGAAGATTGAGGCCTTGACTCTTTTCCTGCCAGCCTGTACATATATCAAGACCGCCATGTGATGGATAGTTTTAACATCAAGGGTATTTTAACTCTAGTGACCGAGAACACTTTCTCTTAAATGAGATCCAGAGCCACTGACGTGCCACTGCAGTTAGAGTTTGATTATCGATTCAGCAGGTGTATGAAGGAACAATTGAAGAGGTATTGTAATGCACCATTCTGCAACTATGCCAGCCCTTCTGCATATTACCTAAGAACTTGCGGCTCGATCCTGTTGTACACATTATTGCAATAAAAATATGTTTAAATCAAAATACAGCGGTAAAGTCTACTAAGTAGGCATTTCAGATTACAGAGAGAATTAAGAAGACCGTCTTCTTCTATCTTCCATAACCACAGAATATGTATACAGAACCCTAGGGGACCCTATGTAACATTTGTTTTACCTTATTTGTCTTTCCTTTTCAGCATATCTGTCGCAGTCATAAACCAGTTGTAGAGTTCCCAAAGCAGAGTCTAAACTATGGTGGAAAGGTCCGTGGTGCGTAGCCCAAAAGTGAATACGAATGTGTACAGCTGCTCCAAACATAAGATCAGACTCCCAATGTCACTTGCAAACCTAAGTGATGCAACAACAGAATCCACTTAAAACAAGTTCTTTAAGTTCTGCACAGAGTCCTGTAGGTTGAGACAGTTTTCCTCCACTACCATCTCGAGAACCATGTTCATCTCTAACTATACGGTACAGACCTTTGTAACAGGATTCCAAACTCGTACACAATGGTCATCACTCGCTAAAAGGAACTGTATCCCCGTGGGAGTTTGACAAGCTATACGTACTCTTACACAAAATGTACTATCATGGTCAAAGACTTTTGATGCAGAGCTGTGGTTGTGAAAATCTACCTCAACTAGTCCACCACCGATCTCAAGGACAGATACATACAGCTTGCCTTTTACATATATCAGTCCATACAGAAGTTTACATGGTGCTTTCTGACAAAATGTTTCCACTAAGGGAATGCCATCTAATGCAATCTCAGCTTCAAAGACTGGCACTTTAAAAGAATACGTAACCAGTCTACCAAGACTGTCAAAACACAGCGCTAGAGTCTCAATACTATTTCAAATCAATTTGACATGGAAGTGCGTGCATCTGCTGTTACTGTTTTCCTTTGAAGTTTGTCTTAATTGCATTAGAAAGGTCCTCAATTTATCTCGTAGCATTATTTGTGGGGGGGGGGGGGGGGGGGGCGGTTTCTTGTCCTCGCTGTCTGTCCATTCTCCAAAACTCTTCAGGTGTACTTGTACAACGTCTTTACATTAATCACGGTTTCTCCAGTCAGACCTTCAAACGCAGTTCAATTTTTCTTTGTTTCTGCAGCATACAGAACATTGTCAAGTTCTTCAACTCCAGCTGGACGTTTCAAAGATTCCATCTCTTTAGTAATACAGGCATAATCTTACTTTGTAAATATTTCCTGTCTTAATGTCACTCACAATCACATCTAATGGTGTCTGAAATACCCCTTGTATGTTGTCATCAGTTAGTCGAAATGGTTCTGGAACAACTGTATACCTTACCACAGAAACACTTTCAGAAGCACTCGTTATCTGCAAAAGGGATTCAACATCTTGTTTTTCTCGGTGACTAACTGCACTAACAGATAGCAGTGGAGACAGCTGAATAAAAAATGCATGATGAAAAGGGTAATTTCGTAATTGTACAAGATGTGTACGTTCTCCATTAATTTGCCACCAATTTGAAAAAAAAAACACCCACAAATCTAATAACATGAACTGCATAAGAACTGCTACATACGTTGGAAAGAATTTATCTGCGACATCTTCATCACAATACGTCTCTGTGCCCCTGTATTCTTTGAGTCTGTCTGTTTGTCTGTCTGTCATGCACTGCAATGTACTGTACTGTACTGTACTGTACTGTACTGTACTGTACTGTACTGTACTGTACTGTACTGTACTGTACTGTACTGTACTGTACTGTACTGTACTGTACTAGACAGTACTGCACTGCACTGTATTGAATTAATCATTAAAATAACCATGGTTTAATTAGTATACGCTGGTCAGTGACTGTGTCCTTTGAATACCTCGTCTGCTGTGGGACATACAAATATTGTTTTTCAGCCGGTTTATGCGGGTGGAATTTGACAGAAACATCAAAGAAATATTACTGTCAATCTCTCTCATTTTCACTACACTAAATCAGGTTACTCCAGTTTTAGTATACATACATACTATCGTGTAAAATGTAACTTTTTATGTATAAAAATGAAAATAAACGTGCTTACCACCTGGAAACTAAAAATACACGGAAAATTGAAACACTATTGCTTACAGGATATAAAATAATATATATGCATCAATTTCAATACAGATTGTACATCATTCATAGAATTTTAATAGATGTGTTATATGTTTCATAATTAAACAGCCGTAAGTCGCGTTTGGTCTATTGTTTCAAATACAGCAACAGTAATTACCAGAAAACACGTGCAGCAGCTGTTGTAGTCGCGATATATCGCTTAAGGTGCCTGTGGAGCTGACGATGGATGATGATGATGATGAACGTTGCTTCTGCCGGGGCTTTTTATGTTCGATAATGGATATACAAGTTTACATTTTAATGTAGAATTGGCAATATTTACCTGCTGTTACACAGATTTAAACCATTTGATGTTTGTTTCATTTAGTATATCATCGAGGGTGTACAGGTGCACAGTTAATCTAACCATTATTTCCTGGAATCCTGGAAGGTTAGCTAATACTCGGAACTTATCGCTAGCCGCAAGTAACTGATCATTTTCCCACATGACTCAGCAGTGAGATACTTATGGCAACGCAGTATCGTATATCACTGTGCCCGAGCGGAGATACGAACTCACGACCTCTGAATTGATAGTCAGACGCGCTACCGACTTTAACTTGGCCCATCTGTACATCATACATATAGAAATAGAAATAATGCATTTTATAAAGATATCGGGACATGTGATATAATATTTTTTTCAAAACATAAAGAACACAATGGTTCCTCGAGCTGTCCTTGAAAGTACGATTTTTTTCTAATTCGAACAAATCGTGATAAATATGTCTGCCCATAGAGTAGTTAAATACATTTGATGTTCGGTTCCTGATATAAAATTGGATGGGTGGGAGTGGGGTTGGGGTTCTAATGTCGGTGTTTTTGTGCATTAACATTTTCTTTGTATATTATATTGTACTATGATCTATCTAAAAAAATATGATTAATATAAAACTTTTGATAATGACATAGAACACTGTTAAAAATTCCATTAGACAATGCCTGGTTGTTTACCTGTGTGGCCCGGGGTTGGGTGGGGTTGCACTTGACCTGGAAATGGGTACATATGTGCCCTGTAAATATCAAAACAAAGGCACAAACTCTACATTGCAGCCTAAAACTCTACATTAAAACCAATTATAGGGATCGAACTCTACATTCAAACAAATTATATAGTGGGAAAATCTATATTTAACCTTATTAAAATTCCCACCACCACCCCACGGGCTGTGTAGTATTATGGTGTTGCCAATTATTGACCACAAAGAAAATATAGATAAAATAATGGACATTGTTGAAAATGATAGAGCCTTCCATGAAAGCCACTGTTTATCATTAAAAAAGAATTAGATTGAAATATGACACAAGGACCTCAACCTGGACAGTTTATACGATTTTAGCCAGCCAGAGTTAAGGAACTTGTCACGATCTTACGGTTAAACAACTACATGTACTTTTAAATTTCAGAAAGATTAATAAAGATTGACAGTGTTATCCTTAAAGTGTACTGTTGAGAACTTATAGAACTAAACTGTTGAGCGCTCGGTCCAGTGTGCAGGAATTGGGGTCGTGGGTTCGGTCCTTCGCCATGCTAATTGTAGATTTGTAGTGTCCTTGAGCAAGTTGTAAGAACTTGTTTCAGAATTGAAGTAAAATAAAGAAGTTTAAAACTTAGGATTAAAATATATTTTACACGTTTTGTCATGGATGTGTGAAAAATGATGTATTCCAACTATTTGACAGAGTTGTGCCACTTTCCTAAATACAAGCAAATGATCTGCGTATATATCTTGGTATCGTATGTTTAGTGAAAATTCCTCAAGATTGCCGTTCGTTCTTTTTTATTATGGTGTCAATTACTAAAAGTGAACCTTATAAAATTAAAGGGGTAAACCAAGAAAAGGAAAACGATTTGGTAATGTTGGTAATAGACGGAATCAAAGGGACATAATTCTGTGAACAGAAATGCTGACACTATACGCCTCATGGTGATGCATACTTCTAAGCAAGATTCATAAAATTCCAACAGAGGTTGTAGAGAAATAGCGCGGAATTTGCTGACGACCAATCGGCGACTGTGATATCCCCTCTAACAACCTCGTAGCCACTTCTAGAAATTGTCCAATGTTACAGTTGTTAGTTATTTTCAGCTATTGATGTTTTGGATAAATACAAGTGTTGTGAATATAACAAAAAAAAAGAGACCCAAGTGGTCCAAGTCGCTCATCTGATCTTCACTTGGCGGTTCTTAGCCCGGGATGTGTTTTTGTCAGTTTCTAATTATGACCCTTCGGTCCTGAAAGCGGTCACTTCTTGGTCAAGTATTAACTGAACAAACAACAATGCTTCAGACATAAACATTATGAAACCTATCATGTTACTGTTATGTCAAAATCAAAACCATAATCCAATGACCTGTAACCTAATTTGAATGGTTTAACGCCATTTCCAATACATTTCAGGTTATATATGGCATTTTCCAGTTTAACTGGTGGAGGAATCCTCAGAATGAATTGGAATAGGACCAGCGTCCTTCCCAAAGTAACTGGCAAACGTTCTAACAAAGATTTTGGGCGAGTGGGACACGGACCTACGACCTTAGTGGTGAGAGACAGCGCCTTGGATCGCTCGACCACGGAGGACCATAACCTAATTTGAAAAAAAATAATGCAATAATGAAAAGGACCTAACTGTTAACAATTATGCACTTCTCCACTTCGCATTTATTGTTATATACCTACTGCGCAAGTTTTGTAAAGATCAAATAAATGGTTGGGCTAGAATTGACACAAAAACAACTTTTGATAATGTAAGGTCAATAATTCAGGTATTTATTATCCGATTTCGCCGTTTTGACAACTTGTTAAAGATTTACAACTATATTTGATCATGCTGCAACATCACATGTGGATGCTTAGAGTACACAATGCCAGATAGTGTCATTTCGATGATTCAAGGGCAACAATTCAGTCAAAAGTTAGCCCATTCTACCAGTTCAAAATATTGTTATTATATGTACTACATGAACTGTGTAAGTTTGGTGAAAACCAAATGAACATTGCTGAAAAGACCCTTGAATCGTAAAAATAATGTTACCTGATCCTATTTTGGAAGTTCAAGACTGTGTCTGTTACATTATGGTTATACAACTACTGGGCAAGTTTTGGTTTCGATTAATTTGACATACATAATTATTAGACGGTTGTTTGTTTGGCGGTCACTTTCTACAATTTTTCAGTTATATCGCGATGGTTGCTTCTTGAGGCAGTAGTCTAAGCGCTGCCACACTAGAGTATCATGCTGCAATCATAAAGTATGATACCCCACCCAGTCACATTATACACCGTGCCGACCAGACCATCCTCTAAATGCTGAGGGCCAAGGGATAGAGCTTCTTTAATGTTCAAGTTTTTGGTATGTGGCCGGTGATTGAAGCCACGACATTCTGCAAGCGAGCACGCTCTACCACTAGACCACCACTGTGGTTATAGTTAATAGGAAGCACCCCTATGATTTTTAAGATGAACTTTTATGTAATTATAGGGATGATCAAGACAAAAATAGAGTTTCACCCAACCTGAACGTTAAAAGAGGGTTGACGGACACAAGACAAGTTGTCCAAAACGGCTCATTTACATTACTAGAAATGTGCCAACACAAATGCACCCGCTATTAATCAAACTACAAGTTGAAAAAGGGCCATAATTCCTGTAAAATTTGACTGATATTGACAAATGTCGAACTTAAGCTGTATTTTATAATTATACAGATACACATAAATTATTAATTAAATATACATAGTATAAACCTCTTCAGAAGTTATTGATCAGATTTTTTTAACTTGGATGCAGGCACATGCGGGCAACACTTAACGCCTGTTTACATTCTCCGAGTGGTGGGGGCATACAACGGAAGACAATAAACTCACAACTACAGTGGTACATTGGACACGCACACACTTTCAAATGTTAGAATGGTAGAAAACAAATGCAACACAGAGAAAAGTTTAAAAGATTTATTTATGGTCTGAAATTGATTTTTACACATACTTAAAATTACAAAATACAAAACATCTACAGTTTTCTTTCATTCAGATTCCACAAAACAGACTATCAATGACTGCATATTTATCACAGTCATGCAGATTTTAAAATCATTAAAATTTTATTTGACACATATTCAGTGACCAAATATTGCAGGATATTTCGATACAATAGTTTTTGTAATAGAATAAACGCATGTCAAGCAACATTTGAAAGGGACTATAAAGATATACTAATGGATTTATAATTTTTGCTTTAATAATCAAATCTTTTGTAAAAAAAGGTTACATCATTATATTTAACACTGTACCAAGTGGCTTAACTGGCTTTTATAAAGGTTAAACTCACTCTGAAGTCTCCTTTTACCTTTTGGGCGTACATGGCAATCTAACTAATGTATGTGCAAACAGGGAGATACAAGTTGAAATCTGTAAAACCCGTCCAAATACTTATGATTGGTCCTATATTATAAAAACGACAAAAACTGATTACTGGAAACAACACTATGTGGAGAATGGTGATCGATTCTTTATAAATTAATTTCATCAGAAAAAAAAAGTGTTTGCTCAATTTCTTCTTGTTTGCAATTACTTGTTTGTAAAATGGAATTTTGTGTGTCAATTAATAAATATTTGAGTATGCTTTGTTAATACAATACATTTGCTTATATATCATTAAAATGTTATAACACAGTCTCTTATCTCACACAGAATTAAGCATTCAATGGAATTCCAGCACCAAACTTCTTTACTTTTTAACATTATAGAAAGCATGAAATTTAAACAGCCATACATGGCAATCCATTCCTACACCTGACATGAATATCAAAGAACATTCTTTTTTTTGTACAGGTAAAAATGTAAGCAAAATGTTTCAATGTCTGTTTTATAGAAAATGATACTTGTTTAAATGACAAAATATGCAAATGCAGAACTATGTTACATTGAAAATATTTTGTACTGTATGAAACATATTAGTTGATTTTCAAACACAACTCACTGTTGATATTTCTAACACAACCCCATGCATTTTAGATATCTTTTTTTTTCCTTCAAAATATACGGTGTCAAAAACATGGAAAATTCACAGTAAAAGCACCAGAAATTGTATCAAATGCCTAACAGCCAAGTTGATGGGCTTATATGAAAGATGGAAACTCCCTCAACGAGTTGTAAAATGTACATAAATTATTGCATATAATATTTTCAGTTTAGTACCTATCAGTGTTGATTCATTTGTATTTTTAATTTGGTAGGTAATGTATCTTTGTAACTTGAATTCAGGTAATCATCTGAACAGTCTTAATCCTGAACTTCTTTTCAATAAACTGTGACACAGGAATACATGCTATATACTTGACCGAATATTAGCAGACATAAATACACTGTTCAACACTTACAGCTTATGATAAAAGCATCAAAGTTCACTCATCATAAAATGAAACATGAGAAAAACTAGTATACTAACATCACAGCCACTCTCTCTTTATCACGCATCCTTAAATGTTGTCAAACAGAACATAATTTGTGAATTAAATACATAATTATAATGTTTGTTAATTATTTTCATATATATATATAAGAAAAAAATACATACTCGAAAATTCTAGAGAGGAATCTAAGGCATGATTAACACACACTGCAAGTATCGCTCGCAAACAGCTCTACCAAGCGTTACTTTATAGGTCCTTCAGTTTAGTTTTGACGAGGAAAAAAACTCAAAGAATTATTTCAGAAAAGGTATACAATTAAATGTTTACATACAAAATAGTATAACAATATTGTGTTAATAAATATGAAACAACAATGAAAGCTGACATGGCTTTATTCAATGCTTGCTATATTAAAGCCAATGCTAAACTTTACGACTATCACTGTTAATAATTCCTCATGGCCAATCCAAGAAATGACCATTAATTTACTTATTCAGTGATTTAGAAATTAAGCCATTCTTTTTGTATGTGTAGTTTAGTAACGATTATGAATAGTAATGACAAACAAATTATCTTTGCCTATGCTTTATCATGGCCCATACACTACATAACCATTATGTTTGCATTTATACTAGTTATAACATTACCACTTGATCTTTTTCCCTCAAGGCCGTATATTATATCATCATTTACTGACATTGTGATCAAGATAACCTGCTTGTGGTCCAAACATTTAATCTTATATTTTTATTGTCTGCCATTCACGGACTGTGTTTTTGTATTTATATATGACTTTAAACAACTTTTGTTAATATTTTTAAGGCCCACACACCAAAATTTTTATATATTTCTTATTTGCGGCTTGTAAATAATATTTGTCAAGAGAAAATGGTTCTGATCAGCAATATAATTTTTTCTCAATATTTTACTTTTGCAAAAAGAAAAATATGACACCTACCGGTAGTCAAGTGACAGTAGAAACATGTACAAGTATTTAGTTTCCATTTAACAAGCCCTGCCAACTTTCATATAGATAGTCTGCATAAATACAAAAAAGTGTAATTGTAGCAGATGTCATCACCGCCAGGAGTGTGTACACTTGTCACTTCCCCAAGCAGATGTGCCACCGCCACGTGGTTGTACAATTACTGTAGCTGGTGTTAACACCGTCCGTAGTGTTTGTACACTAATTGTAGGGGGCACTGTCACCGCTAAGTGTTTGAACACCGACTGTAGGGGGTGTCGCCACCAAGTGTTTGTACAATTACTGTAGGGGGCGTTGCTACTGCAAAGTGTTTGTACATTTACTGAAGGGGGCGTTGCCACCACCAAGTGTTTGTACACTTACTGTAGAGGGCGTCACCACAACCGAGTGTTTGTTCACTTACTGTAGGGGGCGTCGCCACCACCATGTGTTTGTACACTTACTGTAGGGGTCGTCGCCACCACCAAGTGTTTGTACACTTACTGTAGGGGGCATTGCCATTACCAAGTGTTTGTACACTTACTGTAGGGGGCATTGCCACTGCCAAGTGTTTGTACAATTACTGTAGGGGACGTTTCCACCACCAAGTGTTTGTACACTTACTGTAAGGGGGGCATAGTCAAAGCCTGTAGTGGTTGTACACTATGCAACTGCAATTTAACACCAAATGATGACTTTGTCCACAATTCCATTTTAAATGAAACACTAAGTTATTCATGAACCACTCAATAAAAATGCAAAATAGCCAGCGCACAGTTACACAATTGTACACTTAATACGTATAGTAATCAAATACATATTTATGACCAACGCGTTATTACATACACAGAGAAAGTATTGTTTTGCCAACACACCTCTTTGTTACCCAATCTCTCACTCGTATACCTAAAACAGTGACAATAACTTGCGTTTGTTGAAAAGGTTTACAAAGTAGGCACCAGTGGAAAGATTTACCAAAGGACAATGCAGTTTAATTAAACTGAAAAGAAAGATGCAGTTTCAGCCCTGGATTCCAGTAAATGTATGCCTTTCAATGCACGTTTCTAATTAGAATATGAAATTTTACAAAAAATCCGATAGATTTGAAGAGACAGGACTGTTTTAGAGAAAGGTTTGCATCTGTCCGAGTGTAATGTTTGAGTTACAAGATTTTTACTGAAGCAAATCCACAAATTATTACAATCACGATATGTAGACTGGCTAGAAGTTCTTATTACTAGTTACTACAAATCCATGTAGCTTGCCAGGACTTGCATCAATCATTATCACATCACCTGTGGTTACTTACAATTTAGGTAACAAAATTGGCTTGGCCTGTAATTCAATGTATGGAAATAAGATTTATTTTGTTATATTAATGCTTCAATGTTAGATTAAATGGAAACAAATTGTGTACAGAAGTTGGCTTCACTTTAAATATTAATTCCCTTCTCCCCAAAGTCTCAATATCAATTTATTTTTCTTTGTGAATAAACTGGTCATAAGAAGGTTATAATAAATATGGATATTCAACAAAAATCTTTTCAAAACTTTTCTAGTGTATAAATAAACATAGTAATACGTATATTTCAAGTCCGACAATTAGAAAACAGCAATATCAAATTTATTCCAATTGACAATATTTATTTGAGGCGATAAATCTCTTTACCTACCATACATCTCAATATTGTTAATAGTAACCTTAAGACATGGTTTTGAACCAATCATAAAATTATGAAATAATATTTTTCATAGCGATGCTTTTATAGGTGTATGTGTCTAGTGATGGAGATAATTTAATCCAATGAAGAATGACAATTAAAAATCTTCTGGAAAAAAATCCTAAAAAATACTTGCTATATATTTAACCAAGACATTAGGTTTCTGTGATAATATGATTAACGCTTGCCCCATGTTTTGATATTTAAAGCCTTCTACGACCTCATCTTAAGTTGAGAGAATTGTTTATCCCCAGGCACGACAGAATATCATAAAATTGCAAGATTCTGCTTATATTATTCCCAAGAGCTTGGCCAACATTTTCAAGATTGCAACTTAAAAAACTATGTGCCTGTTGAGGCAACTTGATCAGAAGGTGTCTATCACAACAAGTACTGTACATAATTACAAATTTGTACAATTGAAAAGTCTTTAGTCGTCTATCTTAGTTGTATACAAATTATTTAATACATTTGTTCCTAGCGTTATTATAAAAGACGGCAACCCCTGCCCTTCTTTTTCTTCACCTGAAGCGCTGCCCTGGTGGCCGTTTCAAATACTTCTCTAACCCCTTCTTTGGTTTTAGCAGAACATTCCAAATAACTGAACGCGTTGATCTTTTCCGACATTGCTCGTCCATCTTCTGGTCTCACAGGCTCCTGTTTCATTTTCATCAGCTCCCTCTTGGTGTTTTCATCATTGCGGGTGTCTTTCTTGTTTCCAACCAGGATTATGGGAACGTTCGGGCAGAAATGTTTCACCTCTGGCGTCCACTTCTCGGGGATGTTTTCTAAACTGTCAGGACTGTCAATCGAGAAACACATAAGTATGACATCCGTGTCCGGGTAGGACAGCGGTCGTAGTCGATCGTAATCCTCCTGGCCGGCAGTATCCCACAGCGCCAACTCAACCTGTTAATGAGAAAAAGCATTATTTTTATTTTCTAAAACACAATTGACACTGTCTAATTCATTCCTTCTGTTCCAGGAGCTCCCAAAATGTTTTGCCTGTAAATTCAAATGTTGAGCTACCAACTATTAATCCAATTATTTAGATAGGTACACAAACAGAAATGCTAGTACAGCTATGTCACCGATTCCTTCCCTGTCAGAAACTACTAAAAAGAGAATCATAAAATGAACAACAATCCTTGGGTACACTTAGAAAATGCCGATAATAATAACACAGTTTTTTTAAGCAGTGCTGGTAATACATCTGCAAAATAAAGGCCCTTAGTAGTTCATATCATTGCCTTTATAAGCCTTGTCCAACACACACATATAAATACGAGGGTTGTATCATTAGTATATTCCCTTAATTTGGTGACAGTTTCATATTGATGGGGCTTTTTGCAACTAATCTTGTATTACATCATTCAATAACAAGAGTTGTCAGATGACAACAAAGCTCACCTATCGGATAAAACTCACCACCCATGCAAAGATTTAGATTGGAGGCAAACACCAAAACTTAAACGCAAATAAACGCAAAAGCTTAACATGGGTGTCCACAGAAGATGCCAGGGTCATGGCAATAGCTTTCCTGGACATTTGTCCCGGCGAGCTAAAAATGACCACACTACTAGTGCTTTCCTTTCTGTTTAAGATTCTTCTTTATCAATTATTCTAATGTACATTAATGTTTACATTAAAGTTGGTACAAAGTAGCGTCTCTCTCTGTAACTTACAGAGATAATGAAAAATGCGATGTTCTTACTCATAATGAAAGAAACCTCAAAATTTAAATAATGATAAATATTACTATGCTACTTACTACAGGTTCATCAAAATCGACATGCTTCATTTGATTTTTATTCCTAACAAAGCAAAGGTATACACATGTGGATCCCTTTAAATCATTTCTGTTTTCATTTAAAGTTTGATAACATGTCTTTATGTTTGTTTGATGTACATAACTAACTGTATATAATATCATCATGTAGAGTTTGGTGCTCTCCTTGTTCAGTTGTGTATCTATGCTTTGAATGTCTGCTTGAGACAGTAATATAATTGCTGTTGTTGTAAGGTGTTAAGCGTCACTTTCAACAATTCTTCAGTAATATCTAACGGTGTCTACTGGCAGTATCATGCTGCTGACACATGATATTATAAATTATATCGACATCAGCCAACTAGTCCTAGAACTATCCTCTAAATGTCGAGCACCAAGTACACTTCTAAGTACCATTTATGACCCAGCCAGGGATTGAACCTTTCCGAGTGTGAGGCAGACAATTTACCACTAGACCAAGCTATGCATGTGACTCAATCACATTAAAATAACACTGGGTGGAACAGTCCTGGAACTTCCTCCCTGCCCCTGAACAAGAGGTTAAAACTGAAATACAGCATGGATATTATACACATTTTTAACATTAGAGACAATGATCTTGATGAGTGTATAGAAATATGCATACAATGAAACTTCTATAACTGGTAAATAAAATCTTGAAAACATTTTGTGCATATATATTCAATATACACCGTACTTGTGATATCTCAGTCTGGTTCCAGCTACAGACCGGACAATATCCTTTTCATATAAGCAATACCAGGCACACTTCAATATAATTGTGTTTAATTATTGTTTCTGGTTCATGTTTTATGGTACTCTGCTGCAATTCTAAAGTGATACTGCTACTCATTACACAACAATAAATCAAATTTGACTATTCAGCAGTTTATGAGAAACTGAACTAAACAAAAAACTTAACAGTCAATTGTCAACTTTCCTGCCAATGGAAAAGTAACAACTTCATTTTAATTTGAAATGTCACAACAAAAACCTAAAGTTCTGGTTTCTTGTACTACATGTCCCTTTTAACCCTTTACCCAATAGATACACGTTTTCCTGCACCAATATCAGAAGGCCTTTGAAAACAGTGCAGGAAGAGTTCAGATTGCTCATTATGAGCAATCTGAACACTTCCTGCACTGTTTTCCCTCTGGCAGTTAATATAAACATAATTCACCCAATAATTCAATAGCCTTCTATATTAGAAGTGTCTAAAGGCATCTATATTAGAGGTGTCCAAAGGCAATAGCTTGTAACACACTTATGTTTAAGTGTCCAGTGGAAATACAGTGGGTTATATGTTGTGTTTATAAAGCAATGTGTTGGCCTCTCACATTATAGGTTGCCAGTTCAATCCTCAGCTCGACATGATGCCTCTCATAAAACAACTCAGGACTGGTTCTATCCAGGAAGAGGACTTGAGAGCAGTTCATATAAGCTCTGAGCTTTCATTGCAATCAAGCTAACTTAAATTAGTACAAAAAATTAAGTAAAGCAACCTTTAAATAAGAAACTGTATGTAGCATTTTGACTGACCACAAATGCCAGTCACTAATCATATTTCATCACTTTGTGCTCAGAGCTTTAGGACTCTCTCAAGTCCCTGAACAAAACCAGTACTGAGTGGTTTTTGAGAAGCCATTCCGTGGAGTCAGGATCAACCGTACAAACCCTGGCATGAGAGCAAACACTCTATCCATTGCACAGATTTAACTTTCGATGAATTTTTTTCAGCTCATCCGAATCTTATCGTTACAGACAAAATATCAAAGTTTGATCAAATGTAGAACTTTTATCACAAAAACAATATGAAATGTTTTTAGACATACCGGTACAACAAATTAAAACTGCAAACAAATAATCACTGTAAAAAAAACACAATAGAAGGGATTATCTTGAAATAGCATCCTGTTACATCTTAACACATGAGTCAGAAGTAACACTTGTGATCAAATCCACAAATTTCAGTACCTACTTCATCATGCAATCTTTCCTTCGAATGATTAAATTCACAAATTTAAATTCCTACTTCATCATGCATGCCACTTTTACAATCTTTCCTTCGAACAATAATAAAATCAAACAGGAATACCAAGATTTTTTTATAGAAAATCATTTATGTAAAGAAGTAAAATAATTGTTTTTCTGTATTTATCATAAACAGTTGGAACAATGTTTGGTTGAAAAGTTGGATATGATATTATTACGAATCTACATATAGTATTGTTCTATATTATTCATAACTTCACCAGCAGACACATTTTTTAACAAACTAGAAATCTAAAAAAAAACACATTCTACCACTTATAAAGGTTATTGATGGGAAACCAAATGTTTACCTGCATGGATGGACCAACAGGGGTTAATGCCCAATCACCATTCTCAGAATGAATAGGGTTTTACAGCATACCAACACATTAAAGGTTGATGAGAGCGTAACAAACAATGATCAGTTGCAGTGAATGAAATGATTTGCCCATAGAAAGCAATAGGTTTAATACAATACAAGATCAACAAAATGAAACAACAGATATGTGTATATGTTATTTTAATTCAAAAGAGTAAACAAGAGTACAATCAGACTACAAGATATAATCTCGTACACTTCAGCAATAGCAGTAACTTGAATGGTACAATATACTACAACAATAGCCATGCAATGTCACTGGCACTCACTGTTACCATCATTCACGAAATGGTTACCAATACTTAGAGATGTATGGAATGTGTTATAATTAACATTTTAATTAAACAACAGCATCATTTTTCATGGTTATGAAACTAGTGACGAAATAAATACATGCAACTTTCTCCAATTTTTCCGGCTATGGTTTGATTTGGAATGCCTGGTGTATGGCAACCAGCAGTTACACATCCACTTAAACGTTGGCGCATGTATCATCACCAATGCATACTAGGTACACAGGGCTGTATAGAAGATATTTGTTATTCATCGTTAAAGTGACACTTGGCAATCAAAGATACAACTTAAATCTAGATTTACGAAAATATTTAACCAGACACCATAAATAATTATGTATTTAATTAAAAAGTGCCAAGGAAAACCTCTGTATCAATACTTTGTAATTAAATCAAGTTTAAACCTCAAAATGCCGAAAAAGAATTGCATAATGAGCAATATCTTAATCACTCCTTACGCCATTTATTTTGTGAATCCACAACAAAAGGTTTACATATTTCAAAACGAATACCCAATAGAATCTTACATAGTAAATATCAAACATAACTGTACCACTGATGAGATTTCTGATTGAATTGTTCGTATGTTGCGTGCAATTTTTTTCCTTAAAACACTAAGTTAATATTTAAAAACAATGTTAACCTGTGAAAATATTCTCAGTTATAAGATTGATTTAATAGTTAGCGTCATTTTTATGCCATCGATGGCAAACAGTTGATCAGTTAACCTAACCACTGTTTCCTGGCGCAGTTTTAGTAGACTTTACCAAAATACAGGTCATTGAAAATGCATAAATATGCCATGGTATGTACATTTTCATATAGTGCACAAAGTTTACAAACTGAAATTACTGTTTTGTAGTTTATAACTCCCTGAAGAAGGCACCCAGTTATAATTAATGATTTCTGTGAGCAATAAAAAATGTTTGTGCTGAACCTTGTTAAAGTAGAAATTTACTGGAACAGAACATCCTTATCAAATAAAAAGGAAACAAACTTCTATGAAAATTTACAAACCATTAAACACTGATGCTACATCAAATCAAGTTGTAAACAAACAGTTCACAAACCAAGTGAACACAGGTTTTACAAATCTCTTCAATAATTTTAGCAAGATGCATTATTCGACTTTGTCTAAAATAGTATTTTTTAAAGGTGAGCATTAAAAACTCCATTTAAATGATGCATTTGATGATATACACAATATAAATATTAAATAGTTACAAAACCATGATAAAATCAACATACATTAAACATCAAACCAAGCATACACATACATTTTGTTAACTGACTTTTGATTTTAAATAGTGTTGTATCTTTGCTAAAACTTCAATTATGCTTATTATGAAATTAATCCTTTACTACTATATATACATGTACAATGCTATACAATAATATGATCCATATATTTTACACATTTGCTTGAATAAACACTAACAATGTTCTAGTTTCACTTTCACACAAACTTGACAAACATAAACAGCAAGTTCATACAAAAGTAAACAACCATTTTTTTTCTGCCTACAACCACGTTTTAACTAGATCTGTTTGCTCCTTTTATTAAATAAAAAATTTGAATTTGAATATCGGCTATTTCATATATAATATACAGGCATTATAAATGAAAAAAAACTTCAGCATAAAGTGTGACAGTCTTTTACTTAAAATATTCTACACTTTCTCCCCTTCTTTTTCTTGACCTGTAGAGCAGCCCTGGTTGCATATTCAAATACTTCCCGGACTCCTTCTTTTGTTTTTGCTGAACATTCCAGATACGTGAAAGCCCCCATTCTTTCTGCCATGGAACGACCGTCCTCTACACGAACTGCCTCTTGTTTCATTTTTGCCAGCTCTCGGTGTGTATTTTCATCATTTCTTAAATCTTTCTTGTTTCCGACAAGAATTATTGGAACGTTTGGGCAGAAATGTTTCACCTCTGGCGTCCACTTCTCGGGGATGTTTTCTAAACTGTCAGGACTGTCAATCGAGAAACACATAAGTATGACATCCGTGTCCGGGTAGGACAGCGGTCGTAGTCGATCGTAATCCTCCTGACCAGCAGTATCCCACAGCGCCAACTCAACCTGTTAATGAGAATAAACAGTAAGCATAATCCGCCTTTTAAACTTATTTTTATAATATATGCAGCATGCAAAACATTAAAATTCATCTTCAACAGCATGTTTTTAAACTGTTCAATTTGACTTTACATTACGCTTAAAAGGCTGTAATCGTTAATACATGTGTCGAATTCTCTAACTTGCCTCTCCCTGTTTTAAAGCTTTATCAAACTTATGGATTGCTGGCAAATGTTAAAGTTTGTTTTTGTTTTCCTGAATATTGTCTTTAATACACAATGGCCACATTACACCATGAGAATTTACAGAAGAAATACACCAAGAATGTGTTTGCATTTTGGAAACTGTTTATAATCAATGTCGTATTACAATTAGTTATAAAAACCCTTCCTACACACCCCAACTATTTCAGACTGAACAGAAGGTGCAGTTAAAAATCATTCATGCAAGTGTTTGAATTTAAACATGACATATATGTTCCCATGCAGTACCAAATGAACATGCTATGCTTTTACATAATGTTTTTGTTGTAATGATACTCTGAACATACATAAAGATCAAAATCACATTGTAAAATGTGCCGATAAAAAGCTTTCATATCCCGGTTTTACAGTTTACCCTTGTTTAAAGAGTTTGTTTTTTTCTTCAATTAACTGAATTTCAAATGTTTAAAATTTCCAGATGTAATTGAATGATTAAATGTTTAGTGTAATTTTTATGCCATCAAGAGCCAACAGGCAATCAGTGACCATAGACACTCATTCCTTGGATCCTGGAAGGTAAACCAGTACTCAAGCAAACCCATCTGCGCAAGTTAATGATAACTTTCCCACTTCAATCAGCTGTGAGAGCCAAATGATAATGAGATAAATCTAGCATATCAGTCATCACGGAGACTGTGGCCGGGCAGTTATCTGAACTCATGACCCATGGATTGAAAGCCAGATGTGGTACAGACAGAGCTGACTGGGCACGGCAACATAAAAAAACACAAAAACATCTCATTTTACAATGAAACAAAAACAGAGGGCAAAGATGTAATTGACTTTAATCACTGTGTTGGCAACATAAATCAGAACTATATTCACAGAAATAGCGTAAAAATAAGATGGCAAAAGAATATGCACTCTCATATCACATTTTATTCATATTATATATATATATATATATATATCTCGGAGGCACACCGATGATAACCTTAATCATGCTATGGAGGAGGGTTACAGAAAAATATGTTTACTTATCCTAGGATGCACAAGCAAAGAACATAGAAGTAGATGCGAGTAGGACACAAGCATGAACTTTCAGTTTTACAATGTCCTGACATTCAAGTTAATACAAGGAAGTTTTTACTCTAACAACTTCACTGCACATTAATCCAATCTACCCCATAATATTGTTTAAAATATAAAAAAGCAGGAACAAAAAATAGAAGATGCAACATACTGCAAGTTACCAACTAAGAAATGCCCAAACAGTAAGTAGACAATAGCATTGAAGATGAATTGAAATGTAACATGCAAAACATAACAGCACAAAAATACAACATCTCACAGTTCACAAATACTCATGCAAAGCCTGAAAAACAAAACCGTTAAATTAACCAAAGAAATATGCTAATAGGGGTGATGCAACAGTTCTAATGTACACCTACAGCTACATAAAAACAGAAACAAAAATTAACTAAAATATAAAATGCTGGGTTAAGCCTCCAACCACTTTTAAAGGGGAGTGCAGTAAACTGGGATACAAAAAGGCAACAGAATGCTTGTACCATGCATACATAGTAATATGACTCACCAGTGATAGGAAACAGTAGTTAATCTTGCTTCTTATACGACCAATGTTAACAACACGTCCCGCATGACCAAGTCACGTGTTAATGTATTACGCAAACGTACTCCAAAGTGGAATGTTAAAATATATATAACTTTATGTAAACAAGTGAAATACAAATCAATGTGAAACCAAAATGTATCATCATCTATATCGTCATCGTACTTGGCTCGCTGATCAATAAGAAGAAATCACATTATATAAATTTGTTAATGCATCTGCGTATTGCATCTAAATGTCACACAACTGCACAAATGATTTATTATATTCCTAAGAATGAGAAGTTGAAAAGTAATCAAGAACTTTAACAAATTGTTTTTAACACAAACTGTATCTTCCGGCCACCTGTTAAAACAATACATGTTCATAAATTATAAACATCATGTTAAAATAGACAAAACTACTCTTTATTGGCTTATTCAAAGCAATGAAAATGGAAGAGCATTAGCTAATGTACATCATCCTGCTCAGTAAACAGTTGTCACGTCCATCTACTCTAGGATATGAAACAATGAAAGCATAAATAGGAAAAACTTCTTACAACTATAATTCAACAAATATTAACTCATAAAATGAGATTTTAAAGTGCATTTTGCAAATTTTACATAACTACTTAATGTAAAAAATGTTGTAAAAATAAAAATATGCCAATGGAGCATGTTGCCCATATCCAAAAAAATATATAACACATTGCTTGTACCATTTAATAACATCTAAAAATTACATATAAGATGAACTGCTCCTCCAAAGCAACTAAAACTGCATGTGTACAAAACTCTACATGTAACCAGACAATATTTCCAGCTGCAAACGGACGTCTTTAAATGAACTATTTATAAACAAAAATGTTAGGAGTCAGACACTCGGAAAACAGTTTGATTGCTTGTAAAGGAATGAAGATCAAAACTACCTTTAGCATAAGAAAGCTGATACCAAAACTGTACCACACCGCTTTAAAGGTTATTGATCTTAAACCAATTGTTTACCAGGGATGGACGGACCAACGGGGGGCAACACCTAAAGGAATTATATTGGCATATAACCGTAAATTCCCTGTCCTAAACACGCCCAGCATGAAGATACACTTATAACTTAGAAATATACGCGTCTAAATGCATAACCTCTTTAGTACAAACATCGGGTTACTGAAGACACATTTTTGTTTTTGTTTACATTTGCCATTTTCAACGAACCGCTTTCAGGTTTCCGAACAATCATCTGGCTTCTGTTTCACCAACATTTAACTTAAATACTTAAAAACTTAACTAAGTTTTGACTGGTTATTTATCTATTATATAATCAATATCGTTGACAAAATATGCAGAATAAATGGAACCAGTCTAAAATCATGATCACCTTGCTGCTTTTCTTAGATTTAAGTTTTTAAGTATATAATGGTGAAACAGGAGCCAGATAACATTGTGAAGACTCATTCCCGATCTCGTTTTCGAGGCTTTGTTCGGGAAGTTTACGGAGTTTAATGTAAACATTGCACAATACTTTATTGCGGGACATATTAAAGTTTTGACCAACATTCAATTACTGTTTATTTGATAACTTTTAAGTAAATAAAGGTTATACGTCAATACATAAGCATTATTTTGTGCACACTGCAGACAGGAAAAGTCTGGATTAACAGCGTGTTTGTATTACTTGCCAATATAATCCCTTTAATGCCCAATCACAATTCTTCGAATTGCGTGAGCATAAAATGACCATAAGCCAACTTTCAGTTGCAGCGGCCAACTTTCAGTTGCAGCGGCTCAAATGTCTTGACCATAGACGCAATAGGTTTAAGTTGATAAAAGATTGACAAAACGAAACAACAGATATGTGTATATGTTATTTTAATTCAAAAGAGTAAACAAGAGTACAATCAGACTACAAGATATAATCTCGTACACTTCAGCAATAGCAGTAACTTGAATGGTACAATATACTACAACAATAGCCATGCAATGTCACTGGCACTCACTGTTACCATCATTCACGAAATGGTTACCAATACTTAGAGATGTATGGAATGTGTTATAATTATAATTTACATTAAAGGTAAACAGCATCATTTTTCACGGTTATAAAACTGAATGACGACATGAATACATGCAACTGTCTCTGATTTTTTTCAGACTGGTTTGATTCAGAGTGTCCGGGGAATAGCAACCTGCAATTAGGCACTCCCTAAACGGTTGGTGCATATATCAAAACCTGCGCATACTGGATACACAAGGCAGTGTAGATGTACTAGATAATGTTTTTTATTCATCATTAAAGTGACACTATGATATAAAATAAAATATCCAACTTAAACCCAATATTTGCAAATAAGGTCAACCAGATACCATAAACAATAACTTGTAAATAAATAAAGTTTAAAACTTAACATGCTGGAAAAAAAAAGTGCAACGAGCAACTTTTAATCACTGCTTAGTTTTATTTTGTAAATCCACAAGGTACACATTTTTAAAACAAATATCTGATGAAATATTATTGAAAGGTAAATATCAAAATGGTGATTTTATCACGAGATTTACTCTCGAATTAAATTTGAATATGCCAACTACTGTGTTGCTTGTAAATATTTTGTTTCCATAATTTAATTTCAAATATCAAATTATTCATGCTTCTTTAAAATTAATTTTATAGAATCTGTTATGGTATAAGTATCTTTATTGAACTACCAGCACTATGAACATTTAAAAAGGAAATACTGAACATGTTCTTTACATGAAAATATATTATTAGAGCTTATAGTGAACAAACGTTTTAAACATTTAAAACTTTATTAAGCAAGCATTGGTTTTAAATATCAAGATAGTAAGATTGGAATAATTACAACATAAATTAATATAAAGTATAACATAAAGAATAAGAGGTGTTTATATTGAACAGGGTTCGACATAATTCCAGAATTTTTAGGACCGCGAGTTTTAGTTAACTTTATCAAAATACATATATTAATCTGATAAAGTTATTTGCCTTTGTGTGTACATTTACATATAGTGCACAAAGTGTTAACAAACTGAAATTCCTCTTTTGTAGTATATAACTCCCTGAAGAGGGCACCCACTTATAATTAACAATTTCTGTGAGCATTAAAAAATGTTTGTGCCAAACTCTGTTAAAAAAGTAGAAATCTACTGAAACAGTACATCCTTATAAAATAAAAAGGAAACAAACTTCTATGAAATTTACACACCATCAAATCAACTTGTAAACAAACAGTTCACAAACCAACTGAACACAGGTTTTACAAATCTCTCCAATAAAACCCTCCTTTGATATATATTGGGTACAGATTATTTTAGCAAGATGCATTATTCACCTTTGTCTAAAATGGTATTTTTTTTAAAGGTGAGCATTAAAAACTCCATTTAAATGATGCAATTCATGATATACACAATATAAATATTAAATAATTACAAAACCATGATAAAATCAACACACATAAAACATCCAACCAAGCATACACATACATTTTGTTAACTGACTCTTGATTTTAAATATTGTTGTACACTTATCTTCGTTAAAATTTCAATTATGCTTATGATGAAATTAATCCTTTACTACTATATACATGTACAATGCTATACAATAATATGATCCATATATTTTACACATTTGCTTGAATAAACACTAACAATGCTTTAGTTTCACTTTCACACAAACTCGACAAACATAAAAACTTTATACAAAAGTTAACAACCATTTTTTTCTCTGCCTATAATCAGGTTTTAACTAGATCTGTTTGTTCCTCTTATTAAATAAAAAAAGTTGCAGAATAAGCAGCTGAATTTGAACACCGACTGTGTCCTTTATAATATAGAGGCATTATAATTGAGGGAAAAATCAGCATTAAGTGTGATAGTCTTTTACTTAAAATATTCTACACTTTCTCCCCTTCTTTTTCTTGACCTGTAGAGCAGCCTTGGTTGCTTGTTCAAATACTTCCCGGACTCCTTCTTTTGTTTTTGCTGAACATTCCAGATAAGAGAAAGCCCCTATTCTATCCGCCATTCCACGACCGTCGTCTTGGCGTACTGGCTCTTGTTTCATTTTCATCAGCTCCCTCTTGGTGTTTTCATCATTTCTTAAATCTTTCTTGTTTCCGACAAGAATTATTGGAACGTTTGGGCAGAAATGTTTCACCTCTGGTGTCCACTTCTCGGGGATGTTTTCTAAACTGTCAGGACTGTCAATCGAGAAACACATAAGTATGACATCTGTGTCCGGGTAGGACAGCGGTCGTAGTCGATCGTAATCCTCCTGACCAGCAGTATCCCACAGCGCCAACTCAACCTGTTAATGAGAATAAACAGTAAGCATAGTCCTACTTTGAAATTTATTTTGATAATAATAGTATGCAAAACATTAAAATTCATCTTCAATAGCATGTTTTTCAACTGTTCAATTTGACATTTTATGCTCAAAGGGCTGTAAATGTTAATACATAATGTGCCTAATCCTTTAAATTGCTCCAAATTTATTTATTTTAAAGTTTAATTCCATGTCAAATGGGGTTTAGCATCATTAACAACACATTTCAGGCAATATGTGACATATCCAATTTTACTGGTGCAGGAAGACCCAAGTAGAAACAAAATATTTCCACAAGTAACTGACAAACATTCTCACATAAGATTGTTTGTGTTTGAATCTACACCTTTGCGATGACAGGTAAATGATCTAGAGATGGGACCTTAGACCATGACGGACCCTTACTTAGTTAGCTTAATAAACTGATGGATTGCTGGCAAATGTTTAATTAAAGAAGGTTGGCTTTGTTTTGTTTTCCTGAATATATTGTAAATGCCTATAGTATTCAATGAAAATTGACATATGGTAAACAACCAGCTGGTACCAACACAGTATCGATTATTTAACAACAACAGGAAGGAAGACTCCAGGTTCACTCTACATGTACAAGAACAACAAATTAACATACAAATTAAAATAATACATCAACAAATGAATATGCAGAATGAACCTAGAACCTTAATACCTGCAGAACTGCAGAGTTTCAGCAAATTCTATCGTATTATCCAAATTGTTGCTTCCTACGACATGCATGAGCCACAGTGATCATATTCTTGCCATCACTCATATGGCTCCCTGGAACCACATAGGAGTTGATGATTTAACCACAATAGTGACATGAAAAAAATTATAAAAATGGACACGACACCCATTCGAAGGATTCCTATCCCTCTGCAGAGATCGGCAGTGATTTTATTTGTAGCCGGAACCACACAGGCTAAAGTAAAGGCGAAAACAAGAATGTGTTGGAACTATCTCATGTTTAGGCTAATTGATTGAATTTAAACTGGAAAAAACTCCTAAAAGTAATTGATTGAATATTTAGTGTTACTTTTATGCAATCAAGAGCTAACCAGCAATCAGTGAATCTAGCCACTCTTTCCTTGGTTCCTTGGAGGCAAAGCAATACTTAGCACAAGCACCTCTGCAAGTAATTGATACCTTTCCCAGTTGAATCAGCAGTGAGAATTAATGATAATGAGACATAATCTTGCACATCAATCATCACTATGCGGCTGAACACGGATGTTATATGAGAGATAATAATTTAATACACCCAAACAAAAATTAATTCTTTAAAAAACATTTAAAAAACAAACCGAGCGCTTTCTGAATAAGTTATTTCTTCTTCAGGGAATGAAAATAAAAATCATCAATACTGATAATTATATATACATATCTTGAAAGCATACAGATGATAACCATGCGATGGAGGAGACTTAGAACTATAAGCGAGTAGGACGCAAGCATTAAGTTCAGCTTTACACTGTCCTGTAAACTATGCTGGCATTCATATTAATACAAGGAAAGTTTTACTGTAACAATATTGGTGCACATTATTCAAATGTATTCCATGGTGTTGTTTTAAATGTAAATGCTGTTAGAAAGTACGAATAAAAAGTAGAAGATGCAACAAACTGGAAGTTACAACTAAGAAATGCCTAAACAGTAAGTAGACAATAGCATTGAAGATGAATTGAAATGTTACAACGTGCAAAACATAACAACAGCATGAAAATACAACATCTCACAGTTCACAAAAACCCATGCAAAGCCTGAAAAACAAAACCGTTAAATTAACCAAAGAAATATGTTAATAGGGGTGATGCAACAGTTCTAAAGTACATCTACAGCTATATAAAAACAGAAACAAAAATTAACTAAAATATAAAATGCAGGTAAAGCCTCGAATCATCTTTAAAGGGGAGTGCAGTAAACTGGGATACAAAAAGGTAACAGAATGTTTGTACCATGCATACATAGTAATGTGACTCACCAGTGATAGGAAACAGTAGTAATCTTGCTTCTAATACGACCCGCGTAAACAACACGACCAGCATTACCCAAAAGCCACGTGTCAATGTATTACGCAAATGTTCTTAATTGGAATATTAAAATGTACATAACTTAATGTAAACAGGTGAAATACGAATCTGATGTGAAACCAAATATTGTATGCTGCATCATCATCTTTATCCTCATCAAACTCTGCTCACAAGGGTGAAACAAGCTTTATACACTTATGCCGGAACACAACATGATGTCTGTTATAATGTGTTTTTCTATGACTTGCATTATACCAAATGATGTAAAACCCCAAACTAAATTGTGATACTACTCGGAGAACAACTGTGACCTTGTCTAAAGTGTGCCTCAATTACACCAGATAGTCTGTCCGGTTTATCACACATTAAATATAGACTTCTCACTAGGCAGCACACTAGGTAGTATCACGTGTCAATCATGTGATGAAAAGCGCATAATCTGGCTGACAAAGAATGTTTTATGTTAGAAAAAAAATATTTTCCTTCCAAATTATTTGCACATACGAAAAAAAAAAACAATGTCAGTAATCATTTCATCATAAATTACACTATATATTGAAAGAAAAGGATAGAAAGACGATTATACAATATTCCACAGATATATCTCTTCTTCATGTCTGTGGGATTTTCTGCCACATCCGCGATGTTTATAAAACATGGTTTTGATTACATCATGGCCTGATTCTTTGGCTCCTCAGAACCATGTTATATTGAGACCCGAGTGTATACATTGTTAATTCAAATACATGTCACATAACTAAAAAAAGGAGATCAAATGATTAATTTTATTCCTAGGAATGAAAAGAACTTCTGGCCACCTGTTAAAACAATACATATTCATAAATACTATAAATACCATGTTACAATAGACAAAAATAATCTTATTGGCTTATCCAAAGCAAGGAAATGGGAGAGTATTAGCTAATGCACAATATCATCCTGCTCAGCAAACAGTTGTCACGTCCATCTAGGATAGGAACAGTGAAAGCATAAAAATGAAATAACTTCTTACAATCATTATTCAACAGATATAAACTCATAAACAGATGTTTTCAAGTGCATTTACACAAATATTAAATGCAAAATATGTATTTTTTTATTTGAAAAACTAACTGTTGATTAAATAAAAATATGTAAATGGAGCAATTCTCAAGATATGCCTTGTCCATATTCATTGCATAAGCACATTTCCTGTACAATTTGAAAAGAACATAAACTAAAGAAATAAGAATAATGAACAAAATCTGACAAATCATCATGCTTATCTGAAGCAAGTGTAACTAAATGTGTACATAACTACACATGTAACCAGACAATATTTTCAGCAGTCTTAAATGAACCATTTATAAACAATAATAATAAGTCAGATACTCGAAACAGTTTGATTGCTCAAATAGAAAATCAGAACAGGCTTTAAGCATTTTACAATGTATGTATGTATGTTTCATTTGGCAATACAGAGTAATGTAAACTTACTTGTTTACTATCAACTTCTATGTCCGCTACATAGTTCTCGAACACAGTGGGTACATAAACTTCAGGGAATTGGTCCTTGCTAAACACAATTAGTAGACAGGTTTTACCACAGGCACCATCACCAACAATCACTAACTTTTTTCGTATAGCCGCCATTTGTATTTTTTGTTCTGGAAGAGAAAAACATTTTTAACATAACACAATTTCTTTGACGAAATATTTTTATGGCATTTATATTTAATCAATTTATAATAACAGAACATAATAACCCCGGGGAAAAAAAACTCAACTTTATTGCTATTCGGGGTCAATAGCAGCTATACATAGTCAAATATTTAATCAGTATGTTAACTTGTGGCAAGTGTCTATCAGCATTTATAATTATGTTTAATATGTTCAGATAACTGACAGTGATGTTCCAATGATCAACTATGAATAATCAATAACTGAAAGGTTGAAAAACAATCATCAGGATAGGACTACTGGTACTGAAATTTGAATTATGAAATTTGGCTGTTTTTATTATAAATTTTGAGGAAATAAGTGTATCTGATATATTCATTGTTTCTAAAACATAATATGAATGTGTTTAAGAAGTTAACTCACTATAACATACATAGTTTGCTCAGAAACACAGAAAGAGCTGAGCTTAACATAGCTGTAACTGGACGACCCTGCTGCTAGGGTAATGACAATTGCTAATCGTTTTTGCATGAAAGCTAAAAATGAAGTAATGAAACAATATTCTTCAAATTAAATTACAAGTGGGTGGGGTATTGTAAAAAACACCCTGAATTGTTGCTACTTACTATCAGGTATCCGTTATATATAATCTTAAATCAGAAAATAAACAAACACTGAAATGGTTTAAACAGCGCTTCTAGCTGGGTTTCATACTGAACTAAATGGAGAAATAAAAATCACACAAAAATCAGGAAGCAGCTATCTGCAGAAATGATGTCATCAAAATGGCGGATGAGGAATTTGAATCGTACTAGTTCGGTTTCCAAAACAGTTAATCCATTCATTTTCATAATACCTCAAAGAATTTGTTCAAAACAATATGTTGATATATTAGTTTAATATGTGGCATACACATATGGACAAGGAATATCGACGTTGACACATAAACAACCCAGATTCAGCTAAACTTTACGAACAAAAGGCATTTCCATAAAAGGTGTCGTCATGACCGGGATAAAATATCAAATCTAGAGATGTTTAGTTCATTTAACATATTCCGTTATATCTTAATTGTATAAACAAAAGATAAATAATATTCTTACCTGCAAGTATATACGATTTAGCGTTTATAAACGCCCTTTTCTAACTTGTTTTTATCATCAAATTTTGACCACACCTCAATTGTTTCGTAGAGCGGGGTATGAGTAATTGATTTACAGCCGGGATATTGCTGCATTGTGGGTCTGTTTTAACTTAAACTTCCGGTTAGATATATTGAAAACGAAAGTAAAGAGTTACGTTGCAAAGCCTTTTCTGATTTTAAAATTAAAATTTAAAAAAATACATACCTTCTCGTTGATAGCAGCACAAAATTGACATCACACACTTAACTTTTTCAATTGTTTACCATGCATTATTTGCTATCTTAATATATAGCACTTCTCTAAAAATAGACACAAACACTAAGCTTTCATTGGTTACTGCTAAATAATCTATAATTAGCAAAATTTATATTCGGACATGCTCATGTTTCATCTATAAATTATACAATGTAACATAATGTCTGAGATATACAGATATACTAACTCCAAAAATAATAACACTCTAATCATTAGTAATGATTATTTTCGTCAGGAATAATATTGGACGACTATATATTACAATTTTAGCTGACTATATATTACAATTTGGTAAGATAAATACAGATCTAGTTATTAATGACCGCAGATCCAAAATATATATATCTGACATCTGGCGTAATTTATAAAAAAAATCTGTTCTACAAAGTCTCGGCTTTCGTTTAAGCTTCATTTATTTAATATTGTACCATCGTTTGTTGTTAAAAGCGCCCCTTGGTTTAAATATTTTTCGGACGATTTTCGATTATGTAAAGTGAAGTCCATTAAAAATATACTAGAATGAAAAGTGTTGTTTTTTCTGTTTTCTGTAATGGCACGCGTGCACGCACGTTCAACAAATATGTATACAACTAACAAACCAATGGTGAACATTAATACAAAAATAATAAGAACGAAAGCGTAATACTTCTGAAATTCTTCTCTAGTCGTACTATATATCAAACATTTATGACAAAAAAATAAATTAATTTATACGTAAATATATGAAAATAAATTAATAATAATAAAAATAGAAATTTATGATGGCGTGAATTTTTTACTGATTAATACTTAATACATACGTGATAGTTTCTTTAAAATAACCGAGAATTTGAAAGAAAACTTGAAGCTAATGTTGGGGTGACACGGCCGGGGTAGCGAGTTGAGGGTGGGGGACCGACAACGATACGAGCTACTCTCAACAATATGAAAATGAAATATTTGATAATGGCTATTTTCCAAAATCAATCGTCTGAGGGTTATATAGTAACATTTCATAAGAAGGGGAGTCAAAATTATCATTGCATTACGACGGTCACTGAGTAGTGTGGGGGAAATTGCTAATATTAACGAGAGTATTAGATAATAGATTGAAAAGTTGGGCTGAAATGTATAATATTTATATTGCAGCGTGACTAGTTGGTTTTAGAGCAAAAATGAGCAATATAGATAATGTTTCTATTTATAACAGTTTTATTTCCCACACATGTGTTAAATCAGAGAAAACAACTCTTTACAGCACTTGTAGATTATGTTAGATATATTTCGCCCTAAAATAAATAGAAATTATTTGATAAATTAGTAGGACTCAGTTTAAATTATGGTAGTGAAGTATGCGGTTTAGCAGAATAAATGATTCCAGCAGAGTGCTGTTTCATAAAAAAAAAAGTGCATGCTTTAGATTTCAGCCTTATTTGAACTCTTTTTCAATTTCCTAGTCCTGCACTTGTCTTACACGACTAAGTGTTTCACCGAAGTAAGTCGATTGTCTCGACCAGAGAGTATGTTTAGATTTATTGAATTGATTAATTCAGAAAATGAAATCGAAGTTAAGAAATTGGGCAGGTATGTTTATTAAGCTTTAATGCGTAGAAATGAGTTTTTGTTTGATATGTGCATGTGGCGTACGTTATGTAAAATAAAAAGTTTAAAATATAGATATTTTATTATAGTGACATGTAGATGAAGTATGTATAATCTTATATATGTATAATATAATTAATAGAATATAAAACCAAAAAAGAAAAGAAGTGTTTAAATTAAAGTTTTTAGTTTAATAACTGTAAACATTACAATAGCATATATTTATTAAATGGTTAAGGTATGTAACATACCGACCTTGTGTTTCGTTTCGATAAGGTGGTATTTTATATTTCACATTTTTTATTTCATTTTATATTCCTGCAAATTATATTCATATGAATAATCAAATTTTTGACCTTTCAGTGAGTAAAGGTCGACATATACTTTGGAAATATTCTTTAAATTGCAAAATAGTAAAATCCACCCCGTCCAACGTATACGTTACATAAACGGCAACTACGCTGCATTTACTGTAATAACCGGTGCTTCCTGTTATTTTTGTGCACGCGGTCGAAAAGTGAGGTAAGAATACCCGTTTTTCCCCGTGTTTTTATTTCGTTATTAAATCAAAGATATAGGCGATACGAGCAGCATTCTATTTAAGTTTCAAGCAGACATGTGTTTTTGAATCGGAACATTACTGTTTCCTCAAATATTCGAGAAAAGTGTCGGATTGAACCATTTTCAGATTGAAAAACTGCTCAATATATTATTTCGAAAGCATTTATGGGACTATTTTATGTGTTTTTCATTTGTTTTATGTATCAATACACCAAATTATATAAGTAAAATTACAAGCTGATGTTATAAGACTGCTAAACGACAAAATTTGCTTAGTACGTAGCACAAGTAGGTGCCTCGTATATTGTACACTGCATAAGTATTGTGTCATTAGCGGTATTCTAATGAACATGAAATAATAATAATATCCAACCATTTCAGGGCTGTTTTTATGTTGTATCGCTGTTTACACTTCACAAATAAACTAATTTTTTTCCCGTTTTAGAACATTATTGTCCATTTCACTATTTTGTATGACAGCTGTTTTAGACCCGTAGACCATTACATGTTCTTTATGTAATACTTGTACAATATTTACATTTTACTTTTCCTCTATTAGCCCTCGATAGCATAAACTTACTCTACATATACTATAATTATATATTAGACACACTGAAGCAGACGGAGGCACTTGCCCCTTGTAGAATTTGTGGAGTTTCACATGTTTATTAGTGTTTTTGTAAATATAATAATTATTCCCAAAAAAGTGACGGATTGAACCATTTTCAGATTAAAAACAGCTCAATATATTACCTCAGACGCATCTTAAAATAATTCCCAAAATATGAATTACTCTTGCAAAAATATGACATATCCTTCACATATAATATATGCAGTATGAATGTATCATAATACCCAGCAAATACTTGTCTTACAGTGTATTACTAAGAATTGATACATACTGTTATGTCGGGTCTAAAAAGCCACCAATGTGTATTCAAGGTAAAAGTGTAAAAAAATGGGCAATTGTATAAAATGTAGTTTGTGTTATAGATTTGAACGGCTTAAAATATCTGAAATATCAGAAAAATGCAGGAAATGCACGCCACGAACTAAATATCATTTCGTGGCAGCATGTCCGTGGACACCCCTAGCAAAGTTGCGATTGTGCCTCCAGTAACATCAAACAGGGCAATATAATAGAATAACTACGTCAACATGTCCGATACCTCAGCAGAATAATATCGCTTTTCATACAAACACGACATGTATACTTCTACATCACAGGATTGCGAGAGATATTGTGATTTTGTCGTTGCTTTAAGTTGACATATTTTTCAAGTGTATCAGCTGAATACCAGTAACAGGTTTAATAAAAAGAGATGAATAAAAGAATAACATATATATATATTTTTTTTTTTAGCATTGACTGCGTTTTGAACATACGACAGCCTGAGTGACAGTCAAAGGTGTTAACCATTCGATCACTTTGGAGCCTAATAACAGTGTTAAAGTTAACAACTTTTAAGGGTGTTAGGTCTTGAAAGAGACGTCATTCTAGTTGACCGGAACTAGAATGAATTCATACGTTTGGAATACGTTTTATGTTATGCAAATCGTTGTAGCCGACTAAAAGTTTTTGCTGGTGAATATAAATTATCTCGAAATGTGTATGTTGTATCCATACGTTTCGGCGGTTTGCTAGTACTGCGAATAGTCTAATTTTGGAACCCTCATTGATTATCCTGTGGGATGTGGTTGTCTTACAATTGCTATAGTCGCCGGTCGTAAGGGTTGAGCGCCTTTTACTGTCTTCTCACTATCTTTCTTAGGTCAAATAATATAACTTTCTCTTCTTGTGTTTGAATAAAAACGGCTTGAGTCCATATTTGATATGATTTCATATTTGATAGCTGGTTTTTCAAACACTATTAGTACTCCGTACTGCTTTCAGATTTATCTGCTAAAACTTTGTTCTTTATCCTAAAGCTTTTTATTCTGTACATTACTTATTCTACTGTTTCTCTTCATTTACTATCTTTCATTCTGGAGTGTGCTTACTCATGTTCTATATACTTTCTCCGATATAAAGCCGTCCATATATCTTACCTTTCGCTTGTTTTCGGTACAGTACCACAGGTGACCAATATAGCGACCCGTTTAATGTTCAGGTAAGGTTGGCCAGCATATACTTTCTCATACATCATCATACACTCTCTCCTCAGGTTGCCCCCCCTCCCATAATTGAAAAGATCCTACACCCATGAATGTATTCAATGATCCATGATTATCAATGAATACAAAAACAATGCGTGTTCTTCGAAACCGACATTATATGATGTGCTAGTTTTGATTTCCAATAGACACGCAGGCCCATCTGGTACATGATGTATGCACACATATATATGACAGGCAGTGGTTTATTAATGATTATAAACAGTCACAATGGTATTTCATGGTATAAATCATTCGAATAAATTTAAAGTTAAGCCAAGGTGAAAGTGGAGAAGGTAACAGTACTGAATAATATTGAAAAGTCATGTCAGAAAGCAAATATAATGCAAAATGATCTTACCTACCATAAATATTGTAATTGAAAATACATGTGAATCATACAAGGCTGAAATCTAAAATTAATAATGCTTTTGTAAAAGACTGCGCGTGTTGACTCAGTTAAGCGACTATAACAGTTTTTAATAAATTGATCACTAAAACGTTGTTTAACTGTTTAAATAAATAGTTCCGATATTCCGGCACCTTGATGTAGCCACACATCATTAAAGCCTAAATTTGATAAAAGATTTTTCAATAAAGTAACCCAAGTAGTCTTATTTGGATATACCTCTAAATCAGTTAAATGCATATTGTATACAACTCTAATGTATTTTGAATCGTTTGCATTCAGTATTTTTAACCAATATTTAATACTAAATGTATTTCGTTGACAAATAAGAGATAGTCTGTCAAATTCACCATGTACAAAATCATTCTGCGTTGATTTTTTAACACCTTTTATTTTTTTTAAAAACTGTAAATGTACTCTTTCAACGGGTAAACCATCTTTAAATCCCCAGACTCCACTCCCGTAATTCAAAATTGGTGTAATTAACTTGAAAAGATCTATCCCGTGCTTCGGCTGTTTTTCCTTTATAATTACAGATCTAGAACCAGCGAAGAAATTGAGCACAGACACATGCTGCAATTTTTTTGCTGTGTTTTGGACATTAATGTTACAATTGAGCCCTATGGGAAATGTAATAGTGGTGCGAGACGTTAATGTCGCAAACTCATCTGCCGCCAAATGCCGCACGTTCAACACGCTATGACATAGCACCACATTGGGAACAGGATGCGCTTCCGTGGGGTAGTTGCATATTTGCGTTTATATTAATAACTAAAAAATGAATAACAACCCTCAAATAGTTGGATAGAAGTAGTAGTTCATGTAATTAGAATACCGCTGAATGACACAATGCCTCAACTTATGTAGCGTACAATATACTTATGCTACGTGCTAAGCAAATTTTGACGTTAAGCAGCCTTATAGCCTCAACTTGTATTCTTTTAACGATATCACTTGGTGTATTGATTTTTAAAACAAATATAAAACACAAAAAATTGCCCTAGAATAGCTTCTTAAGTGATAAATGGATCAGTAAATTACGTGTTTTCAATCTGAAAGTCGTTCATTCCGTCACTATCTAACGGTAATGTTCCCATTCAAAAGCACGTGCTCGCTTGAAATAATGCCGCTCGTATCGGCTATATCTTTGATTTAAAAAGGAAATAATAATACGAAAATAAAGGGGGTCTCCCACCTCACTGCCCAACCGCGTGCACAAAAATAACAGAAAGTTCCGGTTTATCGCGTGTAGTTATCACCGTAAATGTGACGTAGTTGCCGTTAATGCAAGATATATGTTGGCCGAGGTGAAAATCTATCTTTTTACTTTCAGGTAATGGAATGATGGTGATATACAAAAAAAAAAACAACAACTAATAATACGAAATGATCTCCATGCTAAAAATACGTTAATATGAATCTGTCTGACTTAACGATGCCTGCGCTAAAACAGTCTAATTGTTTGTTGGTTTGTACTTTTCAAATTCAATACATGCATTTAATATATTGTAAAGATCAAATTCTGTG